>CAMXCT020003112.1:0-600000 GCA_947184155.2 Cladocopium goreaui | reverse complement strand
CGGATGTTTTTGGATGGATTTTGTTTGGGGACTTAACGTGGAGCAAAAAATGTTGATAGGTATAGAAGCTACCAAAATCATCTCTAAGCTCTGGTTGAATTTGATCCCGTTTTTCTTATGGAGTCGAACATGGGGATGTCATCAAGTAAAATGAAGGAACATAGGTTGATATGGCCTATCAACCTGTAGCATATAGTATATAGTACCGTACATTTGGATTTAACGAACCAAATGGATCCAAATATTGTAAATGGGCTGACATAATCTACCAACATACGAATAAATGTGGATCAATGTGGATAAATATTGAATCAAGCAACATACCGTGATGGGGAATCGGCCAATAGATAACTTTGGACATCTATATATCTATATATATATATATAATATACGCACAACCATCAGGAGACGATAAACCCAACGCCATCAACCTCTGAATGGGACGATGTTGGAAGTGCACTGTATCTATTACAAGTGGCCAGGGATCTCGATTGGTGATTGGTATCTAGAGTATGGCTTCTTCTGCAGAGAGAGATGGACGCATGGATTGATATGAGCCATTGTATAGTGCGCCTAGGGTACCATACGTTGCACAGTAGATGGGAGGGGTAGATGTGGGATTCAAGCCAGGCGTATGTGGGTGGCATCATGTGCTTCTTTGGCGTGGACATCATGAATGACTGGTTGTTTCAGTCTAGACATCTGATGTCTCGCTCTGAGTATACTCTGGTGTGGATCTCTTTTGGCGTCACTTGGCGCTGTTTCATTTTGACATGTCTTCTTTGATATTAGAGTATGTTTCTCTTTTTTCGGCCCTCAAAATTGGAGGATTCCCGGCGACTCATTCCTTTCTCCTTAGAACAAGCCCCAACAACAAAGTCTCTCTGTGAAACCCTTCAAAAGAATTGATCTATTTATTCTTAAGGGAAGGCGATCCTAGGAGGATCCCTCACTGGTTGGTTTGGCTCTGGGCCAACATTTGGGCACCAATCGGCCAACCAATTTGGTGATTTTGAGTATTATATAATTCAACCACACCGTGGGGGTTTGCACATTTTGACCCATTTCCAAAATCCAGTAGTTTGTCATTGTTTTACAATAGTTTTCACCTAAAAACCAATTAAGAGCCATGAGCATCCCGTAAAGTCCGTGGTAACACTTCTGTTTTTGACAAGAATCCCACATATTTAAGAAACATTTTTGTTCGTTATAGAAATATGGTGAAATCCCATCAAATCCATGTCCTTCTCCCATTGTACCCCATAAAATTATTGGTTACTCCAATTTCTGTTGTTTAAATATTATTTAGCCAATTGTTGGCTATTGTTAAATCCTACATCTCTTCCATGATTTCCCATTCGAGTTGGTTATGAGTTATATCCCATTACTTCCCAATCGTATCCCCATTTCCAGCTGATATCTCCATATCTCTGCCACTGAATCCCAGCTGGGGGGTGCATCACACTTCGTGTATGGGTCAACCAAGACCAACACCCATATATGGAATATCTATAAATATCTATGGGATAAAACATGGAGAATATCTATGAATATCTATGGGATGAAATATGGCTTACCTATGGATTTATAAACATTTATACCCCACTTAGATCCCCATTGGGGCTGCATCCCCACATCGTTTCAGCGTTAGCGCCTGAGGTCACCATGTGGCTCACGGGCTTCCAAACCTTCGGCGTCATCGAAGGGATGGCCGTAGGCACTGCAGTGGCGAGCGTTTTCTTCGTGTATCAGTTTGCCAAAGTGCCACTGGGCGCGTTTCTTTTCGCGGAAGATGTGGGTGAAAAATGGTGAAAATAGAAACTGAGCTATAACTGAACTATAAAAATGGAGGTTGAACTATGAAATAAATGGATGAACATGGTGATTTCATCAAGGAGTGGGATTCTTCTGAAAATTCTTGTCGTTTCTTTATCCATTAAAGGACAGATTTTCTCTTTTTGGCTTTGCAATAAAATGAATGGATTCACATAACATATCCTCCAAGAATTTAACAGTTTGCCATGGGAAATTGCCATTAAAGATAGTCGGTAAATCCTCTTTTCAAATGGGCCATCTATGCTGCAGTTATGTAATCAATCAACAAATTTCCACAGGGTATACTATAACCATTCCACCTTAGCTGGTGGATTACATCCCCCAAAAATATCCCCGTTCATATCCCATAAAAAACCTATACCATTTGGTAAACTACCATAACTATGGAAAATCACCACTTGTAATGGGACAATTTACTATTTCTATGGCCATTTTCAATAGCTATGTAACAAATTACCAGAGGGTATAAGAACCATGATTTTTCACGGCGGACCCCCTCAGATTACCGGAGACCTTAAGGCAAGACAAATGGCAGGAGGTCTCCTCGAGGTCTTCAGTGGTAAGACCTCCACAAGAACGACGTCACTTGAATCTGGGCGATTTCAACGAGAAGGATTTAGAGTAATGGGAATGGATTTTAATGGGATTTCATGGGAATATCTGGTTGGTGGTTTGGAACATTTGGATTATTTTTCCATAATATCTGGGATAATCCTTCCCATTGCCTAAAATTTTTAAGACGGGGAGGTCAACCACCAACCAGATATGATTGGATAGATTTTATAGATCTTGCTTTGGGGATACCCGGATTGAACCTTTGGTATGTTTCAACATGGCTTGCTGAACACAAAACCCCATTGGTACCCGATGATTTTCCCAGCTTTTTCAGCCTCGATGGCTAGGAGATGTCCTAGCCATGTTTGATTACTGGAGGGTTCCCCTCTGGTAATTTAACATAGCTATTGAAAATGGCTATTTATAGTGGATTTTCCCATTAAAAATGGTGATTTTCCATAGTTATGTTTGATTACTGGAGGGTTAAACTAAGAAACTGGAGGTATTTTACCATACAGTAAGCCATATTTTGGGGCTACATCCCCTGAAAAATAGCCCTGAAAAATAGACCTTATGTAATGTATTATATGGTAAGTACCTCCAGTAGGTTGGTTCCTGAAATGGCCACTTACTTTTTTTTTTGAATCAATATATATATATATATATCACACACACACACACGCTACACATATAGAAGTATTCCATATGATTCTCATCTCTAAAGCCACCCATGCCCCCCCATCCACCGCCACTTTAAAGGAACGGCATGTACAACAGCATCCTGGCCATCAGCCTCAACAGCTACGCCTTTTTTGGCACGTCCTTCACCTCGGCGCAGAGCATCGAGGTGGCGGTGCAGCAGAAGAGCGCGCGCTTCGTCTGCCTGGATCTGGGCCGCTTGAGCGGCATGGATTGCACCTTTGCGGATCAAATCCGATTGTGCCTTGGGATATTCTGATGGATGGAAGATGGTGAAGTTGATGGTTACCCTCTGGTAAACTAACATAACTATGGAAAATCACCATTTTTTAAGGGAAAATCCACTATAAATGGTCATTTTCAATAGCTATGTTAAATTACCAGAGGGTAGTGGTGGTGAATGGTTAACACGTGTTAATGATGGTTGAAAAAGAGATATAGTCATGATTAATAATCATGGTTAATAGTGCTTACTAACATGGGTTAATATGATTGAATATTGTTCATGGTTAATCATGCTGGTGATCCCAACTCAACCCAGGATCTTGCCAAACTAGCAGTTTAGGCAAACCGGCAATTTCATCAAACGAATGGTGGTGTAAAGTGGTATGATTAACCCCCATCAACCTCTATCAGAGGCTGACTAATCCCCTATTGTTGAAGCTTTACCATTGGGGGGTTTAGCCTTAAACTTCAAAAACCTGCAACTTCACGCAACTTGAATCTACCCTCTGGTAAATTAACATAGCTATGGAAAATCACCATTTATAATGGGTAAATCCACTATAAATGGCCATTGTCAATAGCTATGTTAAATTACCAGAGGGTACATCTTCTAACATCCAACATTTCCCACCATTTCTCAGGTTGGTCCTCTCCTTGGAACGCGAAGGCGCGCGCGTCTTCCTATCCTCGCTGCGTTCCAAGACGGCGGAGCGGCTGCTGCTGGCGCACGGCGTGGTCGGTCCCAGCGTTCCGGAGCGAAAGGTCTTCGTGACCTTGGACCAGGCCCTGCAGAAGTGCGAGGAGACACCGGTGATGGGGGTGGTTACCCTCTGGTAAACTAACATAGCTATGGAAAATCACCATTTTTCATGTCAAAATCCACTATTTCTATGGCCATTTTCAATAGCTATGTTAAATTACCAGAGGGTATGATATGTGATATGTTCTGAACGTGATTCATATGTCACATAAAAAAGGTAATTATATGTGTTATTGTATATCTTATTGATAATAATAGTGTGATAATTCATGAAGTACTAATAATGTAGGTTATATAATAATCATTGTATATATATAATATATTATTGATATGTTATTCTTACTACTCTAATTAGTTAACAATATCAAAATACACATGGAGTATGATTAGCAATGATTAACATACGTACTTATATATTGTATATTTATTGTGATTGCGGTTTTCATATGCTATTATTGTTGTCAAACGGATATTGATATTTGACCTCTATATAAGAAATAAACCAAACAAGATAAACATATAGTTGATGAGTTTCCAGTATGTTCTCATTATATTCCTAATTATTCGGAGAATGATGTTTGGTGAATGTGTTGGTGAGGAATGGCTGGTGATATTTAATACTTATGGGATTTTAGGATCAAACATGGGGGTACTATGGGGGTACTGGATAATTACTGTAATGGGAATATCATGAAATATCATCGACCGTAAGGTGATTTCTTTTGATGTTTAGTTTTGTTTGGATGTTATATTAATCTTTTTTTCTTCTTCTTCTTCTTCTTTTTTTTTTCTTTTTTTTTGGGGGGGGGTGGTAGGGGAACAAATAAGCCTGAGCCAAAGAAAGGAAGATACATCGTGTTTTTTCGTCAAAAAACACGTGGAGGATGCATTAAATATAGTGTTTTTTCCTCAAAATTGTGTCATTTTTTTTTTCTCCGGCTGAAACCATTGAGGAGATCATTCTGACCGAGGCCGGCAAATTGAGAAAGGATCAGTCTGATGAGGAGTGGCTATGGCTGAATGGTTCGGCATGTGGTTGTGACAAAAATTGATTGGGACAACCCTATCAACACAACCCCACCAGAAAGAAACCTTGGTTTGGTTGTAGATCATGCCCAGAGTTCCATGTGTATAAATAAATATGTGTATATATATATATACTTGCACATTCATAGGGGGAGTTATTCTGGAGGGTTGGGATGAGTAGGAGCTTTCCCCATTTCTTTTTGCATTGATTCAAAATCACTGTCGCTTGGACTGTTTTTGAACTTCCGTTTCCATCCAACTGTGCCAGATGATTTAAAGTGCTGATTCCATGCTAGGCGATTGATCACTCCAAGTGCCGCACGCTAACACAATATTACTCCCATAATGTTTGTAGGGCTTGAGGCACCTTGTTTTGCATCACCCAGGTAAATATGATAGATAGATATAGGTTTTCTCAACTTTGCACTTTTTTCCCGGCATCACAACACGTTTCAAAGTTTTTGGGATGAACATGATTGCTGTGTTTCATGGTCTTTTTTTCTTCCTTTGATTTTGCTGGGTATGCACATTATTTTCTAGACGATCCAGTGTTTCTCATTCTTTGCGGTAGGCACTTGAAACACACATGACAAAGCCATGAACATCCCATAAAATCCTGAGTGACACCTTTTTTTTTTGACAAAAAATATACTAAGAATTACACTGGTTTGCACATTTTGTTGATTAATCCTGGCGAACCCCCGTAAACTCCCAATAAAATGCTTGGTGCCTCCATTCTTTTGGTTCACCCAACACAAATCCATTTAAGATCCTCATTTTTGCTGGTGAAGACCCAGTTGTTGTTGGTTCAACCCGCCATATTAAAACAAAGCTTTTTACATTCTTCTACCCCATTCCATCCATGGAGTAATCATAATTATCCCATATTCATCCACTGGTTATTCATCATAAACCCCATAGCATCCATTGATTCATCATCATTATCCCATATCATCTATTGATTAATCATCATTATCCCATCTTATCCCAAAAATTGGGTGGTAAAAAAGAATCATTCCAGGATGATAATGATAATATCCACCATTATATTGGGATAATCATAATTGATAATTACCCACTGACAGACTGATTTTCTCATCATCATTATCCATTGATTGATCATCAAAAAGAGTCATAATATGTCATAATTGTGGATCCACCATTGATATTCATAATATCCATCATTATAATTTATACCATTATAAGATATTATCCCATTATATGGTGGATATCATCATTATATATCATTATAATGGGATAATATCCACCATATAATGGGATAATATCTTCTAATGATCATCAATATTCACCTTTTTTCCCCATCATAACCATAGTATAGTAGACCAAACAATGGGATGTCATATCATAACCATAGTATAAAATAACCATATTATCCTCTGGTATTTTAACATAGCTATTGAAAATGGCCATTTATAGTGAGTTTTCCCATCAAAAATGGTGATTTTCCATAGTTATGTTAGTTTACCAGAGGGTATCAACCAAATTGGAGTCATCCCAGGTGGCCTCTTGACATCCTTCTGCTGGACTACGTCGAGGGCTTCGTCAGCGACAAGGCCAGTGCCACGGCGGCGGCCAAGGCGGCCGCGCAGCGCTTCGAGCGCCTCGAGCTGAAGGAGAACCAGGTGCTCTTCAGGTCTGAGGCGCCCTGGGGTGGAAGATTCTGGGAATTTTCGGCTGATTTGATGGTTTCACCAGATAAATTATGATATTTCGGCTGAGAAAATGGGGGTTGAAGTTGATTTAATAAGTAAAACATGGAGATGTAGAATGGAAATAAATGGTGATGTGTGTGATTGATGATATTTATATTCCTTGGTGTATATATATATAATTATGTGTATATATATTATACACACGCATATCTATAGTAACCCCCGAAAAGATAACGTATTTCCAGGATGGTATTGGTAGTTCAATGATGTTTTCACCATAATTTGAAAGTTTCCATTGCGATCCCATGGGGCTTGATATATAATTCATCACCGTATATCAATATTGATTGTCGTTAGTGGGTTGCCCTACATCGTATCATCATATCCAACCATAGTATAAAACCACATGGTTGATTTTGACGAATCTATCATATCCCAACTCCCATGTAAATCCCATTACATCCAAATCAATTCCCCTTAAATCCAAATGAACTCCCATTAAATCCAACTCAATTCCCAACGCCCAAAATCAAGTTCCAATCCCAAGTACCTAGAAATCCATCATTTCTTGGTGAATCTCATGGAATTTCCCCATTTTTCCCGTTCAAGGACCCGGCCAACGCCATCTTTGTGGTGGCCAAGGGCATCGTTGGCGCCAGCAGCGCCCTGGACTTCGCCAAGCAGCTGGGAAACTCCGGGGCCCTGCTGGCCTCGCCGCAGCCCACGCATCGGCCCAGCGGCGATGACCATGAGGAGCTGGGCTTTATGGAGGAGAGCACCATGGAGGCTGGGTGAAAGCTGGGTGAAAGCTGAAGTTTCTGATTTTTTTTTTATTGGAAGATAGCGGAAGTTTCGTTTTTTTTTGGTTGGGTTAATGGCTGTGAACGTTTTTCATGTTTTTTTTGGCGATGATTGAGACCAATTAACTTGTGTGCTTAGTTGCTTGTTTTCAAAATAATGTTTCGGGATGATGAGGTTTTGTGGAGCTCATTTGGGAGGATGACCCCAAATGAGTTTTCTCAGATGGTGTATGTAGAAGTTGGAATGATCCACTTTAGGAGCATGACCAGCATGGGGTCGGAGCCATTCTCAACGACACGGCCTTCTATTCCAGAAGGATGCTTGGATCATACAGCGCGTCCAGGCCCAGGGTTAACAACACTTGAGAAAATAGGCAATCCCCAAACTTGTCATCATTCCCACTCATAAATTGTCCCATCAGAAAATGTGAATATTACCTCCATTGGGTCTTATAGTTTTGCCATGTTTTGTGAATCTTCAACCATTCATCCTGGCTACCCTGCAACTAGGCTTCCAGTTGAGTCTTATCACCTTTCAAACAATCTCAACATTCTCAACATCAACCAACCTTGGCCCAATGAATCTACCCCCTACATCCCCTACCCCCTACATCCCCTACGTGTCAGTAGATCCCCATCCCCCCAGTGGCCCAAAAAGGAAGTGTGGCGCGGAGGCGGTGGCCCAGACGGACTGCGTGGTGTATCGCCTGCGGCGGTCCACGATGGACACCTTGGAACGGGAAGATCCGGCCGCCGCGGTGCTGCTGCAGAAGGTGCTGCTGCGGGACCTCTCGCAGCTGATGGCGCAGTTCCTATGCCCGCTGCAGGTGGGGATGGTTGGAGGTTGGGGATGGGGTGGGGATGGGGGTAAGTTGATCGATTTTTTGATCTGGATGTGGTTGGATAGCTGGGTGAAGTGTTATTGAGCCGGATGGATCGGGTTGCGGAGTTCTTGGGGCAAAGGATACAAAGGCTGGGTTCTGGTTACGGTTTTGATTTTGCTTTTTTCAGCTTCCACCGGAAGCAGAATGGATATGCGAACTGGCTAGGGGTTCGAACCACCAAAGGATGGTCGGCTCCTCGCAGCCTAGTGTGTTTATCCAGGTTTTACGCACTACAGTACTAGTCGGATAGCAGGCACCAGGGGATTTCCGCAGTGTTTTTCTCCAGGCACTGCTTTTGGTATGCAACTAAACGATCGTTTGCAGACCAAAATGGCTGGTAATGTCAGCCTCGGACTAGTGAACCCTGGTTGCTTAATTATGATGGTTCATTATGCTCCAAAATAGTGATGTAATTTGCTACAAAACCTGGTGCCCCCTGAAACATCATCAACCATCAACAGTCCATGGATTTAGCAAACTTTGTGGGTTGACACCTTGCTGCAGGCGGTTTCTGGCCTCAGCTGAGGCGTTTCGAGCCATGGCCCTGTCCATGTCTACCTGGCTGTGGGTCAAAATTCAGGAGCTAAATTTTGCTTTAGAAGGCTGAAATCATTGATTTTCTTTGGTTACTGTACCTGTTTTTGTTGAAGGATGAACTTTTTTAAACATATTTTTGTGGTATAGTGATGATATATCCCATTTTGACCCATACCAACCCGGATATATTGATTGATAGGTTGGATCTGAAAACTGTTGGATCTGATTGTGCCGTGTGACGAAAAGGCAGCAACAGAATGGCACTGCGATTTCATCAGAGGGATGATGGCCGTGACGCTGCATCACTTGTCTTTGAGATGATGCATTCCGCTGCCTTTTGGCCACTAGCACATAGCCCAAAACCGATGAAGCAACGGACAAGCAGAACTAAGAAGGAGCCAGCAACAAGCTGCAGGCCACTCAAATCCAGCAGGAGAAACTACTGCACCAAGCTTGGGCGAGCTGCGGAGAGCTGCTCATCTCCGATTCTTGTTGAACTCTTGTTGGAAAGATTTTTCACTGTAAACTGAGCTTAGCCCAAGCAAATTTTGACTATTTGCACAAACGCTTGCTAATACTAGTTACTAGGACACAATCTCAACCTCCCAAATGGATGGTTTGATAACCAAAATAGATCAACATAGGCCAGCTTATGGTGGGTTCATCAGGGGTACCCAATGAACTTTACCCACAACCATGAACTCTACCTATCTGCTTATCTGCATCTATCGATATAACAGACTCAACTAGAGCACGAAAGAAAGAAATAATGAAAGGCAAACGTCTAAATAGATATCTAACCATCATTGAAAATTGTTTTTCCTTCTCTAAGCATAACTATCCCATGGCGCTTCTCTAAGCCTCGTCGTCTTCGGACATCGCCATGGCGCTGCTGGCGGCCCTGCAGCTGCCCAGCGATGCCGAGAGCTGCCGCCGCTTCTGCCAAGAGGCGCTGCAGGCGCGGCATGTTGGGCCCGCGGAGCAGCGGCAGCTCTACGAACGGCTGCCCTGGTGCCGGCCCTGGAGATGTGGAGATTGATGTTGGTATTAGTTTATAGCATGTTATAGCATAGTGATATATAATGACAATGATGTTTTTAAAATCATAATTATGTGCATATGATTGTATATGTGTATATGTTTCTACCTATATCTAGGTAACTATTGATATTTGTATGTCTCTTTGATTCTTATCTTGCATATAATATAAGTGTGTGGGACTAAGTGGGGGTAACAAGTTGATCCTGGTCGGTTAATCTCAGGATGTTTGGGAGCCAAGGTTGATGCAACGGCTGCATGGGTGGTTTGCTCTCTCCAATCCCGGGCTGGAGGCGGGTACCGGGGAGGAGGCAGAAACTCAGGCTGAGACCATAACTGCCGTTAGCATCCAATAACTGCCATTATGTAGCAATCAGAGTTTTTTTTTCCCCTAAAGAGAGTTTCAAAGTGCTTGATGACATGCGCGTATGGTATTCAGAGGTACGTTGTGCACATGTCTGTTTGGTTATCGGCAAGTTTTCGAGCCCCTTCATGCGCATAATTTTGACATTCTTCAAATGGCGTTCCCTCCCCAAAGTATAGAATCTGTTTCTGGATTACTGTAATTGTTTTTTCCTCAAACTTTCGGACCCCAACGGCTACAGGCCAAGCTTCTTTGTTTGATTTTCCAAAAGTCGTGGAGAAAGCGCTGCAGGAAGCGGTTTTGAGGACCTTTCATCCTCAAGGGCCCTTGAGCCCTCTATTCGCTGCCATGGCCACTTGTCTGGCTGTTGGCACCAGCATGCCTCAGGCATATTTTTGAACTAAACATGTCGCGCTTGTGGATTTTGCAACGAGCAGGATCCACAGTGAAGGGTTGTATTTCCACTGGTGTTCCCATCAACTCCCCTATGTACTTGCTATTCTCCAGCGGTTTATCTTCGATTCCTACTTACGATGGCAGCTTCAATGTGGCAAACTCAAATCAATCACACCTCATCTTACAATCTTGAAAATCAGGACATCCTTAAACCCAAGAAAAACAGATTGTTAATATGGTACCATCTGGAAAATCACAATTTTTAATAGGTAAACCATCTATAAATGGGCCATTTTCCATGGCTATGTTAAATAACCAAATGGTAAAGCCAATGCCACCTGCAGCTATGGCTGGTCCCCTTTGCACCTCTAAGGAGACGCCTGCCTTCATCTTCCCCCTGCGCAAACTGCCGCCGCGGACCTTGAAAACGGCTGCTGGCTTGCGATGAGTTCACCTTATGTACAGATCTTTCACATATTATTTGAAAAGGATATGTATAACGTATATGTACATTTGTGTATATGTATATGCACCAAGAAGTACATCTTCCCAACTTTCCATTTCTTGGGCTGCACTGTGAAATTGGGACAAGCATAGACAAACATAGACAAGCATGGGGTGCATGACCGAGGTCTTGGCTGCATCCAACAGCAATTTCAGATTCAGAGATTACAACAACCGACAGATGGAAGACCTGAACCAGTCCTTGCTGGCGGTGTTAGGTGCCTGGGCGATGGCTGGTGCTGGGGTAAATCACCTGGGGCTATTTCTTGGGTTCGGCTTGCCAGGTTGGTTCCCTCTGCAGAGCAAGATGACCAAGATGGATAGAGTTGGATAGATGAAGTTTCTTCCATGTGCTCTAGTGTTTGGACCAAAGGTATACGCATCAGACCAATCCAGATATGCATGTATGCCGCATGAACATTACATGACACAAGAAACAGATCACCCCTTCAATAATCAGCATACAACATTGACATGGCCACACACACACACATATATATATATATATACTGAACTGTATTTTAGACTTTTTGGTGTTCATAGCCGTCCCAGCCATGTCTTGCCCAGGCATGGATCGATTATCACGGACTTCGGGGACTTCGGGTGAGTTGGAAGGTTTAGCCTTGACAGCGCAGGAGAAGACCTCCATGGGAGTGGGAGGCCCCACGGTAAGTCCAACACCAGGTTCGGTTCCGCCCAACAAAAGGGGCTTTTTAAGCTCCTAAGAAGCTCCTGATAATAGTTGGTGCTCATATAATGACCCTTAATCTGACCTGATTTGTTGAGGGAGTGGCTTTTGCAGGGACTCCCTTAGGTTTCCGTGAAGGTGTGCCGATCTACTGATACCAAAAACCTGACAGTGCTGCACCATAGGCTATGTACTGGGAAGCCCAACAATCATATTACCATCATGGTAGGTTCATTCTGAAAGCAAACACTTCAACAGTCTGCCTTTCTCGTTTCTCTCCACCGGCAATACACCCTTGGCTCCAGGAGTTTGTGCTCACCACCCTGGTGTATTTCCTGGTGGCCGAGGCGCCGGTCATCAAACCCAGCGGCAGCAGCTCGGGTGCCACAGGGAGCTCTGGTGCCAGTGGTACCGGTGGCACCGGTAGCACTGGTTGGGGACAGCAGCAAGGGTCGGGTGGGTCGGGGGGGTCGGGTGGACCTGGTGGCACCACTGGAAGTCGTGGAGGGAGACAGCAAGGGATGCTGAGTTCGACCTTTGAGAGGTTGTTGCTGGCACATTTGCATGCCTACCTTCCACATCGGCAGTATGAAGTGGCTCGTGCGCAAGAGTCTCGGGCATCTTTGTTCTTGACCAGGTTTCTTGGCGAGGTGTGGTTAGATTATGCTAGATTTCAGAAATTGTCAGAGTGAAGTAGGTCATGTGGGGGTCTTCAGTGGGGCGGGTCTGAATGGAATCAGGATGCAAAATGTCATCTCTGACCCTTTCCTTTGTGTCCCACCCTCCAACCTGAGGCTGTTCCACGAGTTTCTGATCGAGCAACGGCCCCAGTCTTCAGTATCTTTGGTTCTGCAGTGTTTCTCCGATGTCCGGCTGCAACCAGCTGCATTGCACAGCTGCCGCTTGGTGCTCCTTCACATCATTGCAAACCCATGCCTGCGGCAAGGATCTGGGAATGTGTCGTGGGTCACTGAGCTAGGAGGTTTGCCATGGAAGAACGTTGCTAAAGTTGGGTCTGGAGAGACTTTTGTGGCTTGTTTACTTTAGCGAGTTCATGGGCGAGTCCTCACTTTTCGATAATAGCCACTCAAATCAATCAGACAGATCTTTGATTTGTCCCCCTCCTTCCAGCGGTTGCCACATCGCCCGGCACCCCCTTCCAACCCACCGGCAGCCCACCCCCCACCGGCAGGATGTGAGGAGACGGCCGAACAGCTCATGTTCGCGGCGCGGGGTCGCAACGCGCGGATCACCCGGGAGCTCTCGATGCTGGGCCCCGCGGTGCTGCAGATGCTCTGTGAGCTGCTGAGGAAATTGCAATCTCAGAAGGAAGTGGGCTTGGAGACCATCAGCTCCATGACGCGCTTGTAGCCTGGTGCTTGGAATATGGAGCTCCATGGGTGGGATGGAGATGTGATGCTTTCCTCAGCAGATTGTTGGGATGGATTTGAATACTTTGATTAATTTCATTGGGGGTCCTTTTGTAGCTCGAAATTTCGTGTAAACAATGCTGAGTTCTGAGAGTTGTTGTGCTATTTGGATATTTTCAGTGTTTGGGGGAAGCTCAGACACAAGTGGCTCGCCACCTTAAATCCACGAAATCTTCGGTGCAGGATTGCTGGGATACAGCTACTGCTACTGCTAACCTGGTCTTTTACTTCTAGTCATTGATTTGAGATTGTGAATGGGTGCAACCAGGCTTGATCAGGGGCATCTTGGTTGAAGGGCAATTTGGTTTCCTGTGAATTTCCGAATAGAGGGAATGGGTCAACATACTTGTAGGTCGTATCCACATGTTTGTATTCCCCATGTTCAGTCTACCGTCTTCACTTGTTCCGGGCTACTTGGGTGTGTCAAAAAGTAGAAGCGGTGGACACCTGGAAAATATGGGAAAAAATGGAAACACATCATGTTAGAACATCCTGGAAACACTGAGTTTTTTTATTGGGGGCTAGCTTATTAGTCAATCACTCAATGAGATGCACGGCCAAATGAGCTTATCTCAAACATTTGACCCCTCTGGACGTACTGATACTTTCAACATGGGGCAAATGAACGTACCTTCTGGCAAACATAACTATGCAAAACATTTACTTGTTTTAAATAGGTAAATCAACTATAAATGGTTTAGTAAGCCACGCCTGCAGCTGAGGTGGCTTATCCTGCTGCAGCCCTGGAAGGCTCCCAGGCTCTATCAGTGGTACCTCTCTCTGCGCTCGCCGGAGCCCAAGTTGGAAGCTCCGGTGCCTGGGTGAAACATGGTGAAACAAAGGGGGGGAACCTCTGTGTGTGGCAGGGAAGGAGATGTAGTATAATATAAACCAACATAGATGTGGAAAATTAGGAAACCAACATAGATATGTATGATATAGCTATTAGGACAAACCAACATAGATGTGTATGATATAGCTATTAGGGTAAGCCAACAAAGATGTGGAAAATCAGCCATTTAAGTAGTCTTCTGGATCCTAGCGAAACCGAAACCGTTGGTTTTCCACATCTACGTTAGTGTACCCTAAGGTAACAATGGTGGGAATGATGATGCACAAGAAGGAGAGAACTGAACAGTGAACTTTTCTATGTATTTGGCGGCTCGCTATAGACGTTTTTTTTGGATTTTCGAGACCATGCTGGTTTTTTCCGACGAAAATCAAAGAGTCATGGGTCATGGGGTCCACAGGTCATGCATGGAGGTGCTGATTTGTAGCACAGCTCCAGGGCTGTCGGATATGTCAGGCCTCAGCAACAACTGCAACCCATTGGAACCTGCCAGATCTTCAATAGGTGAGATATCTCCATAGTACCCCCAGTCTCCAACCCAGGCACCTGCCACGAGAAGTGCCCCTACGCGCCCAGTGGATGTGGCACTACTTGGGCTGGAGCCGGAAATGGCTGGAGAGCCTCCAGTGCCACAGGCGTCGCCGGTGGCAGTGGATGCCATATGATGCCATGATTTTTGGGGCCACTTTCGGGGTGCCAAATTGATGGATTTTGGGGGATAATGGTATTACCCTCTGGTAAACTAACATAGCTATGGAAAATCACAATTTTTAATGGGAAAATCCACTATAAATGGTCATTTTCAATAGCTATGTTAAATTACCAGAGGGTAATGGTATTATGCCCAATGATGCCACCGTTACATCCTTTTTTGGGGGGATAATGCGACCATGAAATCTTTCTTTGATCTCATTTGAGTGTTTTGGCTCCGGCGCTTCAACGACCTCCAATCTTGCGCGCCCAACTTCGATCTATTCCCATCCTCGGCGGTGAACCTCTGAGGTAACCTCCACCTTATCCTAAGATCTCCCCAAATGTACCACCATTTTCTTCCAAAGCTTTCCAAATGTCCCAGTTTTCACTCAGCATCAGTCCCTCTTCTCCACAATCCCAACCACATTCTCCCAAAATTCTTTGCAACATTTCGCCCCACCATGATCAAACTTCCCCCCAACCAGCAACATGTTCTCCGATTTTCCCACTGCGGAGGCTCTGCATTGGCGGCACCAATTTTTGAAGGAAAGTGCAGACCAAAAAACTTGGTGTGCGAAGCAATTTCAGAAAGTCATGTTTTCCTATACTGTAGAACACTTTTCTTTAAAGCAACCAGGCAGAAATTGCCAAATAACGTTGAAATGGATGCGGGAAGATGGACAGAAACTCCAGTCTAAAAGCAAAAAAATCTTGAAAGTTTTTTCACTCTAAGTCCACTTCTTCAGTATCTACTTCAATATGTTTGGTCGCATCTGGGCACAACAGGTGGGAGAAGTCTGTTCCAATCCCATTCCCAGCCATCCAATCCAATCTCCCAGAATTCCTTCCCAAACATGTTCATCAAAAAAGTCTAAAATTTCAATCAAGGTTGGGAATGTTCAAATGATTTTTTTCCAAACGTGGCTTCACACTCGGGCCCTCCCCGTCACCTTGCCAGGTCCCCAAGGACTTCGTGGAAGAGGAGGCCCTTGGTGCCTTAAGCGCCACCACCCGCCTGGCTGCTGCAGCAGGCCTCACCGCAGCAGCGGTGCAGGTGGCAGCCAGCAGCGCCCAGGCGGCGCAGCTGGTGCCGGGGGATGGGGATGCCATCTCCTGGAGAAACTACGTGGCGGGCTTCCAAGGTGGACGGGATTTCATATGGAGAGTTGGAATGTGGAAGGTTTTTTTAGATTTGGGTTGATCATTTGAGGCTTGGGAGTTGAGGCTGTTTCTTGGATTTGGGGTGAGGGAGATCTTTTTGTTGGGGAGTTGGGCTGAAAATCTGACAAGCAGGATCAAACAGGCAGCTCAACCCAAATTTTCCCAAGCAGGTGCCTATTTCCTGCTGGAGTCCATCCTTTCCACCCCTCTCCATGCGGAGCTCTGCCTGGAGCTGGCCCGCAGCTGCGCGGGCTGGGACCGGGGCCCGGGGCTCTTGGCCAATGTTGGGCTGACGGCTGCGAGCTCCGCCCGAAGCTCCTGGGGCAATGCGCCAGCGCCCACGGCGCAGCAGCTGTTGAGGCAGCGGAATGCCATACAAGCGGCTGGGCTGCCTGGGAATGATGGATAAACATTCATTAACCACATAGAGCAGCATGTTTTTGTTTGATTTTATTGGTTGGTGATGACCTGTGATGGTTGGTTTTAGATCAGTGTTTTTTCGTTCTCAGCCTTTTTTGGGATCATGATCCCAGTGGACCAACCCTTCTCGGATGGGGTGAGACCATGTGAAACCACCAGCTGAGGCATTGAAAGTTCTGGCGCAGGTCTTGCTGTGTTTCAGCGATACCCAGCTGCTACAGGCCCACCTTTCTGGGGCTGTGATTTGATTTCATGATTTTGGATGGCTGAGGCCTTGAGAATGTTTGAGATGTCTTTAGACTCTGGTACTTCAACATGGCAGTCCAAGATATCAATTAAGGTGAAAGATTTTTTTGGCAATCAATGCAGGTTTTGCACAGCTGTCCTCCTCAAGACATTGGGGTTTGGCTGCTGGAGTATGGTGTGGTGCTGGAGCATCCTATGCTGCCCATCTTTGAGGATTCCTTGCGACCTCAGTTGCTGACACTTGGCTCGGTGAGTGGCCCAGTCAGGTGTAGCTTCAGAATAAGCAAATCAGTGAGTAGTTCATAGTAGTTTTATCAACATAAATTTCTGAGATTTTCTGTATATCGATGTGTATCCCCTGCGTCGTCTGTACCGGTACTGTTCCGATTGTTCACTGTCTTTCCAAGGTCTTGTTGCGAATAGCCAGCACTTTTCGCTGCTGATGTGTACTTACGCTGACAGATGTAACATGTTGTTGCCGATAAGCACCATCACTACATGTATCACTCCTTGAGGGGTATGTGTTATGTGCCGTCGGGCTAGTCATACAAGCTGAACCTGCCAGTTGTTCTGGTCCCAGGCAATTGTATGGTGATGGCGCACTTAATTTTCACCCATTTTCTCATCAAGATTGGGATGGATACCTGGATGTACTTTCCACTTATAATTGGGTACTAGCCATGTAACCTTTAAGCCAGTTAGATTAGTGGGATATACCTGATATACCATGATATACCGATGCCCCAGTTAGATTAATTGGAGATGTTCACCACTTTCTAGTTGTGTCCCGCACCCCAAGCATCCCCAAACTCCCAATTCATTGATTCATTTATCAACAACTTCCATTTCTGTTAACCTTAGTAAGCGAACCAACTAACCAACTGAAGGTATTGTAATGTATTGAAAAAGCATCAACGTAACCAACTTAACCGCCAATGGCTATGTTCCCCCATTTCTGAAACTCAATTTGCGCATTTTCGCCAATGTTCCCATTTTCTCACCAAATCTACTACTCTGCGTCACTCCATTGCAACAAATTACTTTACTTCGTGTGATCCCCACCATGACATTTATACATTTTGTTACTGGCAAATCTTCTGGCATTCTATCTGACATATTTTCTGGCATTCGATCTGGCATTCTATCTGGCATATCTTCTGGCATTCATATCTTCTGGCAGATGTTCTGGCATATCTTCTGGCAGATGTTCTGGCATATCTTCTGGCATATCTTCTGGCATATTATCTGGCAAATCTTCTGGCATTCCATCTGGCATTCTATCTAGCATATCTTCTGGCATATTATCTGGCAAATCTGCTGGCTTCAGATGTTTCCAGATGGCTCGCCCGGTCGAATATCCGAATATCCCAACTGAAGAGTCCAAGAAAGTGGAAAGATATGCTAAGATATTTTAAGATATGTTAAGATATCTTAAGATATGTTAAGATATGTTAAGATATGTTTAAGATGATGGAAGATTGCAATATATATATATATATGATATGATATTCTATGTAATTATGCCACCGTGCTGTTTCAGAGTCGTGGTTGAGGTCCGACAGAGAACACTGTGGATCGCGGGTCGCAGTTGGACGAGGAGGACGACGAGGAGGACGACGAGGAGGACGACGAGGAGGAGGAGAGGAGATGAGGAGAGGAGAGGAGAGGAGGAGCAGGCAACTGACATAAAATCTAACAACCCTCACCTGGCAGGTGGGGAATAACAACTAATTACATTCACTGATAGTCACTGATTCATCAAAAACCGCCAAATCTTTTTTTAAAATCAAGTTTGCTTGTGTTCTTATGTTTTCTTCCATTCTCTCATCCAACTTATATACACCCCATCTACTAGTTCGATGAATCGACTCCAAACCCAACAGTTTGATGATGACTTATAAGCCAAGTTAGCTATAGTCACACATAAATCCCCAATGTTTCATTGTTAAATCCCACGTTTCCATACATTTCCCCCTCGTTTTCATGGTGAACATCGCCTAATTTTTCCACCATTTTCGGTGACCCGAGGATGGCTGTCTCGGTGACCTGGGCGGCGCTGCTGGCGGCCGCCCCAGTGGTGGAGTTGCAGCCCCTTTTGGCGGCGGTCAGCCGGCAGCTGCAGCACTCACCGCACTGGGCGGGGCAGCGTGGTGGAAATGGCGACGGGGACGGGGTGATGCAGTGATGATGCAGGGGAAAAGAAAGGATGGGAGGTACAAAAAATGCAAGAAAAGGTAGACATCACAAAAGTGGCTTTTGATGCATTTTTTGGGGATTTCGGATATATCACCAACAAAATGTACATAATTTTATGAATGTTTAAGTTTAATTATGGTGTATTTTTGGTGGGATTGATAGGATATAGCCAGCAATCTGGGGATATCATGGGGATTGAATGGGATAATCTGTATCATTGACCATGTGGCTACTGTATATCTTTGGATGATGTAATTGGACAGTTATATTCATTTATATATATATATATATACACAACAAAATGGGACAAAAGTAGGGTTTCAACCATGTTTGGGGATATTGTATACTGTTGATATACTCAACAAACATGCGGATCTAACTAACAATCTATCAATGCATAATGGATATCTTGTATTAATTTGGACCCATCTAACTGGAAAGATGCGGATATAGCTTAGGGGGTGCTATGGCCTGCTTAAATGCTAATGATATAACGGTGATGCAACCCCCAAACTGGGATAGTTGGGTTGGGTGCAACTATTTTACGGGGGGCATAGGGCGTAGGCCATCTAGCTCTGTTTTGGGATTTTGGATTTCAGCAATTTTCTTTGAGCCCGGTGTCAAAGAATGGAATATGTATTCAAGATACAATGGCATATAATATATGGCCACCCAAAAATAGCTTTCGGGGTTTGAACTGGAAAGTAGACCTAGCTTCTAGATGGTGAACATATGATAGCTATGTGGATTTCCAACGGTTCATCAAGGAGATCGAAATGGTGAAGCTATACATAAACATATAGTATACATATCTGAAGTTAACCAACAAAAAACTGGGACCGTAAATGGATGAATTGGATGGGTTCCCCCTGCAAATCGGCGTTTCACAAGATTAGAAGAAATGCGTTAGCCATGTTTGGTGTTCACTAGCCATCACAGCCGGAGTTTCCCTGCGCACTTTGAGGCATTTCCCTGCGCTGGAGGAAACCAGCAAGCATAAACCATTTGCCGAGACTGTGTTGAAGGAGATTGGACAGGCCACTGCCGACGCATCGATGAACTGACCGTGATGGGATTGATGGGTAGTACGCTGGCATGCCTGTCATGTCCCCGTGGCCAGGACATATTGAGATGATGTACACTAAATGTACACTAGGTACTTACCATGTACCAACTTCAGGACTGCCAGTGCACATGAAATCAATCGGAACGTTTCTGCTCGACTTCATGATCCTGAACCTTGAAGGTAGAACAGGACCTCACTCGTCTCACTCGCTAGTATGATCCCTACGGTTGCTTGAAAACGAGAATGGCTGAAGCATAACCAAGTATTATGCAATTTTGCCTAGGGCTTACGACTCAAGTGCAGCGTGCCTACTGTGGTAGAGCAATTGGGTATGGTTTATGGTTGGGTCTGCCGCGTTGCAATGTGGAGGCGCGACCCTCCGAACCTGCCGCCTCTGCTGCGGCCGCACCGGCAGCAGCCTTCGCAGCTGCTGTTCCGCAGCAGCTGGAGTTCAGGGGACCTGAGTGGCAACGTCCAGTGAGGGGCGGTGAGCTGGAACAGCTGCTCTGCATTGCTTATTGGTTGGCCAATGCTATCGATCGAATGTTGGGCCGCTGTCCCGTGATGACCCCCTGCGGCCCGGTGCCACAAACCGAATGGCCAAGGGTCTTGGGCAACTGGAAATTCACGCTGTTTCTGACGATAGCTCTGCTACTGGCCGTTTTATGGTAGCTGGTATGGTGCTTCAAGGCCCAAACGTGTTCGTTTCAGCAATGTCCAAGTCTTTGGGTGATGAAGTTTCAAGATAGATTCAGATAGATATAGAGGGCTGGCACATATCAGGATGGAAAGAGACAGGAAATCTCCGACAGCCTGCATCAGGAATGCGGTGAAAGAAAGGTGTGCAGCGGTTTAATCATGGCTGTCGCCTTGGTTCTCCGCCACAATTAGTGAATCCCATTGTTTAAGAGTAGAGTGGGCACCCACAAAAAGTCATCACATATCATCACATGTGATAATCCAAATGATTTGTGGATGTTTTTGGTACTTCCCCTATTAAAAAAGGAAAGAGACTAACAGGGGTTGGTGCCCCCAAGGTTGACTGTGCATCCATGAAAGGGTGATCCCTTCTTGGTGTTTGCTTGTGTGATTAGTGGGTTGGCTCCTATTTTGCGATGTTTGGTGACGACAATTGATTTCTTGGTGGCTCCCTAATTCTTCCGTTTGGACTTGAAAAACAACGCCTTGGCAAACGGCTTCATGCTCCTCTTGAATGGCGCTTGGAGAGTCGACTTTGGTGCCGAGCATGGCTTAGATATGCGTTGCACAGGTACACACACACACGATATGCAACATGCGTATAGAGTGCGTGTGAAACATGTTGCTTATTTGTTGACCTACTGCTTGTTTACATGTGTTCAAATGCGTTGATTTTCCTACTCCTGAGGCACTCACACACGGATATGTATATATATATATACACATACATGCATACACTACAAGTGTAGACATTTTTACATACAGACATGCACGCATGTGCGTGTGTGTGAGATAGAGGAAGTTCCCGGCCAGGCAGCTCGAGAGCTGAGTGTCGGAAATGGTCGGTCGCGACATGTCGCGACCGGCGACTGCTGGGAGGCAAAAAATTGCTGGGATGCTCCTGGGTTTTAGGGGTTTTGATGCCCTCTAGTAACCAAAATTTGGATGTTGCTGGAAAATCACGAGCTAAAGTTCCATGAGTTTGCCAGCTGTAAACCTTCATTTAGTTTGGGAATTTCCCAGCCATGTTTGATTGCCGGAGGCTATTGCATTGGAACAAGTCGTGTTTGGAGATAAAGGATCTAGCTGACTCGCTGGCCACTGCTCTACAGTATATACCCATCACATCCACCACTCTTGGCAGTGGCCAATATGTTGGAAACTGAAGTTCTTGCTCTCAATGATGATGTGCCCCGTGAAGGAACATTCTATTGAACCCAAAGCAAGGGTGACTCTGACCATCACCACAAGGCAACTCCACTCGCGGGCAAGCAGTTTTGCATGACCTTTTTGGCTTCAAGCAACGGCGTTTGGTGGGTTGTTTGCTGACTGTCCCTGTCTCCACGCCGCGCCGCCGGCGGACAGCCTGTCGCAGAGCACGCACAGATGGTGCTGATTCCCAGCTGCTTTGGTCCAGAAGCGCTGCAGGTGCCAAAGCCCAGATTCCTGACCACGGCCAGGGGCGATGGATCGAATAGGTCCACCACTGCCCACAGCAATGGTGACAGCACCGAAACGGAGGAAACGGAGGATGCCAGTCAGCTGCGGGAAAGGCTAGAGCAGCTGAGAGGTGTGCAACAGCTGTGCCTGGTAATACTGGCAGAGTACCTTCACTATACGAATTCCTGGCATCTTGGTGAAAAATTGGGGGTCTTGGGTTTTGAATGACGTGAGGCCCAACGTGTGATCAGTGGTCATTCAAGTAAGGCCAGAATCTGCAAGAGAGGAACAACTTGAAATTTACATTTTACTTTGTTGTAGAATATCTTGCATCATTCTCCATCATGTTGCTGGCTTGCCACTCAACATCCCAACAAGGAATGCTTTGCAAAACAGCTTGGCAGCTGCCGGGGATGGCGCGTTGAGCACTCACCTGCAGATGCCCCGTCGCACAGAGACGCCGCAGGCATTGTGTGCCAGTGATGGAGGATCATCCAACTTAATGATCTTAATGTGGGTAAAGCAAATGGGGTGGTTTACTATTGTTTTACCCCCATTATAGTGGGCTCTTGTGTTTTCGTTCCATTTTTTCAGATCATTGGATCATTGGGACGGCCTCCAGAATTCGGGTTGATGTCAAGTGCTCACTGGGATGATGATTTCAAGCATGCTGAAGGCGTAAACCCGGGTTGGATGGTTTGAAAGCAGGCTGAACCCCAAAAATATCTAAAAATATCATGTCAGGAAATTATATAAGTTATTATAATTTTGTACAGACATGTTGCTTTACCACGTCCATGGCAGGGTCACTGGATTTTACGAGTTTCCAACTGGCACGGACCGGGGACAGTATCATGTTGGACACCCATGGACAGCATTGGTGGGTTCATGAATAGAGGTATATTATACTGCCTGGGAATGCCACGTATCATGCAGTAAAAATACGGAATTCGGGGTTTATCCTGGCCAGGATCGATTGGGATTCAATGTGCTGAATCCCCCATGTGTGAAGGTTTGAAACCCATCAATTTCTTAAACCAGCCGTAGATAAATTGATGGTTGGAAACCCACCCACCAAATCGGTCAATTCGGTGATCTCGGATCCTCTTGCTTTCCTCTGTTTTACTAACGTTATTAGATACTGGGATTATAGACCTATTATACTGTAGATTATATGGGGTATAACCCAAGTTGGGAATATCATGGAATATCCATTTTTTCTATGAATTAGATTAGATATGGGGACATTTCCTCCATTCTGTTGAACAATATTCCATGATTTTCCCCTTTTAACAGATTGAGGATTTTCTATGATTTTCTGACTTCAAACCACATTTATAACACAGGAAGTCCCCTGATTTTTTGGGTGCTTCAGCTGCAGGGCGTGACGCTCAGATGTGCCTTGCGCCAAGGGGCTTGACATGGAAAAAAGATGGGGAAATGATAACTGGTGGAAATGAAAGACATATAACTCCCCAAACAGTGTGGCCACACTGAGGGGTTCTTACGGTAACAGTTGAGGCCCGGTGTTCAATCGAGGTGGTCTCGGAAGCGTCCGACATTTTCCCTGTAAATTTCTGCACAAAATGCTTCTTAGTGACATGTCCATGTGCATTTCGACTGTGCAGGCTCGCACAAAATGCTTGCCGCGGGATATGGGCCCGGCATTTTCGCTGTAACTTTCCGCACAAAATGCCTCTTGTGACATGTCCGGGTGTCGCGGGATTCGTGTCCGGCATTTTCCCTGTAAATTTCCACACAAAATGGCTTTTGTGACGTGTCCATGTGCATTTCGACTGCGCAGGCTCGCACAAAACGATGTCCCCAGAGGTGTCCCCGGTCGTTTGTCCTGTAAGTATCCATGCAAAATGGCTCCTGTGAAATGTTCGTGTACATTTCGACCGCGCAGGCTCGCACAAAGTGTGCTTCCCGGTCTTGGGATCGGTCTCCCTCCTCAACATCATCCACCTCAACATCATCATCTTCTTCCTCCTCCTCCTCCTCAACATCCACATCATCATCATCATCATCATCATCATCATCATCATCATCATCATCATCATCATCATCATCATCACCATCCCCATCCTCATCCTCATCATCACCATCATCATCATCATCATCACCACCCTCATTGTCATCACCCTCATCGCCATCGCCATCGTCATTGTCATCATCATCATTATCATCATCATCATCATCACCATCATCAACATCATCATCAACCTCACCATTGTCATCAACAACATCAGCAACATTAACATCATCAACAACGTTATAATATATGATCTTTTTAGTCCTCCCACGCTGTTTGGGGTCTCTTGCCGGGATTTTTTTTCTCTTACATCTATATCTATATATATAATTATTTATTTATATATATATTTATATATTTATTTATTTATATATTTATTTATTTACTTATTTCTTTATTTATTTATATATTTATTTATAAATTTATTTATCTCTTTATATAAGCATATGAACTGGAAATTTAGTGGGTTTTAATGGGAAAATGATGATTTAAGGAGAAATTGCTTGACCCGTGTTGACCCAAGGGAAAATTAGGAAGATCTCCACTTTAGTTCAGTTTCGCAGTTTAAGTGTTGAAAATGAGTGGTTTCTTCTGCAAACAAGGGGCCGCGTTTGCTTGCAACCTGAGATCAGGCAGAATGAACATGAATGAAACAGTGTTTTTTGTCGACCTTGTGCTTTCTTGACGATGTTGCCGCTCTTCGATTGGTTGCGCTGGTGATTACGCCACCGATCCCTTCGACGATGGTAATGATGCTCTGATGCTGTGAAACTCTGCTGCTATGTGGTTTGATGATGTTTGATGCATTACGCGTGCTGATGCTGCTGCTGATACTGAGCATGCTGCTGCTGCTGATGCTGGTTGTTTGTCGTTGTTATCCTTGTTCTCCTTGTTTTCCTTCTATAATAATTTTCCTTCTTATCCCTGTTCTTCCTTTTCTTCTTCTATTCTTTATTCTTCTGGTTCTTCCTTTTGTTATTGCTCCTGTTATTGCGGTCGGGGTTGTGGTTGTGGTTGTTGTTGTCGTTGTCGTTGTCGTTGTGGTTGTCGTTGTTGTTGTTGTTGTTGTTGGTTGTTGTTGGTTGTTGTTGGTTGTTGTTGGTTGTTGTTGGTTGTTGTTGGTTGTTGTTGGTTGTTGTTGGTTGTTGTTGGTTGTTGTTGGTTGTTGGTGGTTGTTGGTGGTTGTTGGTGGTTGTTGGTGGTTGTTGGTGGTTGTTGGTTGTTGGTTGTTGGTTGTTTGTTGGTTGTTGGTTGTTGGTTGTTGGTTGTTGGTTGTTGGTTGTTGGTTGTGGTTGTTGTTGTTGTTGTTGGTGGTGGTGGTGGTGGTGTTGTTGGTGTTGTTGGTGTTGTTGGTGTTGTTGGTGTTGTTGGTGTTGTTGGTGTTGTTGGTGTTGTTGGTGTTGTTGGTGTTGTTGGTGCTGTTGGTGTTGTTGGTGTTGTTGGTGTTGTTGGTGTTGTTGGTGTTGTTGGTGTTGTTGGTGTTGTTGGTGTTGTTGTTGTTGTTGTTGTTGTTGTTGTTGTTGTTGTTGTTGTTGTTGTTGGTGTGGTCGTTGTTGGTGTGGTCGTGGTCGTGGTCGTGGTCGTCGTCGTGGTCGTGGTGGCCGCGGTCGTGGTCGTGGTGGTCCTGGTGGTAGTGGCGGTCGTGGTCGTCGTGGTCGTAGTCGTCGTGGTCGTGGTGGTGGTGGTCGTGGTCGTGGTTGATTCCTTGGAACACTTGGAAGCTGCTGGGGTTTCCAAGACTGCATGGGCTTCAAAATGCTTCAAACATATTCAACAATTTCCAGATTTAAGGTGAAACCCATGGAAATCCAAGGGTCTTCCTAAAAGATCGCCCCAAACAAATGGATTATAGAAGGCCTTGTTGGGATCTATTAGTTAGGGGGATATCAAGCACCAGCAACTCTTGTTGGGGGCAGGAGGGGGCCCATGTATTTCCATCCCTGACTCAGGGCCTGCTTTGAAGAGTGCGACATGCCAAGAGGCCTTTGACTCGTGGACAGGTGGTTATGGCATGATATGTGTTAGCATAGGATTTAGTAGGGCTCTTATTTGGGTGCTCAAACTCGGGATGGTTTGCGATCTGAATCCAACAATTGGGTACTGAAAATTAGGTTTGCCGCTGAACATCAGAGAATCTAGGCCCGTCTCAGGGGTCTTTGGACACAAACCTAAGCCGAAACAGAATGAGGAATGAGGCAACAGAGGCTCACACACACACACACGACATACAAGCACACACACGCACAAGTATACGCATTTATTCTACCTGGGATGCACATGTTTTTCCACATGCATCCAGGCAAATAAAGATTTCCACGGGATTCCACGGACCATGGCAGCTGACAGGAGGCAACACCTTTCGCCTACAAGCACCCCTCGGTGACCCGCGAGCTTGCCGCGAGCATCCACACTCTGAAGGTATGAGTTGGGTTATCCCCCAAGGTCAGAGTTCACCACCAGGATCATGTTGGGTTTTCTGGGTGCTCCATGTTGGCATGGTTGATATTGTACCCCCACCAAAAAACCAATCCATCCCTACCCACTGGTCCCGCAAATGTGCCTTGCCCCGGGGTCCAGGCATTGTGCGCCAGCCTGGCATGGCCGGCCTGGCAAGCCGAGGAGATGAGCTGGGTGTGTTGCCCTTCACACCTTGGATTGCCAGAGTTAAGATATTTTTAAAGTCTTTAGCATTTAGAAAATTTAGCCTCTGGTAATTTAACATAGCTATTGAAAATCACCATTTTTAATGGGTGAAGCAACTATAAATGGGCCATTTTCAATAGCAAACTGTTAGTTTACCAGAGGGTAGCAGTTTGATCTGCTGAATCCAAATGATTCAGTCCCGGATCCTGTGATAGAGTTTCCATGGACAGCGGACAGCTTGGACTTGGACTGAAGAAAAAGGGGCGCAGTCCTCGGGTGCCATGGTCAAACAAGCTATGCGTATGTTCAAAGGTCCTGGAAAAAAAGGGATGGTCATCCTCCCATCGATATCAAGAGGGGTTTGCATACCCATTAATTAAAAGGAATCCCCAACGATGGCGGCATGACCCGTGTAGGTCCTGTAGGTTAGAAGGTGATGCGCAACGGGGCCATGGGTCGATAGACCAGACTTTCTGATGCAACAGCAGCTGGTTCACAACCCCAACTGCGGTATCATGGGGTAAGATCCCGATGGCTTCTTCTTTTGAAACGGCAGGCATTAACCATGGAAGGCAACCATCTCCGTCATCAGCTCATCCCACATGTTTCATATGGAGTAATCATCTGAAACTGTTTCCGGAAAACCATTTTGCTTGAGATGGCAAGGGAGAATGGAACTGTGGAACATCTACATTACATGCCTGTAATGCTTCCGTTTATAGAGTCGTTTGCACAAGAGACACGTGAATGCCCCGCAAATGTTTGTTTACCAGAGGGTGTCAGATCCAGACTTGTTTGTGGTACCCCAGTTTCTGTTGATGCGGATGCATTTTCCAGCTGAATCCTATGTTTAGTCCACAGTGCTGGTGATATCTGGTAATAAAAGCACCATTTCTCTTGTTTCTACCCTAATCATCCCCAATCTTTGTTCAGGAAAAAAGATGTAAAAACCAGGGTTTCTTGAAACAAGGAACAGCCAAATCTTTCCCCTTTCACCCCAAGTGGTTGCAACCTTGGTGATGCAGCAATTTGTCCAGTAATTTGCCTCATTGACTTATACATGTTGTTTCATTTCGGGCAACTCCCCTGGACAACCTAGCAAAAAAAAGGAACAACGGAACAACCATGTGAAAGTGGGGAACATCCAGTTCGGCTCCAGCATTGCCCTATCGCTTGGCAGCAGCCGTCGGGGGCCCAAGTGATTTGCTCAATTGAAAACAGGCCAGGCAAAGCATTGGCAATGTCTCTCCATGTACCATGGGGGCAACCTGGGGCAGGAGCTCCCAGGTGCTCCCAGGTGGCCATGCATCATGGGAGTTTGCGGATTTCGGCCATGTTATGGAGCCTAGTGAACAACTGGAAAGTTGGTAAGTTGGTATGCCCTTTTGATCGAAAATTGATAGACTCTTATCACCTCTTATTGTAAAGATATGTTTACTGTTTGCATCTTCATGCTTTCAATTCCACGACAGGTTTTCTCCCAAAGTTGAGACATCAAGTGACCACTTCAGGCCTTTGGGGTCCAATTAGCCAAGGCCTCCCCATTGATTGCGGGAGTCGGGATGAAAAGGCAAGCTTCGTAAAGGGCAGCGTGGGCGCGAAGGGGTGCAACATATCGTAGTGTGGATATGTATGTTAACTTAGATGTTGAAGAGATTTACGGGTGTAGAGATTTACAGGTGTCAATTAATTTCTATGGTTTGAAGATGATTTAGGCATATTTGGGTGGACCCAGTAGGAGGAAGAAGGTTGAACTGGACCTTAGTATACCCAATGGCTTCCAGCAAAGGACGATGCTAACCAATATATATATTTTTTAAAATGCCATTCCAAGTGGGATTTTACGTTCTCCATCTTTGTGCCATTTGGGGATTGCTAGTCATTGACATGGCGCAATGTTTTTAATGGCAATACTGACAATAGTTGCCAAGCTTGGAATGAAGTTCTGGCGTTGATGCTGGATGATGGGAATGCAAGAGGCCTTATAGTGCGAGGATGGGCCCATGATATGGGTACGGGTGTCCATTTCAACCTATGAACATGGCAACGTTTCAGGGGCCAACAGCATTGAATCCACAAGATCTTGAGGTCCCAGGTCTTGGTAGTGTTGGTTGATGGATTTTGTTACTCCTTGCGTGTCTTGACTCACCATTTCATGGTCAATCTGAATTAACAACAAACAATTGAGACCACCAACATGGCTCGGAAGAGGAAAACAGTCTGTATATGTTTGTATATTAATGTGATGCTGTATGATTTTGTATGATTTATTCGTCGGTGCTACTTGGATGTCTGAACATCTTCACGTTTCGTCGGCTCTTCCCGGTCGCCTTGCCCAGGCCGGCTGCAGCCATGGCGCAAGAGCCAATGAAGCGCCTGGATTTTCCCGATTTTGCGGGTGGGGAGGTCAACAAATCAACAAATTCACCAAGGCCATGGGGATCTTCACCCAAAAAAATCGGAGAATCACCTGCGTTGATTCCTTTTTTTGAGGTAAACCGTGGTGATTTTTCTGGAGATTTTTGGCGCTTAGCCCACTAATTCTTGAGCGTTGGACCAGGCGAATTGTAACGAACTCAGTACAACATTGGCATTGAATCCAAATCTCCTGGCCACCCAAATAGTTATTTTTTTCGATGGTGAAATCACCATAGCTTGGGCGAACGCAATTTTTCCAGATCAAATCCAACCCGTGTTGATGAAGCCCAGTTGCCCGTTGGGCAAATCCAATTTGCTTGCCAGTACATCCCAGTTTGGTTGGTCAATGTTGGTCAAATTCCCCAATTTTTGGCCTCCATTGGGCCTCCATATGTCAGCGATGTTGAGGCTCTACTACTTTCCATTGATGGCCAAAGGGCTGGGGCCGGCTCTGGTTGCGGAGCTGTCGGGCCTGCCATGGCTGGGGCCAAAGGACTTGGGCTTTACTCGTGATGACTGGCCCAAGTTGAAGGACTGGAGTCTGGAGTCTGGAGGTGGCGGATTTATTTTGGGTGGATTCACCTTGAGCCTTGAAAGACATGGAAGATGAGGAAGAAAACATAGTGCCAGGTAAACCTTCCTGCAAGCAGATGAGTTGTGTTGCTGGGGACCATCTGGGGTAGTGCCATGGCAGTGTGCCATGGTAGTGGCAAGACCAAAGTGCCGGACCTTGGTGATTTACTGCCGGAACTCACTGTGAAGGAATGTGGAAAAACTGTACTTAGGATTGTGGGCTTCTTGATATTTGGAATGCCCTACATTAATTCGCCAAATAACCCAGTTTTGCAGTTGCTACTCCGGACTCCCAACCTGAGGCACCAGTCCCAGTTGTCATCCCATTGCCATGGATGGTGAACTGGCGTAGGAGTCTGGGAAATGTGCCTTTGGCCAACTGCCTTTGCTGGAAGCTTCATCGATTCGCATCTCCCAGTGCATCGCCATTGTGTGACTTGGTCCCGATCTACGGGAGGGGGATGGACGGACAAGAATTGTGCCAAATGGAGCACAAAAATGAAGGCGAAAGTGCCATGTGAATCGCTTGGAAAAAATTTGGTGATTGTGTTCTGATGCACAAAGGGCAATAGAGCTATTGAAATGTCCTACCAGAAGGCCTACCGGGGTCAGTTCAACATTGTTTTTTTTGATTGACTTGAGGCTATGGTAAAGGAACATGGATTTCAGAAAAGAAAGGAACAAGGTTGTGTCTTGGAAAATTGGCTCGCTGCTGGCTACGCCCAGCGAGAGAGAGAGAGATTCCCTGTGCGTCCTGTGCTCTTTTGGCCATCTCTGGCCCATGGCGATTTCATTGTCCTATTTTCGAGTCCTTTTGTGTAGAATGTGGGCCATTGAGGTTCACTTAATATACTTAATATGCTTTTGCGTGTATAGTCGTTTCGTGTTGCCTCTCACTCCCAACCATAAACCATAAACACTTCTTAGCCAACTGGCGTTCAAGCATTTATCTTGCGCCCTGTTCTGTGATTGATAGCCCTGTTCTGTGATAGCATGTCCCAAATCCAGTCCCAAATCCAAATCCTAATGCGGTGGCGAACCTGCAATTTCAGGAACTACATTGGCAAAGTCTCCGGGCTGGAAGGCTGGTAGACCTGGTTGGGGCTGGGCTGCATGCCATAATGAGAAAACTCAAGGTGAGATGATGAAACCCATTGGGGGAATCAGGCAGCACCTCATTTTTCCATTCAATTTGGGATGTAGAGCGACACCTCAAAAGATTTTTTTCAGAAAATGCGTCACCAAATTTGGATTCGATGTGCCCTTTGGATACCCCCCACATCCATTGGATAATTTGTTATTGAGATTCCCCTGGCCACAGCTGCTGCCAGAGGTGCTTCAGTGGAAGACTTTGCCATGTCTCAATCGCTGCTGGCAGAGGGTGAGGACTGCTCCATCCCAACTGGCTGATGCGGGGATTGACCACAACTGCAACTGGCGATTTTCATGAGGATAGTGAGGCGTAAAGCCGCCATCAAACTTATTGTTTTTCCGCCTACTTCTTCAGAGAAACCCCAAAGGAGTAGCAATAGGCCCACCAATGGCTGGTCTTGTTGGACCCCCTACAGGTCATGTTAGACTCCTACAGGCCCTACAGGTCATGATGGTTTGAATCCCTATGAATCCCTAAACAAATTTCTTGTATGATCGGAGCACCGAAACTCGAAACTCGGGCCTTGATGTGTTGAACAGTGGAGTCTTTGGAGTAGACTTGCACAGGCTCCGTTTCCAGTTGGCTTGAATGGAGATGGTGCAGATGTTCTATGGTGCTATGCCCTGTGTAACCCATTGCAGGAACCAACCATAATGGGGGGGCATTTTTGCATCAAATGGAATGCCCGCCAAAAAATGACATAATGACATTGGGGATGGTTTCTGATTGGATTTGAGGATTTTGAGGCATTAGTTTATTTATTGTAGCCAAGTGTAACTTGTTGTGCCTGGTCAATGGCCGTATGTTTATAGACATGGCACCATTTGGGGAATGCGTTGGCCATGCTATCTATAGCGATCTTCATTGCCTCGCCAGTAACTGGTCCGATGGGGACGGAGATGGACAGAGTACCACTTTAGCACCCAATGACCTGACTATTTCTGTGGATTTCCCTGAGTTTAATCAACAGCACGTAAGTATATAGACAGGACATGACATGACATGACATGAAATGAATGAATCAATGAATGAATGAAAGAATGCATACATGAATGAATACATGAATGGATGAATGAATGAATGAATAAATGAATGAATGAATGAATGAATGATTGCGCATTGATATCCATAGTCCATAGTATGTAATTGATGCCACTGCAACATGTTTGGTTCTATACCATTTCCGGTCCCTTCGATTGAACTGTTGCCAGCCTTTTGCAGGACCTCTATATCGCCATGCAGAAATTCCAGCCCACCTATACAGCCACCAAGATGATGAGAGTGAGTTTTGCCCCCTGAGAATGACACATAGCAAGGGGAAATCCGCAGATTTTATGGAAACGCATCTGTTGTATTAATCTCAAGAGTTGGCGATGGAGAAAGAGAGAGAGAGTGAGAGAGAGATTGATCATCATGATGGATAGGAATGGATATCAATTAAGGCAATTTGTATTGATTGGTTGGACTACAGGCGGAGAAACATGTTGTGAAGATCCCTCGTGGCTGAGGTAAAACTGGGCACCTTGGCGCGAGACGGTCTGACCATGAAGGGTGACGCTGCGACCAACGAGAAGTTCTGGCAGGTCCGGAGCCATGACATGAAACACATGGTGAGGATGGTTTAGTACGCAAACATTGAACATGTCAAAACTTAAACCATTTCAAACTAAGGTGACTAACTAAATCTAACTAATAATTCAGTATAATTCAGTGATTTTCACCTCATAAGTGGCCCGACACCAGTACATCTCTAAATTGCAATTTAACAAGGCTTTCTGGGGAGAAAGGATTATCTATACAGCTCGGCGGAGGAGTGGGTGCCAAATCAAATGCAGAAGTTGGATGCCCTTTTGAAAGAGGACAAGTTTACGTCCAGTGGCAAGACTGAACCTTGGCTGAGTCTGGATCCCGGTAGATGTTCCCTCAGAACAACCATTGGGGCAACTAGTGGAGGGACTCATTGGGCGGATGACCAGAGCGAACAATGCAAATTCAATGGTGTGGGGCGGGTGCTTGATATCATATCGACATTGTTGACAGGACCGGAGATTCCCTTTGTGCGGTCGGTGCGACGTTTCGGCGATTCTTAAATTGTGTTCAGCCTGGCGGAGCGTCTAGTGGTAGCGCCTTGCAACAGAAACATTCAACTCTCAACCAAACCGTTTTTTTTCTCATGGGCACTTCACAGCACCCCAAGGTGGGTGAGCTGTACCTGTGGTCCATGCTGCACCAGATGAAACTCTGCCGGCCCAGCCTCTTCGAAAAAACGCCCCAGCTGGAGCAGTTTTATGGTCGCCTGGAGAAAGATCCCAAGGTGCAAAAGGTGGCCCGGTGCGATGGCCACGTGGACGGGGGCGTCATGGGGATGGATGAGATCGAGGACGGCGCTTAAAGGGGAACTGGAGGGTAGTCTTCTGACATCATGGGAGTATTTTATGGCTCTTGCAACATGTTCACAGGTTTTTTGGTGGCAAGTCTTCCCATTGCATTTTCCATTTGCATTTAAAGTCCTTGTGGTGGTAGCACAAGTCTCTTGTCATTTGGCTTATGGATTTATGGGATGATCAAGGGGTCCAGTGACCATTGACTCAGTGGACCCAGGTAGTCTCTGGCAGCTCATCCTTCGGCGAACTTCAGCAGTACTTCGTAAATCCGGAGCCGCCTGGCCGCAGTGGCCGCAGTTTTTGGCTGTTGATGTCAGTGGATGTGAAGAGATTCCGGGCAAACCATGAGGGTCCACTGGTGCAGGTTGCCCCGCGAAAACGAATTGGTTTAAAACCCCCGGGGTCAAAAAAAAACAGCTTTCTCCTGCAGGTCTTGCTGGAATCAAGACCTGGATTCTCATGATTGCCTTGGTTGATTTGCTGAACATGTTCATGGCTTGAGGATCTGTCCAGGTGTTTTATTCATAACACTGCGAGGTGACTGCCTGATCTTTGATTTCTTTTGAGATGCACAGCTGCAGTAGCCCCAGAGATTCAAGGTAAAAGAATTGCGCAGGGATCCGGAGCACTTGCACATTTCCGGTAATCATATTTCAACAAGTAAAGCGTTTATGTTTGTCAGATTCCTGGACGCCAAATGACCATCATTTGGAGATTTTGGAGGCTTTGACCTGTATCAAGTGCAAGAATCGTAGACCATTTTCTGGCCTACCATTGGGACTCATGGCTCTTGCACTCTTCAAACAGACATTCGTTTGACAGGAAAGCCAGCATGTCCCCACAGTGACCCCTAAAGTAACATACGGGGCATTCTTTCCAATCATGGCCGCTGAAGTTATGAGAGGTCATAATTGTCTTGCCATTTGCAGCCTTAAAAAAAACGCATTCCAATCTACAAAATTTCATTGTGTCCAACATTCTCCACCTTTTGCCCGTTTTTTTCGTTTTCGGTTCAGAAGTTCGGCCGCGCCCAGAAGTGGACGCCTCCCCTCGCGTCGCCGTTGGGGTCGTTGGCACATGGCATGGTGTCCATTCGTCCAGCGACGATCGATGACTTGCCAGGCATGCAAGCGTGTGTCTTGGACGCTGGATGGGGGAGTTGGGTACGACATGATCCACTTGAAGATGGGGTTCTCGGGTGCTTTTTGGATCTTTTTGGTACACCTACACCCTGTCATATAATTATGTCTATTTTACACACATCTATACATATATATACATATGATATATGCGTATGTATATATATATATTATATAGGTATAAATGTGTATAAAGAATGGGGAGCAGAAAGAGAGAGAGAAAGAGAGAGAGAGAGAGAGCGAGCGAGCGAGCGAGAGAGAGAGAGAGAGATAGCGAGAGAGAGAGAGAGAGAGAGAGAGAGCGAGAGCGAGAGCGAGAGAGCGAGAGCGAGAGGGAGAGGGAGAGCGAGAGGGAGAGGGAGAGGGAGAGTGTACACACATAAGATTACACAAGTATGTAGACCTTTTGGAGGGCCTTGGTAGGCTGAAAAGCAGGATGAGTAACTCCCGGCCAAATGAGGTAATTTGTGCTGCTTGCCGGAGAACTACCAGATGCGCCTTGGAAAGCGTTCATTCTGATGAAAGGTTTCAGCTGGATGTTGTCCTCAATGGGGGAAGGCACTAGAACTCAAACAGATCCCTGGGTTGGTGTTTGGTGTGCAATTGTTCAGGGGTCAGGCCAGTGAAAACTTGACAATCTGCGGACTTTGCCAAGAATGCACAACAAAGGCTGTGGTGATGCTGAAATTTCAACGGCAAAAACCCTGAGATCGCTTGGACCCCTGCAGCGGTGACGCTGAGGAAGTACTATTTGTACCATGCCTTGTCGTGGCCACAGCTCCCGCAAGTAGCGGCCCGGGGTCCCAGCTACTCATGCGGAGGGTGATGGCGACCGGGGTTTAAGCGTCAAAGATGTTGGGTTCAACAGGATTTGGCATGTTTTCACCATCCAGGGTTTAACAGGTTCAATGAATGCTACATGCCAATATGGTGTTAATAGTCAAAACTCAAGGTTAAATGGTTAAGTGCTGGGTGGAGGATAGAGGTTTTACCAACTAGATGCACGATACACATACATTATGTGAATGTTCTGGATATCATATCTTTGATACATCAGTTCTCACAGTTCTCACAACAGTGTTGCTGTAACGCAAAGTGCCATCTGGTAATTTAACATGGCCATTTCTCGTGGTAAGCTGTTCGACGACACCAGAGTGTCTCTATTTCAGATGGGAACATATGGGAACATTAGCTAATGTTCCCCTACAGGTGGGTTAACTCCCCTATCTATGATTCCTTTTTATTTGCTGCTTAAGAACCCAATACCCTTTTGTTTTAGGCTTAGAATCCTTGGACAGTGCGAAACATCGCAACGGCCCCATGCATGGAGGTTGATAGCCAAAATCGGATTGTCGGATATGTCCTTGCCAAGATGGAAGAGGAGTTCCTGGATTTCCTGGGTTGGGACACGGAGTTTTGCCATCAGTAATTTTCATGAAATTTGAGCAGCGGCATGGAAAACCCCTTGTGGTTTGTGATTAATGTTGGAGATCACCATCCATTCTAGGATGGGTCAAGGTTTAGGCGTGGGGTTGTTTGGAAATAGTACCCCAATTTTATATAAATGGATCAGTTGTCATATATCAATATATATCATATATCATCATTTTCCCTATTGAAATTGCCAATTGGGGGGATACCATATTTTAGGACACACCCATAATACGAAAATTTGTAGGGACGACGAACACCCATAGGGGGTACAAGCTTTTGACCCATTCACATTTCTCACATATTCTGCGTCTCACATTTGAATTATATACATATCTGGTTGGTGGTTTGGAACATTTTTAATTTTTCCATAATATATGGGACAATCCTTCCCATTGACTAATATTTTTCAGAGGGGTAGGTCAAGTACCAACCAGGTATATATATATATATGTTTATTATTGTTATCATTAACGATGATGGTTGTGGTTATGATGGAAGAATGCATGATGGAAAACCCTCAGATTCACCATGAATGGATGATGGAGCTGTGCATGGTCGTCCAGGCGGAAGATTTAGGCCCAGTGAAGTGCAGATTTAGGCACTGCTCCACCCATGCTACGTCCTCATAGTGGCTGATTGTACAGAACCACAGTGACAAACCAATGAAAAGGGCTGAAATTCAGCTGGGAGACTTCCTGCCCTTGTTAGTTGTTTTTGCACTTCTCCCTATGATACCTGATGCTATACCTGATGCTTTTACCACCTATAACTAGGGGAACTTGGGGTGTTTTCGAAGCCCTTTTTTTTAGAGGCTCTGGCATGGTGAGTTTTCCCCATGGAAATCTTGGTGGATCCCAGAGATTGGAAGATCTTGGGACATCTTGAAACATCTTGGAACACATTGGAACACGGGCCTTAGGCTTGCACCTTGCAGGACACTGATGAAGTACATGGCCATATCACCTCCCTGGCGGTCATGAGAAGTTTGGGATCCCCAGCCATCAATTGCCGGAGCTTGTGACCCCCAGCTTCAATGGATTGGTTTAAGGGAAAATTTACAGGAAACCATAGATTTTCCCATTAAATATGGGGCTTTCCTGTAAATTTTCCTTTAATCCAATCCATTGACAGTTGGCTCAGTTGACTGCCAGATCGGGGGATGCGATGAGTTCCCTGATGAGTTCATCGCAACAACATCTTCTGGTGCTAAACGCAGGGAATGAGGGAATGATCCAGAATCACTAGTAAGAATCATCCCAGCAACCCCCATTCCCATCCATTCCCTGCGAAGCACCAGTAAGTCTTACACCAGGTAGTTAGGAGTATACTCACCCCATCCAGCAATGTTGCAGGTGGGAAATCGCATCACTTTTCCGTGTTTTGGGAGGCCAACGCCCTCTCAGAAGGGACTTTCAGTGCGCTTTACTTTGCCACCGTTCAGTGGATTTTTCAGGTTATCGCAGACTGGGCATTGCGACTGCGCTAATGAGGTGTGCTGGACATTTGCAGTGGTCCGCAGTGGCCCATTTGGCACTGGATTGTTTCCCCATGTTCACGTTTTTGGTGCTTAAGTTTCGCGTTTTGCACATTGAAACCCACAGTTCTGTTCGTGGACATCTCCAATTTTTGGCAGGTTGCATCCCAAGTCTTTTTGCAAATCTGGTTGCTTCTGGGTGAGCATAACATAATAACATAACACAACATATGGTTTTCTGAGCACTTTACCCTCTGGTTATTTAACATAGGAGTTCCGATCCGGAGAGCCACCCAAAAGTCGGATTCGAGTCGGTTTCGGGTTTCGGGTTTCGGGTTTCGTCGATTGAAACCAACTTTCGCTGTCGGTTTCGGGTTTCGGGTTTCGGGTTTCGGGTTTCGTCGCTTGAAACCCACTTTCGCTGTCGGTTTCGGGTTTCGGTTTCGGGTTTCGTCGATTGAAACCCACTTTCGCTGTCGGTTTCGGGTTTCGGGTTTTTGAAACCCACTTTCGGCTCGTCGGTTTCGGGTTTCGGGGTTTTCGGGTTTCGGGTTTCGATCGGCCCTGGGGAACTTAAGTCTTCAGAGTTTCGGGTTTCGGGTTTCGGGTTTCGGGTTTCGATCGGTCCTGGGGAAGTTAAGTCTTCAGAGTCGGTTTCGGGTTTCGGGTTTCGGGTTTCGGGTTTCGGGTTTCGCTGGTCGAAACCAACTCTGCAGACCTCTCTCCGGATCACGTCTCTAACATAGCCATGGAAAATGGTCCATTTATAGATGGTTTACCTATTAAAAATGGTGATTTTCCATGGCTATGTCAAATAACCAGAGGGTAATTTCTCATTTTGTCCGATCCTACACCTTCCATTGCGAAAATCTCTGGATGCAGGGCCTCCATTGCCACCATGGAGGAGTGCTTCAATGCGGAGTTCGTGTCTCTCCATGTCAGCAGCTGCAGATGTCTGGGGATGACCTGGGAGACCTGCGTGGTTTCGCTGCTACTTGTTGATCCTTGCTAGCTATACAACTTTATGAAGACGTGGTACATTTACAGCAGATTTACCTATTTAAACCTGCTCATTTTCCGAATTTTCCGATCTTTGTTTGCCAGAAAACCGGCTTACATCCCATTCCTGGTTGGTGGTTTAGAACATGAATGTTATTTTTCCGTATGTCGGGAAGCATAATCCCAAGTGACATCAAGTGACTAATATTGTTCAGAGGGGTTGAAACCACCAACCAGCTAGCTATACAACTAAAAATGAAGACTTGGTAGGCCTCTCTTTTTTCTTGGCGTGCTTGTAGCATCTTGTAGCTATTCTTATGGAGAAATATGGAGAACATGTTTTGCATCCAAGGACCAAGGTCAGTCATGAAAAGCACAGGTTGATTTTTGTTGAGCAAAGCCAAAAGGGTGCTGAAAGAGTGCTGGTTTTCTTCACAGTTGTGAAGGTAGCTGAGTGCTCTGAGTGTCTCTTTCCGCCACTTGTGGGGCTCTGCCACCACAGCACCGTGGGTGCGGCTTATTTTGCAGGTTCGGTACACCAACAGAGCCGCTTTCTCTCTGTACTCGGAGACCTTAGGCTTCGAGATTCAGGCGGCGTGAGCAAGTCCCTGTGCCGAGATAGTCATTGCCTGTGAATTTTGTAAAGAAGAATCACACCTCTTGGCAAACGTGATGATCATGGATGATAATGGAGAATCCCAGTTTGGAATTGGAAAATCAGCTGTAAATGCGAGCTTTTCAGTACCAGGTTAGATTGCCAGAGTCTGAACCGAACGTATGGATGACTACGAAGCCCATCTAATCCATGTCCAGCCATACTAATCTATACCCATGAATACACTATTGACGGAACACCTGAGCTAAATTCACCCCAAGGCTTGCTTGCAAAAGAACACTCCGACTTCCTCACGTGTTGTGGGTCTACCCTTGGTTTGTCGCTTTTGTAGTACTTGGCAATCAATATGACATTCCATTTAGGAGACACCATGTGTTTCTGGGTATCCAAGACAAGCTGCGGGTTTCCTGTTCCTCCAGGATATTGAAGAGAAATACTACGCGGACAAGGAGGATGCATTCGACATGAGGAAGACGTGACTGACCTCAGATTTGCCCATGGCCATCCGAATCTGCAGATGTCTTAGAATATGGTATATCAATATATATATATATACCATCTGGTTATTTGACATAGCCATGGAAAATCACCATTTTTAATAGGTAAACCATCTATAAATGGACAAATTTCCATGGCTATGTTAAATAACAAGAGGGTTAAGTGCTCAGAAAACCATATGTTGTGTTATGTTATGGTAAACCCCATTCAATCCCATTAAATCACCATTAAATCACCATTAAATCCCATTATATAAATGTTTATATCACCATCTGTACTGGGACCATTTTTTTCTTCTCCAACCTCTGTGGTATGACTCGTATGACTCCAAGGCTCAGAGCTGGCTTCGCCAAGCAGGAACAGGAAAAAGGCTCCACAACTGAGCTGGTCATGGGGGGATTACCCCCTTAAAAACTTAGAGACTATAGGATCAATGGGAATTCCAGGATCCTAAAATGGAGGTACTGTACCATATAAGGCCATATTTTGTAGGCCTTACATAGGCCTTATATATGGTAGGTACCTCCGTTTTAGGATCCTGAAATTGATAGGGCAAAGAGAGAAGTGCAGTGATTTTCTGAGGTTTTTTTTCTTCTTAGACTTAGACTCCTGGGAGTTTGGGATACTCTTGGGTTCCCTGTGCCGGATCGCGGTTAGTTGCACGCTTGTCTGACTGAGATTGGCTTTTGGTTTCAATGATATCAAAATCCATTGGCTGCACGCTTGTGATCGTTAAGAAACATGGCCATGACAACTTACATATATATCATATATAATTACTACCAAGAAAGATGTGAACGCTGGTGAAAAAAGTTCTTGCATCTCCCAGTCAATGACTGGTACAATCCGTTACTGCTGCTTGCTGTTCGGGGGCGGCACAGAATTTCAAGTGCCTGCGAGGCAAAAAGAAGCAGAAGGAAAAAGAAAAGGAGGACCTGAATCCACAGTTGGCATTGGCATCCTTGTCCAGTCTTTTGCAATACCATGCAATACCTTATCAATAATCCATAGCTGATATCTAAGAATCGATTGACCCCAAAAAAGACAGAGGTTGACACATTCAAACCGCACACAATTTGTGGGGGCATGTTCTAAAAACATCTAAAAACCATTAAGGCTCATTAAGATGTCTTTAATCTTTCTGAAGATCTTAGTCCCCAGTGGTGCAGAGGTCAACCTACCCTTTTCATGTCGTGCCGAGAGGAGGCTTCAAGTAAAACATGTCACAACCATGGGTCTTCATCCAATAAATTCACACACCCCCGAGTACATGGTTGAGACGCTACAATTTTTCAGGAGCTGATGCTTCAAGAACCAAACTATAGAGGCCATTACGAAACACATCCAACAACAACCCGGCAGAAGCAGACAGCTTCGTGAGGCAATCAGCAAGCATGCTACCAGTGTCTACCCATCGCAAACAAATGTTGTTACATTTGATGTCCCTATGCACAAGTAACATGTCAATCGCCATGCGCTTATCCTTGATGACGATACCATCCCCCATGGTATGATCGAAAATAGGACGATTATCAATGGTCACCACCATATCTAATCCTCTCCCACATCTGACGACTGACGAGGTCATCTTCCTCGATGATCATCACTTCTTTGGAGGTAGAACTCCTTGCACTCGACTGATTCATGGGACACTCTTTCTTCCAGTGGCCAACTTTCCGGCATCGATGACATCTTCGATGCGTCCTCTGATGGATCCACTGATCTTCCAAGATTCTGCTTGACCTTTTGACGTCGTAGGAGAGGGATAGTATCCTCTGGATTTTTTTTGTTCAGCAAGTTTCCTTCTCACTTCGCTGTAACTTTCGAATGCCTCCAAGATCTCTTCCTCATCCCACTCCTCTCTGGCCTGAATCTCATCTGCCATGAGGTTCATGACATTCTGAAGATCATCCTCTTCTTGCTCCTGGCTGATTTCCGTACTGAACACCTCTTTCGCGTTCTGCTTCGACAGGTGTCCCTTGCCATCAGGGAAGACCGACTGAATGGCCTTCTCGATCTTGGCCAGGGACAAATCTCCTCCAGTCGTCGTCAGCAGCATGGATTCTTCTTGGGTTTCTAACTTCAGCTTCTTCATCAACATGTACCCCAGAACTACCTCCGGAAGACTCACCTTCTCTTCTTCCAGCTTCCTTCTGGCAGCTGTGAATCTGGCCTGAAACTGTCTGAAGCTCTCGCCCTGCTTGACCGTCAAGTCATAGAAGAAACCACGAAGTGCCTCTTGGAGAAGATCGATCTGTTGAGGTCCATACTTCTCGTCAAGGACTCCCCAGATCAACTTGTCACCGCCTTCACTGCAGATTTTTGCTATGTCCAGGTGTTCTAACAAAGCCCCCTGCTTCTCCACTAATGAAACTCATCAACTTCGGTCCATGCTTCTTTTCACTAATGGTACAAGGAAGACTTGCCAACATCAACTGTGCTCTTCGTTTCCATCTCCTGTATTGAGATGCATTTGATCCATCAAACATCTCCAGCTTAGCCTTTTCCGACCCCAGCGCATCATCGTCACCACTAGGCATGGCTCACCCCAAATTGCCCTGCCCCTCACACGGAGGAGCTCCGCCTACCACTGAAGATCTTAGGAGCTAGAGAGGAGGCTTCAAGTAAAACATGTCACAACCATGGGTGTTCATCCAATAAATTCACATTTCTTTTTACCAGACCTGTTTTCAAGTGGCCCCATAGCTCTCCATAGCTCCCAGGCGACCAAAGAGGCCGAGAAGGGCGAGAAGGCGCCCGAGAAGGCACGGAAATTTTAAAAGCCCAATGGATGACCTCCACAGTTCTCTATGTTAGGGTCCCATATGGGTATGGGTCAATACCTATAGATACATTTTTAATGGGATGAACATCCATTTACCAGCTATTTTGGGGTTCACTAGGTACCAGGGTTTTGACTCAGCCATATCTATATAAAACGTATAAAACCCGTGTTTTTTGTGGGTCACACCTCCAGTCATTGAACACGAGAGAGAGAGAGAGAGAGAGAGTGGTCGATACACTTGTTTTTGAGCTGTTTTATTCTGTTTTGACTTGCCGCACACATACACAAAGACAAATGGGATGAGTTTGAGTGTGATGTTATAGCCTTGTCGATTTGCAATTTGTCATTGGGCTGTTCGAAAACGAAGTCTTGACTTCGTCGGGTGACTTCAACTTCCTACCGGCAACAATGATCAGTGTTCAGATAGTCCATTCATTTTTATTACAAAGTGATGAACATCACAATTGCACAAAGCACCACTCCTTTCTGCCCACTTTATCTCTGCTCTGCACAAATGTTTTTTTTTGACACCCAGAGAGGTCCGGGCTGACGCTTTCCCAGGCCGATGAGGAGAAGGAGGAAAAGGCGGATGAGAAAGAAGAGACGGAGGACTGTGATGGGAGCTACCCTCTGGTAAACCTACAAAAAACTACGGAAAATCACATTTTTTTATAGGTAAATCAACTATACATGGGTCATTTTTAATAGCTATGTTACTGTAAATTTCCAGAGGGTGAGGTATCATGGGGATATTTTATATGGTGGTATAACCAACACAACTTAGCTAATTGTTGGACTCGGAGGTGCAGTTCCGCTTGGTAAGATTTCATAAGTGGCTACAGGCCATAATTCTTGGGGTTACATATGGCAACTATTCCCAATTTCGGCGGGTCATTACCATGGTTCTAGCCACTGAGAATTCAAGGAAAGAAAACCCTGCAAGTTCCTAGCCCAAGTTTTGTTCGGTGGACTCGCTTGGGTTTAAATGTTCGGGGTGAAACAAGATGCCCTGAAATGAAAAAAAATCACCTCCATTCTCGGAGGCATTTTTGCTACCACAAACCACTGGGCAGCCATTCTCTGGGAGCTCTGCTGTTTTTTTTCCCGGAAGCTGAAGCATGTTGGACCCTCAGGAAGCTAAGAAGAAGCGAAAGAAGAAGGGAAAGAAATGACCTGTCACTGCGACCGCCTCCAGCCAGGGCCCCGCCGTTCCCCCCTTTTGACCAGCGATTCTGGCCATGGGATGCTCATGATTTCCATGGCATGGCCATCATGGCCGTGGCAATATCACGTAATACCAGAAGATACCAGAAGGCAGCAGCTTGAGCATATAAATTAGTTGATGCATGCACATCCTTTTACAATTTATTCATATTTATTCAGCCCTCCGAGAAGGCGGTGCTTCCAACCAAGTCCAAACCATTGAGATGAGCACATATCACCAGCACCAGGTTCGTGCTAGCAGATCCCTACCCTACTAGCTTGCATTCTAGAATGTGATCCCTATGCGCATTGGCATAATTTTAAGGTTGAAACCGCACCCCCATGCTATCCTCAATATCAACATCGCTTTTGTTAATGGGACCATTGCCAAGAGGAAACCCATTTTCCAGACTTTCCAGCTCAGTCAATGGCGCATTATATAAACATAGCTTAACATATATTAGCCATGAAGAAAATGGATTTAATAAAGCCTAGAAATGGGGAGTTTCAGAAGGTAAACTTGGGTGTGTCACTTCCAATCTGCCTGAGGTTCCGTTCTCACCACGATTTTTGAGCCGCGGATTTTTCCGGCGTGCCTCGTGGCTAGAGAGGGGCTGAAGGTCAGTGGAGGCCATGATAGGCCCTTCAGTAACCAACTGAAAACTCACATGGGGTGTGGATTATTGTTCCAACATCTTCCAACACATTGTCACGTTTGAGTCCATTTTGGGGTTCAATGTTTTGGTTTTGCAGGGTGTCTCACAAAATTGATGCCATTCACCATGAGCCAATGTCCATTTCAGGCCCGTGTTCACCTGCGACCGGCCTGGCCAGTCAAGCCCCGCCCTGCAAGCGTCAGTGTGGTGGGACCGGCTAGTCCGTTGCGCTGATTCTATGAAGCGTCATTTTCTTACTGGACATGTTTGGGAACAGCACAGGTCCCACCACAGATGCTGGCAATTTCCCACAAGCGCTTGGCCGTGTGTAGCGCAAGTGAGGCGCAGTAAAGCAGTGTTACAAGCTGGTGAAATGGTCCATGGTTGAAGTGGGTTCCAACGGTGCATGATTATCTCTTGGTATTGATCCTTTTCAATCTCGGAGCCCATCTCGAATTTCCCAAAAAATCTAGCAGCCCCCCATTCCAAGATGAGGATTGCACTGGCAAAAAGTCTTGGAGTCTCACTATCATATCCGTCGCCCCCTGCACTGTCAGCGGGCGGCTGAAGCTTGGCAATCGCCGAAAAGGTTAGAGAGGTCGAAGAAGGTTTTGGTTTTATGGGTTGTTCCTCTCCAGTGTTTTGATGGTGCCGCGTTCAAGTTGCAGAAGGTATGCTGTGTGAGTTTGCAAGTGCCCCTGGGTAGGATTGAGTGGAAAGTCGGATTTCCGCAAGTTCACCGCTCGGGTTTGGAGCATGTATTGCCAAGTGGATCCAAGTGGCAAGAAGTCGCCTGACATTAAAAAAGACGTCATTAAGTGTGGTCTGCTCACCCGACTATGGCTCAAAATGGGCTGCAGCCATTTTGGGTCGGCCATTTGAGCCACTCAGTGCCTCCGGTGGTGCCAGCGTTGTCCTTTTACACCGTCCCTTGTCCGCGAGAGAGAGCTACAGCGAGCTCCCTGGCCGACGAGACAATCTTCCCTAGACCAAGCACCACAAGTGTATGGGCACCTTGGGTTGCAAGATGGGGGTGGCAGATCGGGGGGGTTCAAGGCTGAAGTTGCGGGCACGGCCAGGTTCTGACTCAAAAAAATCTACTGTATAAGAATCTATGAAACATGCGTGAAACATCCATCAGCAACCTATGCAAATCCACCCCCCCCGCTGGCGCCTCCTTAGGAGGTATGGCTTCGAAAGCAGCGCCCGATCAGCATGAGATTGCGCGCCCCTGGCTCAACCACCCCGATGGGAAGTGGTCCCCGCGTCCACAGATTCCATTTGATTGCCCAGTGCGCCCTGGCTGAGATGGCTGTGTTGATACCATGGGCGGTACCTATCAAACATGGCAGATACATGGCAGTTGTTATAGGAAAACAATGATGAACCCCTAAATTTTTGGGTAACCTCTTTTCAGACAAACCCATGTTGAGAGAGCCTGGAGCACCACAAAAACAGGGAACTTCACGAGATGAAGGGCCAGATAGGGCCAGTAAAAATCGGAAGATCATCAAGTTGATGGATTGTGGGGGACGTGGGGATGCTGAACATCCCTACCAACTTGGGGTTGAATGTTGCGGGGGGTTGGACACCTGGAAATTTGCCTCACAAGAGACGCAGACTTATATATCATATATCCCTCCACAAACGCGTGGGGTCACATCTCGGATTTAGAGATGAGCATGAATGTTTCAAAAATCATGCATGATTGTCACCCACTGAACTCTCCCAAAACAGCATCGTTTGATTTCTAGGAAGTCCCACGGGAACGCATCCGACAAAGCCCAGGTCCTATGGGATTGAGGAGAGCCCGGTGGACTTTGAGCTGGACGTTAGGGGGCTTAGTAAGGGAAATCACACCGAGTTGCAGGAATTTTGGTTGGGTGAGTTGTGAATCTTCAATGGTCGCATATAGTTGCAGGATGTTGCAGGAATATGACGATATACAGAATGGATCCTCATGGATCAACAACTATATTTTCTTGGGATGAACGTCCAGAACGACCAGCTCTTGTGGTGTGAACACATGGCTTCAACTCCGGTGCAAAGGTGAGGGAACTGGGTGACGCCAACGCTGCGTCACACCCAGAGGCCGGGTCGGGGCTCCCTTTTTGTGTCTCCATGTACGGGAGGATCTCGCCTAGAGATGTGGTACTTTAAAATACTTCAAACTTACCTTTAAAGCATCATCAAGTTGAATCATCAAAAGTGATGACTCGCTATGAAACTGCGTTTCCCCCAAATTAACCCTCCAAAACGGATCGAAACGTTTGAGCCTGAGGTGCAGGTGAGCCCGGTCCAACCCATTAGGCGCGTGATGGGAGGTGATCCAATAGACTCTCAGATCCACCCATGACGCTGGCCTCAGACATAGCCAGTTTGTGCCAAATTCATTGGGGTGATTTTTCTTCCCCTGGGCCCCTATGGCAGGCTATCTTTTGATCTTATGGTGTCCGTGCAGAATCTGCAGCACATCCCCGACTGGCTGGGGGCCTTGGGGTCACGGTTTTTCACAAGTTCTTCTTGGGTAGATGGAAAAGAGACTTGGACCAGCAGTCGGAACATATTCTAAACAAGGGTATTGGATGGTATTGGTCAAAATTGGGTTCCATAATTGGATCATGTAAGAATTTATAGAATTACATGAACGCATCGTGAAATTTGCCAAAAACATGTGGTCCCAGCCTGAAATCTTCGCCAACTGAAGCTCCATGGGACCAAGGTCAGGAGTTCTCACATGGAAGCGGCTGCACGACTCTTGGACCCCAGCTGGATGCCCTGGACCCTTGAACAACACCCCAATGCGCTAGACCCAACAACATTCCCCAATATGACCATGGATGGTTGGTATAAATCAGAGCTCCAAATAGTAGCTTTCTGAATGGGCTTTACCACATGAGACTTGGAGATGGTCGACGCATGCAACCACTCCAGCGAGGAACTGTACGCAGAGCTGTCAGAGCTGTTTGGACCAAGTATTGACCTGAAAGCACCACCGCTGTTGACTCCACAAGAAGTTTCTTGTCGCAAGTGGGATCCGGCCCAGGGTGAACATTTCAGACGGGTGAAACAGTGTGGAAAATTCCATGAAATTCTTCTGTTGTTCTGAGGTTGCAAGGTCCCATTTGCTCCCCCAAATCCTGGAAACCAGCATTTTTACGCCGCAGCAACACGGTCTTGGGCAGATGATTTGCCAACAAAAAAGCACCTTTTCTACGAGTTTCATCAGGTTCACCAGCTTCATCATGTTTTACCCTCTGGTAAACTAACATAACTATGGAAAATCACCATTTTTAATGGGAAAAACCACTATAAATGGTGATTTTGAATAGCTATGTTAAATTACCAGAGGGTATCCTGAAATTGGCGGTATCTCCCCCCTCAGAAGTCACCTTCGCTCAGGTTCTTCACATCCCTGAGGCTCTTTGGAGACTTGGAACTGGCTGCGAAGCAACGCCTGGTAAGCTGTTGAACCGCCAAAAATTGAGATGTCAATAGATATCAAGCATCCAGGTTTGGGGATTCAACTGGTGTTACGTCCGGTGAGTCCGGAAATCCACATTGATAATGGGAAATATAGGATCATTTGTAAATATATAAGATGTTCAAGCCGCCAGCCAGGGAAAATAAAAGGGTAGCGAGTGGCAAGGCATGGATCATATTGCGAGATGACTCTCCTGAACCAAAGGATGTCTCTTTATTGCCCTGTGGACTTGCTGGAGGGTTTCTGATGTTTCTGGGCCCCCAATTTTTTTGTTGATTACATCACCATTAAAAATCTTCATATTCTCAGTGATCGAATCCCCCACTTTGCAGATTAAACCAATATGAACCCCATAAGACGTCAATTTTTTTTATTGGTCATATCATTCCAAAGCCTGGCACCACCCAACAAAAAACACAACTTTTGCTTTGTAAATATTGGTAAACCACTAAACCATGTTTCCAAGGGTCCAAGATCCCATGCATATGTTTGGTTGGTCAGCCGCCATGGCATGGCATGGCTCTCCGGCCTTTTAATTGCCAACTCAGGAGCTATCACGCTAAGAGCATTTGTGCCGCCGTGCAGGTCTGGCTGCAGCAGGTGCTGATGCCGTGGGGGAGGACGAAGTTCAAGTTGGGCCTGGCACAGATCCACAACTTCATTTCCCAGGAACATCTTTCTGGACGTCAGGAAACGGGAAGCTGGGAAAATAGATATGAGAGAGAGAGAGAGATCTCCATCAGTTGCAAACTGTGAGCCAGGCCGTGCAACATTGCCCACACCATGTTTTGGAAGCTTTCTTCAGCAACCATGCCCCAGCATCATGGAGCTCCACAGAATTTCCACACTGCGATGTGCAACTTGGACATGGAATGGCAGTGCTTGGATTGATTGTTAAGAATGATTTCTGTAATATAAAGGCATTATGTGTGCCTGTGTCCCTCAGCTCAGCACCTGAGCTCTATTGGGGCAAACTCCTTTTTTGGTCTCAGCATGTCTCAGCAAACCCGAGCTCGCTTCGAAACTAGGAGGGCCCTAGGTTTTTTGAATTGGATTTGAAGCGTTTTCCGAGGTTATGTTTGCCATTGGTCACTCACATCTCTGAGTATTTGGGAGACCCCTTAGACCTCACGACTCTGGGCAACTGCTTGGGGGTGAGACAGATGCGGGTGGGCAAAAAGTCTGGTGGAATGGACAACAGAGTCATACAGAAATTGGTATTTTGGACTATTTTGGGATCTTCATTTGGTTTTCACGCATGTACATTCAATTAAAGGTTTTGAAATGAATCGTGTCTTGACACGTTCGAGGGACTGGATAGGGGGCTCAGAAAATGCCAGTGACCCCAGAGTTGTGGTGGGAGGTCCCATCCGCACGGCAAAGGACCACCATTTCCAGCAGGTATGGCAAATCATCTGCAAATGGGTGATTCTTCCTTGCCATGTTTGCCTGTGGGAAGGTACAAATAGGCAAATAGGTACATTCAGAGGCCTTGCGCAGGGCTTGGAATGGTAGTTGCTGCAGTCCCTGAGATACTTTCCTTAAGAATTGTCCAATGTGGACCCTTTTTTTCTCTCAGACGGGGCAAAAGTGACCATAAAGTTTCCTTGGGCCGTTTGGAATTTAGAATGAGAAACCCGATTGCAAGCAGTAGGGGCCCATGATGGGGTTTACCACAGTGGATCACCCCACTTAGTAAGTAGGTTATATCCCTAGTTATAAGTGGGATATAAGTAGGGTTAATCCACTTAATTCACTAGGTTTATAACTTGTAAGATCTTGTAAGCTACTTGCTAAGTGGGATGATCCAGCAAGTACCGTGGGTCAGAGCCAGGAATTTCTTTCGCCTCAGCACCAAGAGCATTGCCGAAACCAGCTCCCAGATCTGCGCCATGCAGTGGAAGTGCATCTTCCAGGAACCAAACTTGAAACCACCGCCAAATTTGGAAAGTCATGGCTATATATTAATATAGATTGTACTATATAGATCTATATCGTCAGTATATAGTAATTACATAGGGTTTGATTGATGTTTATTGGTAAACAAGGGCCAATTAGCATGTAAGTGGTGGTATCTACCTCAAGCTAACGAGTATACAGGCAAAATGCACAAATGCTTACGAACCTGGTTCGCTGAGAGAGAGGTGGCAGTCTGGTTGGGCGGGAGGGGCCGGGTTAAGCGGTTCAAAAGTGACATTTAAACATGACCACCGCGACATGTCTGTTTTGACATGACACATTGCAATGCAATGCCATGTCATGGTGCACTGGAAAGTAGCGTTACATTGGCGTTTTTTTTTTACCATGAACCGTCATGAACCCAACGGATCCCCATGTTTGGTAGTCAATAAAGTTGGTCCTGCAGGTCCTGCAGATCCCCAGGAGAAATGGCCTGTCTTCTATGAAGCTCTATCCTATGAACCCCGGAAGCTTGAGACCGACTGGGAGGCGGCCAATTTGGGTCGTGACTTTTGGCCCATGATGGCCCAGTGGAACGGCCATTGAATCATGGTAACATGAAGGTTTTTTCTATACACCGTTGTTTTCGTTTTTACAGTATCTAACATGTTCTAACATGTTCAGGCAAACCCAGATGTTTCCTTCGAATCATGATTCTTGACGGAATGCTTCGGCGATCCTTTTCTGGCTTTTCCCCTCTACAACCAACAACTGGATATTCGTTCATCATTTTGGGATGGGTAGCTCAGTAGCTCCCAACACATCAGGCTCTCTACCGGCAGATGTGCTTGGGCAAACGTGAGGAAATTCTGGAGGTTTTCGAGCCTTGGTACAGTAGATTGTAGGTGGAAGACCTACAAAAAACCATGATTTCAACCCTGAAAATATAGAACTGGACCCAGTACTGGACCCATGTTTGGGAAATCTTATATCTTTTGGGAATACTTAAGGTATATCAAAATCAATAGAACCATATATAGAATTGCAGCTCAACATGGCCCAGGTAGATTTTCCTTTCATCCATTTCTTGAATGGATGCGATTCAAACATGTTCAGTGTGCAATCAAATGCACCAACCAAACGTATTGGACCCACCAATCTATATATCTGGTTAAATTATAACGACCTCACTGCGACCTCACTGCGACCTCACTGGAAATCATGGTTAATAAGGGGAATCATCCCAAAATGGCCTTATTTCAGGTTAGTGAAATATTATAATTTACCCAGATATATGTTCTACATGTTTTCTTCTCACCTATGAATTTGAGCTTGCTCATCCGGTTTGCCGCAGTGCAGGGCTTAATGCACAGAGAGAGGGAGATTGAGTTTACTGATATGGAGGTTTCCTAAAATAGGATTGTTAAACAATCCAGCTACCCCCATTTATGGAAACCCATGGAACCCCCCCATATGATCATGTATATTGACATATAAACCTATCATAAGCTACCAACCTCTTGTTAGAACATGTCTCTTTGATGCCGGTGGGTACCAAGGATCGGGAGAAGAAGATTGGCTTCTCCATGTCTTGTATGGTGGCGAAGGCGAAACCAAGAAAAAAAATGGCGTTCCGCAAAGGGCACGGCTTGGAAACCATGGCCAAAAAAAAACGAGGGTTTAGTATCCCATAGGATCCATGGTGCTGCTATATATGGTAACATGGATCCCATCAATATACCCCAGTCATGTTAGCATATATACCAGCACCATGGATCCTATGGGTATGTTTCAATGTGTTTTACTGGGTTAAAGCTATGTCTCAGCTCTGTTGATCCGACCCATGGCTAGTCTCAGCCGCAGGTGTCCTGGGAACACAGCTGCGACCTTAGTCGCCGAGAGTCGCCATGGGTGATGGGCCAACTTTTGTTGGTAAAGCATGGTAAAGCAATACTCAACCATCCCCAATTTTACCATAAACGGATATAAACGGCGTATACACCATCAAAATATGAGTGGTTTATGGTTGCTTTACTAACATTAGTTTTTTTCCGGATTTTTGCAAAGCATGGTGGATCTTTATCCATCCTTTCTTTGGCAGGGACAACTAAAACTTCTTAGTTTAATAGCAATGTTCGTGAAACCCAGAATCATCAAGATTACTAGTCTTGGTCTTTTACACGCCCAGCACCCATCAGTTTTGGTCACAACGTTTGAGGTAGCAAATCATATGTTGCCAACTATGTCAGCGCAAGTCACGTGCTGCTTGGTAGAATGGACACATGGGGCCTCGGGTTCTCCAAGGCTTTGGAGTTCTAGCTCTACGGGTTCTGAATAGCCATGGTATTTGTTGAGAATGTCGCAGTTTGACGCCCGACAATTTTTAAATACTTCAAACTATCAGGCGTACACTTCAATTAGCTCTCTCTATTGCTATATATAACTTTTTAAAAATAACATTTGATATTTTATATTTATATACATAGCTTATTGGGTAAAGTTCTGCGTTTGCAGATTCTTTTTTCGCATATGTACTGTGCTCGGGTGATGTTAGCCTTGGTCTTCCGATCATTTTATTAGGGGTTTCCCCACATGGGATCCACCCCCTTATCCGCTGCTTGAGGCAGCCCGAACGCATCCCGGCGGAGCAGAAGCATCGTTTGCGGTTTTGTCCTGCCGGGACAGCTAGAGATCAACTGCAGCCAGAGATTGCGCCCCCTGGTGCCGCTGAGATCTATCCTTACAGTGTCGAGACTGATGTGGAAACGGGAGACAGGGCATGAAATTGGGGAGCCCCAAAGTGTTCGAGTAGAAAGCAAGAATGGATTTAGCGATTTCGACTGTTTTTGAGAGATTAACTGTTCCCGAGTCTGCATTTTGCTGCCAAGGGATGTTAGCGCGGTCGACACCACCACAATATTTTCCTTACCCTCTGGTTATGTCAAAATAGCCATTGAAAATGGCCCAGTCGAAATAGTTGATTCACCCATGAAAATCGCATGGTGATTTTCCACAGTTATGTAAACGTTTACCAGGCCGGGTAGAAGTTGTTCCATACCCATACCCATATCTTGGTGGATCCAACGGCTTTCCTCGTATCCAAGGAGTGTTGAAAGGATACGATGGTGTGGCGCTGGGACAAGGCCCCTCGCTGCGGCTTTTTGCAGGGAATTGCGCTATGTTTTTTTTTTGGTGAAATCTCCATGTGTAGCTATAGAAAATCACCATTTATAGTGAATTTTCCCATGAAAAATGGTGATTTTCCATAGTTATGTTAGTTTACCAGAGGGTAACTACTGTCATCCTCAATTTCTTGAGAAAGAAATATTATCCGGTAATCAGCCATGGCAATGAAACAGCTCCCCATTTTCGATGATTTTCCCATTAAACTCCATAGGATTTTCTAGATTTTCCAGCTTGCAATGTTTGACTACCAGATCCAAGATGAACCAACAAAATCAATGCTTCACGTCACTCTCCCTGATGAACTTGTTTGTTGGCTTCACCTGCCTAGGTGTTGAGCTGCAGTGGAAGATGCAGATGGGCCACTTCCTGAGAAAACCGGATAGGGTTGGGGCTTGAAAACCCTGGAGGTTAGCCTGCGAGACTTCAAAAATTCGAGGAATTGTTAAATTCACAAAGCCGTGCAGCGAATTGCAAGTTAGTTTCATATTATGTTTAATTAAAGCGGTTAAAACGCACCAGAAACTGGAGATTCATCCTCAGAAGTGGTGGGATGAAGCATCAAGACATTTGGATTTACGAACAAAAATGATGATTCGTCCAAGAAGAATTTAGGATTTTAAGTAGTAAGACGGGAGATTTCATTGCAAGACCTGAAAAAGACAGGGGCCCATCGCACCACAAATGGGAAGTGATCCAACTTTGCAAATGGACATTCCCAGCCCAAGAATGTTGAGCCGCTCGTTTTTTTCTGTGAAAACAGGGTTTCACAATTGCCATGGCTTTTAGTTTACAGCAGGGGACGCAGGAGCATCCAACAACATTTGGGACTTGGGGTTATAAATCAGTTCAATTGGGGATGTAGCCGGCAGACCTTTAACTTTAGATTGTTGCTGTGGATAATGCCCTCAAAAAGGCCAGGATCATGTTTTTTAAGCACTGTGATCATTGTCAATCTGTAAATCACCGTCATCAGCATTTCCATGTCTATTCTCTTTATCGAGCGATTCAATACAACACGGGTTTGGAAGATGAAAGTCTACTACCGGACTCCCAATAATATATACATATATATATAATTATATATGTATATACACCATATATATAGATTATATATACACATGTAATATAACAACATCAACAATGAATGGTATACCAAACCAGCCACTCTATTTCTTGAATGTTCTCCTTGACATAGAATCTGGTGAAGAACTTCATCTAATACAGTATGAATTGTAGGCCACACAATCTTGCCACCTTTGCTGAGCACTTAAATATGTTTCATCCGATGAAATGATAAAAACACCTTCCATGCACAAGACCAGAGGCCATCTATGATTGGCTGCTGCAAGTGAAACCTTGCACAGAACAGATTCCACATGATTAATCATGATTCATTATTTTTACATTATATAGATAGATACATAAGATAAGATGAAATAAGATAAGATAGGATAGGATAGGCAGATAGATCGACAGTTAATCTATTTCATGTGTATAATATATATATATATATGTATACATAAATGTGCGTGTGTGTGCGCACAGTGACTTCAACCCTCACCCTGCAGGCAGTCCCTTCGGCTGGTGGTACGGCAAGGTGGAGCGCCTTGAGCGCAACGGGGCCACGGCGGCCGTGACTTTGATCTTCCCACACTTTCCCACGAACTCCCGGTGGTACCGCCTCAGGCTGGACGCTTTTTCACCATGGTAAGTGGAGCCATGAGAGCTACCCTCTGGTTATGTCAACAGTTTGCGATTGAACATGGCCATTGAAATAGTGAGTTTTCCCATGAAAAATGGTGATTTTCCATAGTTATGTAAACGTTGACCAGGCCGGGTCGTCATCCAAAAAGCCAGGGTGATTGTGGGCGATGGCGTGGTGAGAAGATGCGCAATTGGTGGATACCATGGCGGCGTCCGTCACTGGGCGATTTCTGAAAAACGATCTTCATGCAGGTTTACCAACCTCAGTTGCGGATTTGTATACCCTCTGGTAAACTGACATTTTAATGGGATCTAATGGGAATTTATGGGAATATGGTGGTTTAATGGGAATGGGTTTTATCCTCTGGTAAACGTTTACATAACTATGGGAAATCACCATTTTTCATGGGAAAACTCACTATTTCTATGGCCATTTTCAATAGCTATTTTGACATAACCAGAGGGTAACCAGTAGTAATGGAGATGTCACATTTTTAATACCAACAAAAAACGGGAATTTTCAAAAATCATTTTTGAGCAGTCAGATTCAAACAACAAAATAGGAACTCACCGCAGCAAAATTTGGATTCAACAAACAACAATTGTGATTTAGCCAGCCATGATCAGGGTTGCTCCTCCATTATTGGTAGATATGGTAAATGATAACAGCTCTTGGGGAAAATTGGTCATTTTACATCATTTTATCTTGATATATTTAGTACGTTTCCCCCTTTTTATCTGGGGTGTTATGGGGTGTTGGGAGCAACCCTGATATTTCAATAGTGGTTTAAGCATCACAAATTAGATGCATTGTGGATTTCACAATCGCTACTAGAGATGAGATACTACAACCCAATTGCTCCATGTATGGAACATTTACCAACATTTACCCCATAAATGGCCCAGTCATGTAGGTAAATATACATGGAGCATACGGGCAATGCAATCAAAATAGGGTTGTTTTGCTAGGTGCAGGAGCTCCCCTTGGAGCTCCAGGGATTACAAAAAAGCCCTCAACGTTTCACATGGAACATCTAAAATGGCTGCGCACAATGGCAGCGATTTACTATATTCTCTGATGTTCCTACATTTATGTGCCATCATATATGTATATATATATATTATATATATATATTATATAAATAACAACTTACATATGCAACACCCGCCCGCACACACCAAAAAAACAAATCAGACATTTTTTTGCCGCTTCCACCCGTTTTGCGGCCCGGCCGTTTGTCGGCCGTGAGGTGCCGTCACTGCTGAGGAGGAGAAAGTGTGGAACCAATTCACTCCCAAGCAGCCAATCATGTGAGTTGGCTGAAGATTCCTGCGGTAAATCTTCTGGGTAATTAAGTTGGCTATGTCTAGCTTATGGGTTATGGCAGGTAAATAATTTTAAATGATGGTAAATGATGGCTAATGATGGTCTAGGTTATGGGATGTTATGGGATGTTATGGTTTTATGGCAGGTTAATGATGGTTAATGAACAACTGAACGAAGTGAGTTCCGTATCATGCACTATGGAGAACTATCACAGTCACTATCATAACATGCGGGGTTCTTCATAAAACATGGGAATTTAAGATTGTATACTTAACTACGAAAAATAACATGGGTCAACCTCGGTGAAGGGTAGCAAGGTATCTAAGATTGGCCATGTTGCCGGATAGATCTTGTTGAATGGTGGCTTTGATGAAGGAATATACAGAGGTGTCTCAGTAAAGACGTGCACTTGTGTTTGTTATACAAGCATATGGTCATTTCTTGCAAATACCATATTTGGGTGGTGTAAGCAAGCATACATAGACATGCACTCTCTCCCTCTCTTTCTCTCTCTCTCTCCCTCTCTCTCTCTGATGTGCAGGGAACACTTTAAAAACAATGAATCAACACCAACCTGGATGGTTTACTTCAACTATTTCTGGTGTTTCTATGTGTTTCTTTTCTTTCTATGGGTCCCGGGAGCAGGGTTACCACATTCCAAATCATTCCACGGTCCCCTGGTCCGCGAGGTTTTGAATCCCAAGAGCCAGATTTCAGGCCCTGAGGGCAGGTTACCTGCGATTCCCTCGGCGATCTGGCTGTGATTGCACTGGCGTTTCTGAGCTGCAAGATGGCGGACAAGATGGACAAGTTTGGAGGTGTTGGTGTTTTTTAAGACTCGAAAAGTCTAAGATACCGTTCAAAACTCAAAGATAGACGATTGGTTTTTTTAGAACCCAGTTTCATCTATAGTTTCTATAGTTTCTGTTTGGAACTCAACTATTAAAATCCACCAACAAATGGGTAGGGCTATGGCACTTGGACGCGCCTTCCCATGCAAGGAAGGCCATTGCAGGTCCGAACGCGGATGCGATGTCCGAAGACATGTGCACTGCAGGCAAGGCCTTCGGCTGTACCCATCAAGAAGGAGTGTGTTACCAAAAGGATCTCAGAAGTTTCACAAACTCTTTCAAAATGTTGATTTAGATGAATTGATTGGTATATAGACAGATTCATAAGGATTCATAGACAAATACGTTACATGTTGCGCGCACACACACATAGATTATACAACACGGGCGACAAATTGTGTTTTGGAGCACCAAGAAAAGGATTGTTGATATATACAAAAACTTGCAATCATCATTTCCCTGGGCTGCTTGATTTGGGAGGTACCATTTTAATCCAAGGTTGACGTTGTTGCAAATGGTTGCCAACATGATCTCTGGATTGTAATCATCCACATTATTACAAGGTCAGTTCTACCTAAATACTCTCTCCTTTTGATGTGCCCAGAAATTCTACACAATTTGCAGGTTACATATCGGTAAACCAACGTGGCAACTCTAACTCCATGTGTTCAATAGCAGGTAAATACTATTTTCAATTGAAGTGGAGGTGTTTGATGGTCAAAACGCACCGAAAAAGACAGAGATTCAGCTGACCAACGTGGTAGGCCAGCCCCTGAGCGGGCCCCATGGTGTACATAGTACAGCAACCTTGGACTTGGCCCATGGTTTCGCCAAGACAGCTGTGTAGGAACATGGGAATCAAGCATCAAATCTAAGGATTTCACCAATGAACAATCGTTCTTAAGCTGTTTATATGTATAATGATTTGACATATGATGGAACATATCAGGGGATTTCATTAAGAATAATGGATTGAACCAACACAAATAGGGGAATGCAAGCCAACCATAGTGGGAATTGAGTGGGTGTATAATTGGACATAATCAACAATATGATGATATTGGTTTGTCCAAAAGATTGGTCACAAAACTAAATCCCATGGTAAACAACAAACACTTTTTCCTATTGCTTACTGTGGTTGCCTTTCAGAGCTCATATGTTTCAGGAGCGTGAAGGATTCTGGTTCACAAGTCCATGATTTGCAATGATCCATGCCATGCATTGGCGGGCGGTTATGATTGTGATTTTGAGACTCTGCGAGGCCATAGGTCAGTGTGCTGAGGACAGGAGTTGTAAATTGTAAGCTACAGCATGGGGAGGAGGAATTGACCGACTTGTTTGTGCGGCAGAGTTGTATGACCCCCGAAATGGGAAGTAAAACATGGCAAACGTGCAGTCAAGACTAAGATTTTGGGGTATCCTGCTTCCAGACAAACCCAGGTGTTGATAGTTTCCAAGCATCACCTTGATTGGTTGCTCGCCGCTGCTGTAAGTCAATTGATCCGACCCATAACTTCCGTGAATTTGCTTGCCCAAAGAAAGTTCAATCTGAAACTCAGCAATTCAGATTTTCAGACAACCCTTGAGCAAGTGAGTTCTAATTAGATTCGTGACGACGTTGGATCAGAATGCAGCTTGGAGGGAGGTTTCCATGTGTGGCAAATTGTGGCCCAGTGTGGCCCATGTGTGGCCCAGTACCAGACCGTTGGCATAAAGTGGATATTTTTGTACGCCCCATGTGACCGCATATATCTATGATTCTATGATTATCTATGTAATATGCCAAACATTATAAATAAATGCATATATGCGTGTGCACGTGCGTGATCGTGGGTGTATTTCAAATTATATGTAGTGATTTACATATACATTTATTTTTATTATTACTATTCTTCTTCTTCTTATTGTTATTATTATATATATACACATAAATATATTTATATGGCAATGTGTCAAAACCTTGTACCCCTGTAGTTCACATCAAAATAGCTGGGATTTATGGATGTTCATCCCCCTAAAATGTATCTATAGGTATTGATCCATACCCATATAGGATTATATAGGATTATATAGGATTATATAGGATTATATAGGATTATATAGGATTATATAGGAGGGTTATATAGGATTATATAGGATTATATAGGGGTTATATAGGATTATATAGGATTATATAGGATTATATAGGGTTATATAGGATTATATAGGATTATATAGGATTATATAGGATTATATAGGATTATATAGGGTTATATAGGATTATATAGGATTATATAGGATTATATAGGATTATATAGGGTTATATAGGATTATATAGGATTATATAGGGTTATATAGGATTATATAGGATTATATAGGATTATATAGGATTATATAGGATTATATAGGATTATATAGGATTATATAGGATTATATAGGATTATATAGGATTATATAGGATTATATAGGATTATATATGATCAGATATGTGTACAGTATAGGCCATGTTACATGTAGTACATATGTTTGTATATGTGCTGCAGCCATTTAAGCCATTTAAGCCATTTTAGTGCTTTCAGCTACCTTCGAGCTGACTGAGTGAAAAGGTGCTGATCAGTGCTCAGGAGTGTTCATCAGATTTAAGAGCCCAAATTCTCTGTTCATGGTAGCGGAGCTGAGGTTCTGATACCCAGCTGTGAATGTGTAGGTGTCCACGCCGAGCTGCATCAGCTCTGGCGCGCCTACCCAGTGCCAACTGGAAAAGGTTGACACTCAAGCTCCTGAAAATCAGGAAACTCCAAAGGTACTTCCATAACCTGGGAGTGCATCTCCAACAGTATCCAAGGGTTCTCTTGAATCAGGTCTCTAAGCACCTGAAGAACGACTAAGGATGGCTCAGCAGCAGCAGCAGCCACCTCAGCAGCCAGGCACTCCATCAGCACCTCAACAAGCACAAGGCAAAGGTCCCAACATGTCCCAGATGGTTATGCAGATGATGGCCCAATTGACTCAGGGTCAGGCGCAGTTGACTCAGGCAATGACCGAGGCTATGAACCAGCAGCTTCAGATCAACAGAAATGTTGAGAGATCTGTTGAATACAAAGACAGATCAGAGTTGAAAGGCATACCAAAACCTGATAAGTTCACTGGAGCATCAGGCACTTGGGATAGTTGGTGGTACAAGTTTAAGACATGGGTTGAAAGTTGCCACAAGAACGCTGTGAAGATTGTGGCACAAGTCGAGTCTCAGTGTGACAAAGAGATCACTGAGTCAAGTCTAGAAGTAGACTTTGATGAAGGCGCCGAGCTAGTTTCAGCTCAGGCCAGACAAGCCCTCATATCATTGACTGAGGGAGAAGCGTTGGAAATCGTCAAGAACACATCTCGTGGTAGCCACTTTGGCCTAGAAGCCATGAGACGACTGTTGTGCAAATATGATCCTCAAAATCCTCAAGCCAATTCAGCCTTGTTGAAAAAGGTTCTGCATCCAAGTCAATGCAGTCTTGATAAGCTTCGAGAAGGTCTTGAGAGTTGGGAGAACTTGAAAAGAAAGTATGAAGACAGGAGAAAGAAACCACTTGAAGATGACATCTGCAGGAGTTGCTTGCAGCAGATGTGTCCCAACAAGTTGCAAGATCATTTGGACTTGCAGGCATCGAGATTGACGTCGTACGACCAGGTAAAAGCTGAAGTCCTGGCCTACCTTGAGAATGTCGAGACCAGGAAAGAAGCAAAATCAGGAGCCGTTCCCATGGATGTGGATTCCCTTGCTAAGGGTAAGGGAAAAGGAAAACAAGATAAAGGGAAAGGCAAAGGTAAGTCAAAAGGTAAAGACAAAGGTAAGAGTCAGTCTTCGTCTTGGTCAAACAATTCATACCACAAGGGTTCTTGGAACAATCAATCTTGGAATCAGCAGTCTTGGTATAAACAAAACACCAATGACTCCAAGAGCAAAGGAAAAGGCAAGAAAGGTCAAGACAAAGGTAAAGGCAAAGGTGATCAAGGCAAAGGTCGTAAAGTTGCTAATGTTGAGTCTGACACTTGGGCTCAAGAGCAACAACCAGCAGCCTCATCTGGTGATCAACCTGAACCAGAAATCACTTCGCTGTTTGCCTTGGAAGACACTATGCCACCCAAGTCTGAAGATCGAGATGAATCTTCTCGTCGTGGTCGAAGCCCAAGACGAGCAAACCTTCAGGCACCTTCAAGGAGCACTGTGACCAGGAGCGCTATGGTGATGGCTCAGAGCGCTTTGGCATCAGCTTCTGGGTCTAACAAGGAGCTGTTTGGCAAGATGATTGCTCAGGCTGAGAGCGCCGTCAAAGAAGCTCAGGACAAAGGGCGTCAAGCAAATCAAGCTCTTAAGGAACGCCAAGAAGCCCTGGACAAGTTGAAGAAAGAGGCAGCCCAGCATCACAAAGAGGCCAAAGAGGCAATGGCCAAAGTGAGGGCAGAAGGCCGTGCTGCTTCAGCACCGGCTGCACCCTCTCGTCGGATGCAAGCCGACCTTGATGCTGGAGTACATCCAAGAGCTGCCAAGAAGAAGGAGAAGGACAGGCAGAGAGCTGCCAGTCATCGAGCAGCCACTGCTGGACAAAGAGCATCCAGCTTCAAGCGCTATGAGTTGGCCACCTTTGGACAGGCCAACCCCGACAAGTGGGACCAGGATGACATGGGAGATCGTCCTGAACCTCCCAAAGCAAGAAAGCTGGAACCTAAGCGCCATAGAGGAGGACATCACAGGTCTGAAAGACGAAGGGCAGATGAAGCTAGAAAGAAAGCCAACAAGGAGAAGATGAAAGAGATGAGCCAGGATGAGATCCCACAATGGATCCATGATAAGTGTGAGATTTCCTCTGAGGAGAGCATTTCCTCTGAAGGAGATGAGTTTGTCAGCAGACTTGAAAAGCTGAAAACCGATCCTGAAGTCCTCAGCAAGTTGGACAACGTCTTGAAGGAAGCCTACGAGAAAGCCTATGGTGAAGTTCTTGACCTAGGATCTTCTGATGAGACAGATCCAGACGATTTGCCCTACAACCAGGAGCCAGCACCAGGCATGGAGGATGTGGTCGAGCATTGGCAGAATTCCTTTCGAAGACCCATTCCATTCAAGGAGTTGCATGAGAAGTGCAAAACTGTCTCCAACAAAGGGTATCCCTATGTGAAGTGCCAGTCATGTGGAAAGGCACTCAACTCCATGAGCGTTGCAAGCTTTTGGCAACATGTGGAGAACAAGCAATGCTATCCTCAGTATGCCCTGGAGTTTTGGAAGAAAGAACATCGTCAGGCAAAGGCAGAGAGAGAGGCACGAGAAGAAAGAGAATCATCCAAGAAGCGCCCCATGGATGATGCAGAAGCCAAAGATGAAAAGAAGCGCCAAGAGATTGCCAAGGATGAAGAGAAGAAGAAGCGCAAGCAGCACTTTGAGGAGCACTATGAGCGCTTCAGGTACAAGGGCCAAGATGAAGTGAAGCCCGAGGTGAAGAAGATCCCCAAGAGGCCAGGGGAGAAAGAGAAGGTTGAGGAGAAGGAGAAAGAAGAAAAGAAAGAAGAAGAAGAGGCACCCAGAGCACCCATCGAGCTGAAGTCCAAATCCCCATCGAGAGCGCCTGAGGACAGCCGGGCTGATTCAGCCCAGGCGTCCAAGGGCAGGGGAAAGTTCAGCATGGGCACCAAGAGATTCCTGGAGAAGACGGTGCGTGATGCAGCTAACTACATGGAAAGAAAAGCCAGGAAGAAGAGGGAGAAAACGCCATCTCCCAAGCCCAGGAAGCATTCACCAAGAGAAGGAGTTCGATCTGATTCCAACCTCGACTTCCTGGGAAGTTTGGCATCTCAGGTGGATACCATTGTCTGGGCCACCGTTGACTCAGGGGCAGCAACCAGTTGCCTACCCAAGGAATTGGCACAGTCATTGGAGTTGGCTATGACACCTGTGGATGAGAAGCCGTTCACCAACGCATCAGGGCAGCCAGTCCAGGTGCATGGGGTGTGCAACCCTATGGTGACCATGGGTGAGAAAGGAGGCCCACAAGTCAAAGGTGTGGGACAGTTCCGGGCAATGGATGTTGCAAAGCCATTGTTGTCTGTGTCCAAGCTGGTTGAGAAAGGCTGGACAGTAACCTTCGGCCCCAATGGATCGTTTCTGCAAAGGGGAGCCAAGAAGGTTCCAGTCACCATGACTGGAGGTGTTTTCAAGATAGCCATGGATTTTCATGGGCAGCCCACAGAAGGGTTGAAGGCGTAAGTCCTGTGGAGACCACAGAGAGCGCAGGTAGTGGAGATGATGAACCGGGCAGTAGTAAGCTAGGTTCTCAAGCGCTACCAACTGCAGCAGCGCCGACGCAGAGAGAAAAAGAAGAGCATTTTGTCAGCCATTATCCTTTTAGGAGTTGGTGTGAACATTGCATTCGAGGTAAGGCAAAGGCAATGAGACATGTCAAAGTAGATCATTCAGATGAAACAGTTCCTGTGATCTCAGCTGACTATTGTTTCATGAATTCAGTGGATGACACTGTCATCACAGAAGAAGTGCAGAAAAAGCATGCACCAGTTTTGATAGTACATGATCGATGGTCCAAGTTGACCTACGCACACGTTTTGCCATACAAGGGAGTTACCCAAGGTCCTATTGGATCTAAGTGTCTTTTGAATGACCTTAAGAAGTTTGGGTACCCCAAGATGGTCATGAGGTATGACCCAGAGCCTGCACTCAACTCCGTAGTTGAGGCAGCCAAGAATGGTTTTGACAAACAGTTGGTTTTGGAAAAAGTTCCCAAAGGAGTCTCAGAATCCAAAGGGGAAATTGAAAGAGCAGTTCAAGCTATTGAATCTCAATCCAGGACACTCAGAAGTGCCTTGGAGACAAGCTATGGAAGAAAGGTGCCAGACGACCACCCAGTTTTGACATGGTTGGTTGAACATGCTAGCACCACTTACAATTTGTTTCACAGATCATTGGAAGTCAAAGATGGGAAGACACCGTACTCTAGACACCGTGGTCGTGAGTGGAGAGTGTCATTACCACCATTTGGGGAAACAATTGAATTCCTCAAAAGAGGTCACAAGTTTGAACAAAGATGGCACCAAGGAGTTTTCTTGGGAGTCAAAGACAATACCACTGAGAAGATAGTGGGAAATGCATCAGGTGTTTTCACTGTGCAAAGCATTCGACGCAAGAGTGCTGACGACAGATATGATGTCGAAACTTTGATGTCAGTCACTGGGGTTCCTTGGGATCCTCAAGCATCAAAAAGAGATGATGTTTTGCTTCCTCAGATTGTTGAGGGAGATCAGCAGCCACTGGCGCCATCAGTGCCAGTTGAGCCACCAAAGAAGTCGACAAGACGACTTTACATCACCAAACGTGATTTGGACAAGTATGGCTACACCGCTGGTTGTGTCGCCTGTGATGCCACTAGAATTGGCAAAAGAGGCACTGGAGTTCATCACACTCCAGCCTGCAGAGAAAGGATGGAACGTCTGCTTCAAGCAGAAGAGGGCAACCTGAGAGTAGCCCAACATACGGCCAAGGTTGATTCTGAAATCACTGGTCAGAAACAAGAAGTGTCCGAAGAAGGCACAAAGATTCTTTATGGGTATTCAAGTGAGAAACCACAAGAAGTTCCTCACGGTTTTAAGGTGTTTGCGCGCCTTGACAAGAATGCAAGGTATCTCAAGGGTACTATGCCAGAAGGTCCCAGTTGGGATAATGTCTGGTGGAGAGTCACCAGAGATTTCAAAACAGGAAACATTATCAAGTCTGAACCAATGGATCCTAGTTTAGGAGATGAAGTCATCAACGCGCCTTTGATTGATGACGCAGATATCGTCACTGAACTGTGGTACTCAGCCACAGGGGAATCTGCTCCAAGTTTGCCAACAGCTGGACCTGCTATCGCGAGGCAGAGTCCTGCTACCGGACAAGCTGCAGATCCACCTGCAGAAAGCGCAAGCGCAAGCACAGCCTCAGCCAAGAGGGCAGGAGGCGAGCAAGAAGAAAGAGCACACAAAAGGTTGGAAATGTCTCCAACCAAAGGTCGGAAAAGACCTGCAGACTCAGGAGGCGAAACGTCAAAGTCCAAGGACAGCCGAGCTGCTTCAGCTCAGGCGTCTAAGGGCACCAAACGGCCACCTGAGAATGAGAGACCAGAAGACATGGATGACATAGACCAATGTCTTATGAACCTGATCATGGAAGATCGGGAGAAGTACCTTCAGTCCATTGAAGGTGAAGAAGAGCCAGTTTGTGAAGAGACAATTCCTCTTCCACCAGAACTGGAAGATGAAGCAGCCACATGGTATTATTACGATGATATCAGTGGAAAGATTTTAGACAGCAAAGGTGTAGAACAAGCCAGAAAAGATGAGGTCGAAATCATCGAAAGTTTTCCAGTTTGGGAAAAGATTCCCAGACACAAGATGCCCAAAGGGGTACGCACCATTGGAACACGATGGGTAGATGTCAACAAGCAGGATGAAGAGAATCCACTTTATAGAAGTAGGTTAGTAGCTCAAGAAGTCAAGAAGGGCTCAGGTTTTGATGAGTTCTTCGCAGCTATGCCCAGTTTGTCGGCTTTGAAGATGCTAGTTACAATAGCCGTCACGTTTCAGTTGCCAGACGCTGGAAAAGCTGTCAAGGAAGCCTATCGCAAGCGTAGACTTCTAGGATTTTTGGATGTGAAACGCGCCCACTTTTACTCAGATGCGACGCGTGAGATCTATGTGGAACTTCCTGCAGAAGCAAAGAAGCCTGGAGAAGATGTGGTAGGAAGATTGCTCAAGTCTTTGTATGGAACCAGAGACGCACCTCTCAACTGGGAGTTGCAAATACAGAAGGTTATGTTAGCCTTAGGTTTCAAGCAAGGAAAAAGCAATCCATGCATTTACTACCATGCAGGCCGAGACCTCAGAACTGTTGTACATGGAGATGATTTTACAACAGCCGGAACATTTGACAACATCAAATGGCTTCATGAAGAGCTGTCGAAGAAGTGGAAATGTGTGGAACGTGGTATTTTAGGACCACCAGGAACACCAAACACCATCCAGGACATCAGAGTCCTGAACAGAATTATCACATGGAAGGAGAATGGAATTTGGTGGGAACCAGATGCACGTCATGCAGAGTTGGTGATTGATTTACTCGGAGATGGTCCCCGAGGAGCCAAAGTCAAGACACCACTTGCCAAGGGTTCAGTGGAAGACCTCAAGAACGCCACTGTTTTTCTCAATGATGAAGAAGCAACCCAGTACAGATCAGTTGCAATGCGAGCAGCTTATTTGGCACAAGATCGACCAGATCTGCAAGTAGCGACAAGATCTTTAGCACAAGGGCTACAACGACCAACTACCAGCCACATGCTTATGCTCAAACGAGTTGCACGATACCTAAGGTATCGACCACGCATGGCACAATTCTTTCCTCATCAGAGCAAACTCAGTCCATTTGTGATGTGGTCTGATGCTGACCACGCTGGTTGCGTGAAGACGAGGAAGAGCGTGTCAGGAGGCGTCCTGATGGCCGGAGGTTGTTGTATCAAGACTTACTCTAAAGGACAAGGAGTAGTCAGTCTTTCGTCTGGAGAGAGTGAGTATTACGCTCTTGTGAGCGGTGCCAGCAATTTGCTGGGAGAAGTTTCAACCGCCAAAGACTGGGGTTTGCAACCCGAGAGTGAAGTTTTCATGGACGCAAGTGCAGGAATAGCAATGGGTTCTCGCAGAGGACTAGGCAAGGCCAAGCACGTGGATACTCAATACCATTGGGTACAAGACCGCGTTGCCAAGCGCTATTTTCGGCTGAAGAAGGTCGACACTGGCGATATGCTTGCCGACGTCTTGACGAAACCTGTCATAGAAGAGAAAATGAATAAAGCCTTGCGAAATATGAATTTTCACTTTCTGGAAGGTGAGCATCACCTGACACTGAGAGCATAGATGGCTTGAGCGTGGCTATGAGTAGCTGTACATATCAAAACTCGCCTAGTTCAAATAATTGGACGGGAGCGCCGTTTTTAAACAGGCTCGGGAGGCGTGATCAGATATGTGTACAGTGTAGACTATGTCACATGTAGCATATATGTTTGTATATGTGCTGCAGCCATTTTAGTGCTTTCAGCTACCTTCGAGCTGACTGAGTGAAAAGGTGCTGATCAGTGCTCAGGAGTGTTCATCAGATTTAAGAGCCCAAATTCTCTGTTCAATATATGTATGTATGTATATATATATGTATGTATATATATATATATACATACTGTGTATATATATATATCTATATACAGACACGTTAAGAAACTGATTTTTGTTTGTCTTCGGGTGTTGTTGAAGAATGTGTATATCTTCAAGGACCCATTCCAACAGATGTTGAAAGTATGATATTTCATATCCAATCGATTATAACATATTGTAAGCCATGTATAACTTCCTGCAAGCCAATCCAATCATATCCAATTGCCTTGCCAGTTGTAGTCCCATTACTCTTGGTTGATTTCACCAAATTCGTTGATCGATACCGCCATTAGTGTTGGTGAATACCCCCATTGGGGGGCGATTTTTGTACTTGGCGATTTCCGAGCCCGCCAATATACGGATGATATTTGACATACACAGCCAATGAAACCCATTATCAATCATATACACCCAATATATATACACTAAACCATAAATAACCATGGTAAACCGTAGTAAACCATATGGTAAACCACAGAGTAAACCATATAGTAAGCCATATAGTAAACCATACAGTAAACCATAAAGTAAACCATATAGTAAACCATATAGTAAACCATATAGTAAACCATATAGTAAACCATATAGTAAACCATATAGTAAACCATAGTACTGTACAATGGTTTGTATATTTTCTTATCCCTCAAGGCACCATGCTATTTACCACCAGGATCACATGTTTAGGGCCCACTCATAAAATCGTCACTATCCACTGGCATCGTGAAGCAGTAGAATATTGAGATATTGCTACTACCATTGGTTTTCCTGCGAACATATCATGGGAATATCAGTCATGGGCCATGGGTTTTAAGAGGATGTTTATCGATTGATAATCCCGTCCCTTGAGTACAAAATACCACCCAGAAGCCCATGGTTTAGTGCTGGCCCCTTTCCCAAAACATGGGAGGGGTAAGTGGTTTTAATTTTAGTAGGATAGGATTATTGTAAGCAAACATGAATTGGGGGTGCATCGCAGACATCGTCGGTGGGTCATAATCATCCCCCCAAAAAACCAGTTGTACATTCTGAACACATTATCAACCACTTGTTCAGGGGGTTGCACATCTAAAGAAGGTTTCCAATTATATTAGACGTAGTTATGCGCTATATGTCACATTATATCACCATTATTGTTGTTTCTACACCTCATTTTTTTGTTGGTTAAATCTCCATTGAAAACCATGGTTAAATACAGTGAAATCCCCCATCTTCGTTGGGGTCTAAATGCAATTTTTGATGGCTAAATCAATGAAATCCCAACTATTATTGCTCATCATCCCATTCTTGCTGGTTATGCTCCCATATTTTGCCAACATTTTCGAATTAAAAAACATTTTCCTGTTCAACAAAATTACCACCCAAGCCTTTCCCATATTTTTCTCATATGTTTCGATATGTTCCCCACATTTTTCGACATTTTCCCACGTTTTTCCCCACATTTTCCCCATTGAATCCCGGCCAGGAGCCAGAGCCGCCCCGGCTGCTGGGGCGCACCGTGTCGCCACGTCCCGGACGGGAGGGTGGAGCCAATGGACAGGGAACGGAGGCGCTCAGCGCGAAGACGGAGCAGCTTGGTTTGGGCAGTGGTGGGATCTGAATGGCACCACCTGTGAATAAAACTGGTGAAAAAGTGACGGTGAATTCTGACGATTTTTTGAAATGGAGGACTGTGAACTCCGTGAAAAAGATTTGGCTGTTAAGATTGGTATTTTTTGGGGGATTTTCAGACTGAATGGATTGTATGGGTAGAACAGGGTGTTTTGTACACCGGACTATTTGGTTGTACAGTACAGAAAAACACATTTCTAAAGAAATCAATGTGGATGATTCAAAGAGGGGTTTATACATGGGATTATAAAGTGTTTGCAGGATTCAACCTAGGACATAACGAACCATGCAGATTCAAGAAACATGAATGTGTTGGCAGTGTTGCTGTGTCCTTTACTATGGGGATCATCCAATGGACCCAGGTGGAAAAGATAAAATCACCAAACCCAAGCTGAAAACAAGGCAATTTTGGGTCACGTCCCCGTAAGATATGAACCACTATTCATTGGTAACTCACATCATCACTCACGCAGTAGACAGCCATCTATGTTTTTTTTTGCTTTCTAAGAAAGTGAGAGGGTCATTCAATCTGCTAGAATGTGGATTGCAACCCTCAGAGTTTGGGAATCCTCAATGTGGAAATGGGTGAAAACATCTAATGCGTTTTCATACCATCTTTGGGGGAATGGACCTCCATTGACTGCAGCTATTTTGGGGTTTACCAGGGCACCAAAGTTTTGATTTTGGGATGGCTGGAGGTACCCTGTGGGACTGAAACCATCCATGGCCAAGCGAATTTTGATGTACTTTCTGGATGTTGGAAGGTTCCCATCCAGATCAAGATGACAATGGATAAGCTGCATGACGGAAACTCATAGCCAGTAATCAAACATGGGCTTCCTGGGTTCGATGATTCTACCAGCTCGGATTGCCAGCTATCACCATGAATATCCCAATCCCTGATGTGGTACCATCCCTAAAAATCACTTTTAGTGGCTTGTTTTTTTTTCAACCATCCCCAGTCATGGTAGGTTTATGGCAGCCAGGGTTTCCCACACTATGGCAGCCACGGCTAGACGAGGCATCAGGAAAGTCCTTTGATGCCAGGGGGCCCAGGGGCCTGGAGGCTGTTGGAAGCTTTGCAAGACTGAAACACGACAGGATAACACTGTATATGTATCTATATATATATATCGTTATGTATATAACATGATACTATATATCTACATATATATATATACACACTATCATTAATATACATATATATATACACACTAATATTCATATACATACAATATATATATATACATATATATATACACATACATACACATGTATATACTTCTATATACAAAAAAGATAATATTCGACTATCTTTCCCCTTCGGCCACCCCAGATGTCCTGAAACGACCTGGGCATTGTTTCGCTCCAAGGCCGGGTGCCTTGGATCAGGAGAGCACGGCGAGTGGCAGTGAACGGATTCGATGGTGCGTGGATGGACAAAAACTGGAATCGCACGCTGAAAAACTCATCAGCCCAGAGTTCCGATTGCGTCTCCCGGGGAGCTCCACTGAGAGTCCCTTTCGCATCATGCTGTTGGCTACACAGACAGGCGGCAAGCACGGTGCGGGCTTTAAGAAAGCCAAGGGTAAAGGGAACATCGAACTCAAATGCTTGGGTTCGTTTGAAGCCGACCTCTCCATGCTGGTGACAGTTGGAAGTGGTAGCCGCAAACAAAAAGCCAGGGAAGTGGTGCGGCATGGCTTCGCGGAGAAGAGTTGTTGCCCCTTACCCAAGGGCGGGCGGGACCCTTTCGTTTGGGACCTGAAGGCGGCATTGTGTAAAGAGACCAAATGTGTAGAGGTTTGCATAGAGGTGTTGCCATCTGATTAAATCTGATTTGGGCCGGCGAACGGTCGCCAGAGGCAATGCTTAGCTCCCTGCCTGCGAACGACAGGCAACTTAATTTACAGTTTCACACTCGCGGTTGCAAGTTATGCCGAGACGGTTTTGAAAACAACTGCTTTGAGTGACAGGTCACATGTTTCGAGCCTCATGGAATTTTCAACTTTCAAAGTTCAAATGTTCATATTTTATCGATGATCCATATGGATTGACGAACAAATTGTTCGAACCTGATCACTCATGTCTTTTCCGGATGAGTGGAACAAACAATTAGTCCTTCCAGAAATAGGGGCCCGAATTACGAATCTTTGGTTTATCATGTTTCTTCCTCCGAAAAGGGTGTTTTTACTGGTTTTCAGACACACACACAGATGAGTCAAAAAAATACAACTACTGTTTATTATTCATTGCAGCAGGGTAACCAACAACAGGGACACCTATTAACCAAATGTATCATGATTGTTGGTTACTACTTCCATTATTGATGGTTGATGGTTTGATTGGTGGCTCATGTTTTCTTCAATCATTCATGGTTCAGTGACCCATGGATCATTCTAGTATGTTCAGTCATTTCATTCATGTTTTCCTTCCGAAGAACTGACTGTTTTTTTCTTGTAGGATGTTGTAGGGGTCCTCATATCCCCCTTATGAAGCAAAACAAATCCCAAAGTTATACCATGTTATACAGTGTCTGTTCAATGTTTTTTTGCATTTTTTTCCAGCCCAATTGCCCAATTTTTCCATTGCTTCATCCATCTGCAGTGTTTTCGTCCCACGCTTCTGGGTTCGCCGCGATGGTGCTGCCCCCGCCATGGTTGACGGGGCAGATCGAAGCGCCCGCGGGGACCAAGAACATGGGCAGCTGGACAGCCAAGGCGTGGGGGTCCCACTTGGGGGCATTTGATGCTTCAGTAACTTGACTTCTGGGGGTTCCATGTGATGGGGGGGTTACATCCCCGAAAAGGTAACATGGAGGATACCCGGATACCCTCTCTTCCACCCCATGGAAGATACCCCCAGGATCCCCCAGGCAAAAAGTGATCTTTGCCGTATATCCCAAGTTATGGCCATTTGAATAATAGGGATAATTATTTTCTTAACCATGGGACTTTGGGTTTTACCAAAATTTGAGAGAAAACCAGAAGGAACACCCAAGATGGTACCCCGCAATTATCAGGCCGCCCTAACATCCTATAACTCCCATTCACTACAGACATATCATACATATCCCTTGTCAAGTGGTCCAGCTTGCTGCAGGTGTTCACTCCTGAGCAGCAAGCTCGCTTAGGCTGGGGGATGTGGGATAAGATGATGAAGCAGATGAATCATTGCATCCTGGTTGTCCATGACTGGAAAAAACACATGGGGATTCAACGCACGACAGGAATCCTGAGATTTTCTGCAACACAACTGGGCGTTTCACCAGGATTTTTTTTGGTTCTCACCAGGATTTTTTTGTTCTCACCATTTTCAAGAGAGTAACCTGGTTTTTGGAGATTAGTGCTTAAATTCTCACCGACCAATATTTTTTTGCATTTTTTGCCAAGAAGAATTGGGACTTTCAGTGATTAAATCATGTTGAATCAGGCCCTTGATGCTTAAATCATCTTGAATCCCTTTGATATCTATGATTGCTGCTTAAATCACTTACCCTCTGGTAAACTAACTTAGCTATGGAAAATCACCATTCTTAATAGATAAATCAACTATTTCCATATTTTCCATGGGCAAATGTTCAATAGCTATGTAAGAAATTACCAGAGGGTACATTCCTATGCCGATGTCTCGAGGTGTGGATGAAATGGGCAACAAGGCGCGAGACAAATAGGCCATTGATGATGAAAATTGTGGATTAATGATTACCTTTTAAAGATTGTGATTTTCCATAGCTATGTTAAATAATCAGGGGGTAATATACATATATAATACATATATATATATACATATACATATATATATATACATATATATATATATATATATATACACATACATTATATATATACTATCAGGGTACATCGGTGCATGACCATTTTGTCACATTCTCGTAGCCATGTTTCTGGGGTCGTGAACAGGGGTGAAAAGGAGGTACCAGGCAAGCACAAAGAGAACACAGGATCATCTTGAGGACTGCATGCAGTTTGAGTGGAGCAAGCCTGTTGTTCGCCCGCCTTGAGTGCCATGTCCGCTGCTGATGCAAACGCCGCGGCAGCTGCAGCCCCACCGGCCGCGGCTGATAGGGTTGCTGTGCTGAAGGAAGAGCGCAAAAATTTGAAACGCCAGTTAGCAGCAGCCACCAAAGAACTACAGAACCAGGAGAGTGCATGTAAATGCATGGATACGGTGTCTTTTCGTGAGTGCAGGTGGGACATGTGAACGCTGAACCCATGTTGAAAGACATGTACTCCATAGCCTGCAGGAAAGGAAACGAAGACGTCTTCTACGACAAGCAGGAAAGCTGGATGTGAGTGATTTGACGTGGCTGCTGGCACGTCGCATGCATCCAATGGCAAGCCCGCATGAGTAGAGTCAAGCCGTGCACTATGTGGAAAGCGCCATGCCAAAGACATAGAGCGCTTGGAGTGAGAGCGGCCATGTGAAGGTTCGAAAGCACCATGCCAAAGGCATGGACACTAGGAGGGAAAGCTGGCAACCGCAGACTTGCAAGCGCCATGGTCAAGACATAGAGCGCTTGGAATGAGACCATGTCAAGGCTGAAAATCCCAATGCCAAAGGCATAGCGCGGCAGGAGTGAAAGCTGGAAACCGCAGACTTGCAAGCGCCATGTCGAAGACAAAGCGCTTGGAAGACATGCGCGGTCCAGAGACCCCATTTAGAAGACATCCAGGGATACAACGCTAGATAGACAAGATATCTCCCCAAGAATCTTCCCACACCCCACCTCCAAAACATCACCTCCCCAAGAATCTTCCCACACCCCACCTCCAAAACATCACCTGACCCCCCCTGGTATATTATTATAATTCCCAAACGGGGTATGCGGTCCCGCTCCTATAAATTCACAGGTAAAGTGGTCCCGCCGACGGCGGGACCGGTCCCGCCTGCAACCTGGAATCGTGGGAATTCCCACATTTTGCGGTCCCGCCGCGGTCCCGCTGCGGTCCCGCCTATAGTAATTGCGTACTGTCGCGCGCAGCAGCAACAGCAGCTTTAAGACATTACCCCCATGCACATCCTTCCCATTCCATCATTTGCAGCGGCCATGTTCCCACATCACATCTACCTCTTTTCCACCCCTTCTTCCAGCTTCCATTCCTTTTTTTTGCAGTGCTGTCGCAGCATGGCGTCTGTGGATCGCACGTGTGCGAAGCGGCAGCCGGAGAGAACTGCAGTCACGTCGGGTGAAAACATGGGCCGTGAGCGGTTTTGTTTCTGGGGCAGACCGTCTCTGTAGATATTGCTACTCAGACACGTGCCTCTACCAGTCACATTTCTCTAGCGGAAATCATCAGCAGCATTCCTGGGTGTCAACGGTCGACACGCTTTTTCCAGACCTGTGGGCCATATGCACGTCCAGCTAGCAGACTATCTGCTCCATGTGCTTTTTTCATGCTCAAGCCTGTGACCTGCATTCTGCTTTAAGGACGTGGTGGTGAGTTCCTTGCTGTTTCTAGTGTCAAGCCCTCTCCAAAGGAAATGGGCCACCTGACAGCAAAGCGGGGTGTCGCAAGCAACTGACGTAGCACATCGCATTGGAGCCTTGCACCCAAGACATGCCATGCAGACAGGATGTTTCCGCATTGCACTTGGGCCGAGCCATGAGATCCTCCACGACACGGAAGCGTGCTGCGTGCGGGTCGTTGCGGGAACTGCTGCAAGCCAACCAGCTCGAGGTGCCGAAATTTCGGGGTGAATTGTCTCGCGCCGACTTTGCAGCGCAACGACAGCGCCTGGAGAACTGCACCTTGTCTCCGAGTGACACTCAGAAGCTGCGAGACATCATTGACCTCTATGAGGTGCCTCACCTGTTTGTCGGGTGCTAAAGACTGCGACCCATTGTTCGGGTCACTTTTCACATTTCTCACCCTGCTGCGACTTGCTCAGCCGTCCTGGTTGGTGCTACCATTCGCTGGGTTTGCACGGCCTTCTGGTTCACACTGTTTCTAATCAGCTTTGCAGGGCGTTGCAGCAGCAGACGAAGCTGGTGCAGCAGCATCGACCCAAGAGGATGTGGATATGGCAGCAGCCCCAGGACCAGGTCAGACCGCAAGTAGTTGCCATTCTGTCCCTGCATCCGGGACGGTGCTTTCCGGAGGGTAAGAGACCTAGAGCAGTGGATGGACATGACATGCATCAGTGACAGTAGGCAAGCCTCAGCCTTGCATGCAGATGGGAGAGACTGAACTAGAAGGGGTATAGTCATGAGTCCTAGTCGCAGCCACTTCATTGTTGCACATTTTTCACAGGTGATGCCCGCCCTTTTCGTCTTCGAGCACGAGCAGTGTTGGTAACCTACAATTCCTTGCAGCTGCAGCTGGCGGATTTCGATGAGTTCCTTACTTGGCTTGCAACGTGTGAGTGGGTCGGCAAATGGAGTGCCACGATGGAATCAAGTTTGCGTTCGGAGGATGCTGGCCGTCTACATATTCATTGCTTCCTGGAATTCGCCCGCCCCGTCGACTGGCAATCATGCACGGCGCTCCGTTTCAAGGGCATTCAGCCCAATCTTTCCCCATGTCGGGCACGGGGCGCACGCTGGCGAGATGCGGCAGACCAAGGACATTTTTACGTTTGGGCTGCAAAGGTGCATCTCCGTTGGGTTACCTTGTAACGACATTCTATCTCATGTTGAAAGTTGCAGTTCATGTAGGCCACCTTTGTCACTAATCCGATCGTGTGGCAGCAGCATGACGTAGCTTCTAGTTGATCATCAGTAGACCTGGCAGCTTTGCAGCAGATCGTGTTTGCAGTCAAACATTTTGTAGGCCACCTTGGTCTGGGCACCCACGAGCCTGATTTGGATGAACTGAACTCATTGGACCGCTATCTACGTGGTTGGTCTTGCATAGGCAATCCTTCTTCTTTGTACGCATTGATTCAAGATTTATCACTATCGATATATCGAAATATATCTCTGCATATAAACATATATATGTGGTGATCCATCTGAAGGTCCTGATAACGAGTTTCAATTGCAAACACAGTTCATTTGTGCTGGGACCCCGCGCGAAAGTTTGTTTGCGAAACAGAAACTGTTTGCTTCGCGAAAGTGTCGCGAACGGTGGCTAGAATGCATCATCCTCATTGTCTACAGTACCGCTTGTTAAGGGCTACCACCGCCTCCCTGCTGTCGGGGGTCCGGCAGGAGACTGGGACCGCACATTGGCTTTTCCCTTCATAGGTAGCAGCCAGCTTCCGAAGGTCACGCTTCGCCAGAGCCAAATACCATGGTGGCCAAGCACATCCTTGCACCTGCCGCTGGTCCTGCCTAACGTTGCTTTCTGAAGTCTCAAGAAACAACCGCGAAATGCAGCAGCCAAGCTTCGAACAGGGACACTTTGCAAGAGCCAAACACCAAGGCACCTGGTGTTTGCTTTTCCTTTGCCGCCCCCCCGTGCTCCTGGCTGTGGTCTGCGGAGACAAGTCTTTGCACGACAGTTGCACGCAAGTGCTGCAAAAGACTAGGTAAAGTTAAAGGGCATTTTGAAGGGCGTGGCCCAGTAAGCCTTGCTAAAAAAGTTCCTCAGCAGCAAGAACCTGTTCGCGAAGGGGATTCCGTGATGCTAGCACAATGTTTGCAAGGCTATGAAGCACTTTTCCGTGCTAATTTGGTGTGATTTGGCCTGTGCCGATTGAATCTTCATAAGCGGAGTTATTGCTCAACATGGGTTGCGCGAAAGATACACATGCAGTTCGCGAAGGATGCGCGAAAGAAACTTTTTGCTTCGCGATAAATGGCCGTTTGCAGAGACAGGAATTGACAGCAAGCGGCATATGTAGATTGTTTCGTCGCCAGCATCACATCTAATCTAATTGTCTGGACCCACCACCAGATCATTTCCTCGGCTGACATGCCTTGAGTGCTGGGTGGAATTCACCCGGGCGATCTGTGCAGGTAGGAACCCATTTCGTTGCCACCAGCTCCTACGAGGCGTTCAAGGACTACACAGTGCAGGGCAGATGGCTGGATGCGCTGTGGAGTGGGCACAAGCTTTCTCATCAGCAGTACCTGCAGTACGCGTGCCTGGGTTAAGCAGCATTGTTTTCATTCCGGAGATACATCAGGGTCCACATTTATTGGACGCTCCATGGCTGCATGGCGATCAGCATATGTAGATATATAGAGACATTTTTCGAGAGATTTAGATACACACGCACACACACACATATATATATATATCTCTTCGAGACAGATCTATACAAAGATATGTCTTTCTATATCTATCTATATCTATCTATGGATATATATATATCTATTATATATATATATACATGGACCCAGGGGTGCGGATGCCAAAGACTCACTTTAGGCGGTGTCATTGCAGTTGACTTGTCAATAGCTGTTTATCGATCCCCCTTGATTGAAGCTCTATATGGAAGGGAAGAACCCATGTCCGGATGAAATGATTAAACCCATACTATAAATGTTTCTTTATCATATTTTATGTGGTCTGGAATATGGGTACCATAATATACAAGTAATAAAGTGGGATGGAGAAACCTTAAAATTCAACGAGGTCTGCATACCACTATTTATAAACACATATGCGCACGAAAACATGATCAGAATTCCTTGTCCCGATTCTGCTGGGGCGCGAACGGTTCGCGAAAGGGTGGCGTGCGGGCAGTTTTCGGGTACCAGAATATTGACCAACTCCGAAAAGATTTGTATGAAATGGAACATAACATAAACCCAATGTGAATTTCAGTGGGACCACTTCATAGCAGGTCCATTTCATAGAATAGGGAACGTCACAAACACCTATGTTGTTTATAAAAGTGCTGCTTCGAGTCTGATAACGTGTCCGAACATAAGCAATAATTTGGCCGTAACATATCTTCAGATACCTTCAAATATCCCCCTTGGAATTTCCTCTACAGAATCAAGAACGTTGGGTCCTGGAAAATGGTGCGTTTTAACCCCCTGCTTTGTTTAGGGGTACCTACCCAGTGTCAACGCTTTCAATTGTATAGAGGACCTTGGGGCCTCTGATTCTATAGAGATTTCATGTTGAATACAGCACTGAGTCCTAGTCAGCAGAAAGCCTTAGCCACTGCGATTCTATAGTTGGATCTGTTCTCTTTGGGTGTATGTCATGTTCTTCAATTCTATAGAGAAGTATTGGCAGAACAAATTTCCCACAACAATTCGTTCATCATCATTGATCATCCTTGTATATAATCGAAGAGGTTGACAGTGAACACTTGGAGCCTTTGAGCTCTATAAAATTGGGAATGCATAAGGTAAGGTAGGCAAGAGCAACTGGAGCATTCAGGTCAGCTGTCAATGAATGACACTTGGGGAGCCTGATTTTATAGAAGGCCAACTAACCCCCCCAACCAAAAAACGGCTCTACGAGAGTGACTTGGGGGCAGCGATTCTAAAGAGATTGTCAACTTGAAAATACCTTGGGGTCTCTGATTCTATAGATGCATTTTCAGAAAGAGGGCCAATGTCTCCAGAATTATCACTATAAAAGTGTCAACACCGTGTGCAGCAGGTTGCAGGTGCGCTTGGGCTATATCACCCGCAAACGCGCTGTGGAAGCAGTCATGCAGCAGGAGAGCGAAAGTCGCCTCCGACGTGAGCAGGCCGAAGTGGTGGCTCAGCTCCAGCCATTGCAAAAGCCATTTTTGCCAGAAGTGGTTGCCCGAGTCGAAGACTGGGCCAAACAGTATTCCATTTTAGATTCTCGGTACAAATTTCTTGTGCTCCGGGCGCCTTCGCGCGCTGGCAAAAGCACCTTGGCAAAATGCCTCCATTTCGTTTTGCCTACGTATATCCAGAAGCCTCCTTTCATTCAAACTGTCCAGGGTGCCACGGCCGCTGAGTTACAACATTACGACAGAGATTCTCACGGCTTTATCCTGTTCGACAATTGCAATTCTATGTCCTTTGTGCTATCTCAGCGGGCCTTATTTCAGGCAAACCCAGACTTTCATCGCTTAGGCCAGTCACAGACGAACATATTCTCATATCAGGTTTATTTATTCAGGGTCCCCATTGTGATCACCATAGATGAATCAACTGACTGGGATGATGACGAACCATGGATTCGCGAGAATCAGCATTTGGTGCAGCTTACCGGCCCGTGTTATCATTTGGAGTAACAGCCTGCATGGGGTAGAGAAAGGCATGGCTTGGGTTAGGTTTGTGAAACCGCCTGCGGGGGAGATTTGGGTCTACAGCTGCTTGAACCCTCAATGTGCTTCTGCCATGTGGGTGCATGCTGCACGTGCATTGTTTCTCAGAGTTGCAAGGGTTCCTTCTAGGAGTTGCAGTCCAGGAGGTTGTGTTTAGGTCAGCATGGAGAATCTGTTGCAGCCGCCGCTCAGCCATCACTCACAGATTGCATGCAGCAGCTCTGTCGGGCCTTCGGTGTGGATCCAGCGCCACATGAGTCACAGGACATGGCTGTAACAGCACCAATTTTTCGCATTCATATGCCACAGAGTCACAGCCCAGCAACAGAAGGGTATAGGCTTCCATGCAAAGACATCCAAGACAGCACCCAGGTGGCCGCAGCCTTGCCCCATGGCTCACGCACCTGCGGCGACTCCAGTGGCTTTAGCAGAAACCATTGCAACTTTGCAAGCAGACCTTGCCAGAAACAGAGCGGCCGGAGTGCAAGCCAAGCATGCCAGATACCGAGCAAAGAAGGAAGCAGCCTCTGGAGGTTTTAGCCCTCTTGCTTGCAAAGCGATCGTTGCCGTCTATGTGTTGTCGGACTGCAATATGGAGCTAGCGCTTCGCTTCGCTGCCCTGTGGCCAGCAGTCAAGCCGACCTCAGGGACAACACGGGTTGTGGTGGAAGATTTGTTTTTGAGCACCACAGACTTAGACTTGCAGCACATTTTTTCACCTTCCGCGACTCCGTGGGCACGGCCAGTGCGGCATGCAGCCGCTTTTCTGGCAGAGGCTAACACTTTCAACTGGGTTCTGGCTTGCAACCACGTCGGTGTAGCACCGCTATCGCTGGATGTCTATGCCACGTGGGAGAAAGCGCGGTTTGGCAGCCTCCTGGAGGGTTTGCCGCCTCGCCGGCATGTGAATCAATGGGTGCAGCGCTTCCGAGCCAAGTGGAACCTGCGGCGCCGAGTCCTACGTCCACAAGTGCACAGGGACCCAGTCACGGTGCAGGCTAAGGCGCCAAGCACGGTCGTGTTTTTGCGACCGTTTTCCGGCTCCAAAAATGGGGCCGGGCAAGCTCATTGCAATTCGGACCTCCTCCCACATGTGGTCATGTTTTCCTAGCCTCCCTGCTCGGCTTCGCCCTGTCAGGTGAGAACCTTTTGGCAGTTACTCTCCTACTACGTGAACACGAAGTTTGTGGACAAGACTCCGCTGTTTTTGAATTTAGACGAAACTAGCATTCCCTACACCATGCTGCAATTGCCCGGCTGCGTTGCTTTGCCACGACATGCCAGTCTTCGCATGCCTGTCCGGAAACAAGACGTGCGAGGGGCTTTGACCTATGTGAGCATCATTTGTGATGCGCCGCATATTCAAGGCAAGTTGCCGCACTACCTTTTTGGGACTGAGACCAAGCTGACACAGAAGTTGCTGAGGGGCCAGCGGCGCTTGCCACAAACGGCGCTGCACATAGTACGTCAGAAAAGTGCTTGGACATCCTGCAAGAACATCACCAAGATTGTGCGCGATCTAGGCAAAGTCTTAAAACCTTATCCATTTCAACCTATCTTGTTGCTGGATGTTGCGTCCTCACATCTCGCAAAGGAAACCATGGTGTGCGCTCGGCGCAATGGTGTCCAGCTCCTGTACATACCAGCCGGATGTACAGACAAAATCCAACCGTTAGATATAGCAGGTTTCCACCCATTGAAAACACATTTGAAGAGGAAGTACCAGGAACTGAGGGCAGGTTCCTGTGAGGGTTTGATAGACCCGTTAGCCTGGCTTTTTGAACTCATGCAGTGTCCCAGCTACTTTGCCGGCAAGAGTTGGAAACGCACTTTTGAATCTGTTGGTGCGGCGAAGCCGCCCGATACGGCGCACCTCCATACGGAGTTGCGAAAATTTATGGATATGCCACTGCATATGCCTCCAGGCAGCAAGCCCTCTAAAGAAGCCATGCAAAGCATCTGGCCTGAGCGACGCCGTATGGCGTACGCGTACACGGCTCTGTTGTGACGAGGTGCGAGCCGGGAGAAAAATTGCGCGGCAGAGCACACATTGGCAGACATACTATCAGGGTACATCGGTGCATGACCATTTTGTCACATTCTCGTAGCCATGTTTCTGGGGTCGTGAACAGGGGTGAAAAGGAGGTACCAGGCAAGCACAAAGAGAACACAGGATCATCTTGAGGACTGCATGCAGTTTGAGTGGAGCAAGCCTGTTGTTCGCCCGCCTTGAGTGCCATGTCCGCTGCTGATGCAAACGCCGCGGCAGCTGCAGCCCCACCGGCCGCGGCTGATAGGGTTGCTGTGCTGAAGGAAGAGCGCAAAAATTTGAAACGCCAGTTAGCAGCAGCCACCAAAGAACTACAGAACCAGGAGAGTGCATGTAAATGCATGGATACGGTGTCTTTTCGTGAGTGCAGGTGGGACATGTGAACGCTGAACCCATGTTGAAAGACATGTACTCCATAGCCTGCAGGAAAGGAAACGAAGACGTCTTCTACGACAAGCAGGAAAGCTGGATGTGAGTGATTTGACGTGGCTGCTGGCACGTCGCATGCATCCAATGGCAAGCCCGCATGAGTAGAGTCAAGCCGTGCACTATGTGGAAAGCGCCATGCCAAAGACATAGAGCGCTTGGAGTGAGAGCGGCCATGTGAAGGTTCGAAAGCACCATGCCAAAGGCATGGACACTAGGAGGGAAAGCTGGCAACCGCAGACTTGCAAGCGCCATGGTCAAGACATAGAGCGCTTGGAATGAGACCATGTCAAGGCTGAAAATCCCAATGCCAAAGGCATAGCGCGGCAGGAGTGAAAGCTGGAAACCGCAGACTTGCAAGCGCCATGTCGAAGACAAAGCGCTTGGAAGACATGCGCGGTCCAGAGACCCCATTTAGAAGACATCCAGGGATACAACGCTAGATAGACAAGATATCTCCCCAAGAATCTTCCCACACCCCACCTCCAAAACATCACCTCCCCAAGAATCTTCCCACACCCCACCTCCAAAACATCACCTGACCCCCCCTGGTATATTATTATAATTCCCAAACGGGGTATGCGGTCCCGCTCCTATAAATTCACAGGTAAAGTGGTCCCGCCGACGGCGGGACCGGTCCCGCCTGCAACCTGGAATCGTGGGAATTCCCACATTTTGCGGTCCCGCCGCGGTCCCGCTGCGGTCCCGCCTATAGTAATTGCGTACTGTCGCGCGCAGCAGCAACAGCAGCTTTAAGACATTACCCCCATGCACATCCTTCCCATTCCATCATTTGCAGCGGCCATGTTCCCACATCACATCTACCTCTTTTCCACCCCTTCTTCCAGCTTCCATTCCTTTTTTTTGCAGTGCTGTCGCAGCATGGCGTCTGTGGATCGCACGTGTGCGAAGCGGCAGCCGGAGAGAACTGCAGTCACGTCGGGTGAAAACATGGGCCGTGAGCGGTTTTGTTTCTGGGGCAGACCGTCTCTGTAGATATTGCTACTCAGACACGTGCCTCTACCAGTCACATTTCTCTAGCGGAAATCATCAGCAGCATTCCTGGGTGTCAACGGTCGACACGCTTTTTCCAGACCTGTGGGCCATATGCACGTCCAGCTGTTTGTGACAATGGAATCCTAGCAGACTATCTGCTCCATGTGCTTTTTTCATGCTCAAGCCTGTGACCTGCATTCTGCTTTAAGGACGTGGTGGTGAGTTCCTTGCTGTTTCTAGTGTCAAGCCCTCTCCAAAGGAAATGGGCCACCTGACAGCAAAGCGGGGTGTCGCAAGCAACTGACGTAGCACATCGCATTGGAGCCTTGCACCCAAGACATGCCATGCAGACAGGATGTTTCCGCATTGCACTTGGGCCGAGCCATGAGATCCTCCACGACACGGAAGCGTGCTGCGTGCGGGTCGTTGCGGGAACTGCTGCAAGCCAACCAGCTCGAGGTGCCGAAATTTCGGGGTGAATTGTCTCGCGCCGACTTTGCAGCGCAACGACAGCGCCTGGAGAACTGCACCTTGTCTCCGAGTGACACTCAGAAGCTGCGAGACATCATTGACCTCTATGAGGTGCCTCACCTGTTTGTCGGGTGCTAAAGACTGCGACCCATTGTTCGGGTCACTTTTCACATTTCTCACCCTGCTGCGACTTGCTCAGCCGTCCTGGTTGGTGCTACCATTCGCTGGGTTTGCACGGCCTTCTGGTTCACACTGTTTCTAATCAGCTTTGCAGGGCGTTGCAGCAGCAGACGAAGCTGGTGCAGCAGCATCGACCCAAGAGGATGTGGATATGGCAGCAGCCCCAGGACCAGGTCAGACCGCAAGTAGTTGCCATTCTGTCCCTGCATCCGGGACGGTGCTTTCCGGAGGGTAAGAGACCTAGAGCAGTGGATGGACATGACATGCATCAGTGACAGTAGGCAAGCCTCAGCCTTGCATGCAGATGGGAGAGACTGAACTAGAAGGGGTATAGTCATGAGTCCTAGTCGCAGCCACTTCATTGTTGCACATTTTTCACAGGTGATGCCCGCCCTTTTCGTCTTCGAGCACGAGCAGTGTTGGTAACCTACAATTCCTTGCAGCTGCAGCTGGCGGATTTCGATGAGTTCCTTACTTGGCTTGCAACGTGTGAGTGGGTCGGCAAATGGAGTGCCACGATGGAATCAAGTTTGCGTTCGGAGGATGCTGGCCGTCTACATATTCATTGCTTCCTGGAATTCGCCCGCCCCGTCGACTGGCAATCATGCACGGCGCTCCGTTTCAAGGGCATTCAGCCCAATCTTTCCCCATGTCGGGCACGGGGCGCACGCTGGCGAGATGCGGCAGACCAAGGACATTTTTACGTTTGGGCTGCAAAGGTGCATCTCCGTTGGGTTACCTTGTAACGACATTCTATCTCATGTTGAAAGTTGCAGTTCATGTAGGCCACCTTTGTCACTAATCCGATCGTGTGGCAGCAGCATGACGTAGCTTCTAGTTGATCATCAGTAGACCTGGCAGCTTTGCAGCAGATCGTGTTTGCAGTCAAACATTTTGTAGGCCACCTTGGTCTGGGCACCCACGAGCCTGATTTGGATGAACTGAACTCATTGGACCGCTATCTACGTGGTTGGTCTTGCATAGGCAATCCTTCTTCTTTGTACGCATTGATTCAAGATTTATCACTATCGATATATCGAAATATATCTCTGCATATAAACATATATATGTGGTGATCCATCTGAAGGTCCTGATAACGAGTTTCAATTGCAAACACAGTTCATTTGTGCTGGGACCCCGCGCGAAAGTTTGTTTGCGAAACAGAAACTGTTTGCTTCGCGAAAGTGTCGCGAACGGTGGCTAGAATGCATCATCCTCATTGTCTACAGTACCGCTTGTTAAGGGCTACCACCGCCTCCCTGCTGTCGGGGGTCCGGCAGGAGACTGGGACCGCACATTGGCTTTTCCCTTCATAGGTAGCAGCCAGCTTCCGAAGGTCACGCTTCGCCAGAGCCAAATACCATGGTGGCCAAGCACATCCTTGCACCTGCCGCTGGTCCTGCCTAACGTTGCTTTCTGAAGTCTCAAGAAACAACCGCGAAATGCAGCAGCCAAGCTTCGAACAGGGACACTTTGCAAGAGCCAAACACCAAGGCACCTGGTGTTTGCTTTTCCTTTGCCGCCCCCCCGTGCTCCTGGCTGTGGTCTGCGGAGACAAGTCTTTGCACGACAGTTGCACGCAAGTGCTGCAAAAGACTAGGTAAAGTTAAAGGGCATTTTGAAGGGCGTGGCCCAGTAAGCCTTGCTAAAAAAGTTCCTCAGCAGCAAGAACCTGTTCGCGAAGGGGATTCCGTGATGCTAGCACAATGTTTGCAAGGCTATGAAGCACTTTTCCGTGCTAATTTGGTGTGATTTGGCCTGTGCCGATTGAATCTTCATAAGCGGAGTTATTGCTCAACATGGGTTGCGCGAAAGATACACATGCAGTTCGCGAAGGATGCGCGAAAGAAACTTTTTGCTTCGCGATAAATGGCCGTTTGCAGAGACAGGAATTGACAGCAAGCGGCATATGTAGATTGTTTCGTCGCCAGCATCACATCTAATCTAATTGTCTGGACCCACCACCAGATCATTTCCTCGGCTGACATGCCTTGAGTGCTGGGTGGAATTCACCCGGGCGATCTGTGCAGGTAGGAACCCATTTCGTTGCCACCAGCTCCTACGAGGCGTTCAAGGACTACACAGTGCAGGGCAGATGGCTGGATGCGCTGTGGAGTGGGCACAAGCTTTCTCATCAGCAGTACCTGCAGTACGCGTGCCTGGGTTAAGCAGCATTGTTTTCATTCCGGAGATACATCAGGGTCCACATTTATTGGACGCTCCATGGCTGCATGGCGATCAGCATATGTAGATATATAGAGACATTTTTCGAGAGATTTAGATACACACGCACACACACACATATATATATATATCTCTTCGAGACAGATCTATACAAAGATATGTCTTTCTATATCTATCTATATCTATCTATGGATATATATATATCTATTTATATATATATACATGGACCCAGGGGTGCGGATGCCAAAGACTCACTTTAGGCGGTGTCATTGCAGTTGACTTGTCAATAGCTGTTTATCGATCCCCCTTGATTGAAGCTCTATATGGAAGGGAAGAACCCATGTCCGGATGAAATGATTAAACCCATACTATAAATGTTTCTTTATCATATTTTATGTGGTCTGGAATATGGGTACCATAATATACAAGTAATAAAGTGGGATGGAGAAACCTTAAAATTCAACGAGGTCTGCATACCACTATGTATAAACACATATGCGCACGAAAACATGATCAGAATTCCTTGTCCCGATTCTGCTGGGGCGCGAACGGTTCGCGAAAGGGTGGCGTGCGGGCAGTTTTCGGGTACCAGAATATTGACCAACTCCGAAAAGATTTGTATGAAATGGAACATAACATAAACCCAATGTGAATTTCAGTGGGACCACTTCATAGCAGGTCCATTTCATAGAATAGGGAACGTCACAAACACCTATGTTGTTTATAAAAGTGCTGCTTCGAGTCTGATAACGTGTCCGAACATAAGCAATAATTTGGCCGTAACATATCTTCAGATACCTTCAAATATCCCCCTTGGAATTTCCTCTACAGAATCAAGAACGTTGGGTCCTGGAAAATGGTGCGTTTTAACCCCCTGCTTTGTTTAGGGGTACCTACCCAGTGTCAACGCTTTCAATTGTATAGAGGACCTTGGGGCCTCTGATTCTATAGAGATTTCATGTTGAATACAGCACTGAGTCCTAGTCAGCAGAAAGCCTTAGCCACTGCGATTCTATAGTTGGATCTGTTCTCTTTGGGTGTATGTCATGTTCTTCAATTCTATAGAGAAGTATTGGCAGAACAAATTTCCCACAACAATTCGTTCATCATCATTGATCATCCTTGTATATAATCGAAGAGGTTGACAGTGAACACTTGGAGCCTTTGAGCTCTATAAAATTGGGAATGCATAAGGTAAGGTAGGCAAGAGCAACTGGAGCATTCAGGTCAGCTGTCAATGAATGACACTTGGGGAGCCTGATTTTATAGAAGGCCAACTAACCCCCCCAACCAAAAAACGGCTCTACGAGAGTGACTTGGGGGCAGCGATTCTAAAGAGATTGTCAACTTGAAAATACCTTGGGGTCTCTGATTCTATAGATGCATTTTCAGAAAGAGGGCCAATGTCTCCAGAATTATCACTATAAAAGTGTCAACACCGTGTGCAGCAGGTTGCAGGTGCGCTTGGGCTATATCACCCGCAAACGCGCTGTGGAAGCAGTCATGCAGCAGGAGAGCGAAAGTCGCCTCCGACGTGAGCAGGCCGAAGTGGTGGCCCAGCTCCAGCCATTGCAAAAGCCATTTTTGCCAGAAGTGGTTGCCCGAGTCGAAGACTGGGCCAAACAGTATTCCATTTTAGATTCTCGGTACAAATTTCTTGTGCTCCGGGCGCCTTCGCGCGCTGGCAAAAGCACCTTGGCAAAATGCCTCCATTTCGTTTTGCCTACGTATATCCAGAAGCCTCCTTTCATTCAAACTGTCCAGGGTGCCACGGCCGCTGAGTTACAACATTACGACAGAGATTCTCACGGCTTTATCCTGTTCGACAATTGCAATTCTATGTCCTTTGTGCTATCTCAGCGGGCCTTATTTCAGGCAAACCCAGACTTTCATCGCTTAGGCCAGTCACAGACGAACATATTCTCATATCAGGTTTATTTATTCAGGGTCCCCATTGTGATCACCATAGATGAATCAACTGACTGGGATGATGACGAACCATGGATTCGCGAGAATCAGCATTTGGTGCAGCTTACCGGCCCGTGTTATCATTTGGAGTAACAGCCTGCATGGGGTAGAGAAAGGCATGGCTTGGGTTAGGTTTGTGAAACCGCCTGCGGGGGAGATTTGGGTCTACAGCTGCTTGAACCCTCAATGTGCTTCTGCCATGTGGGTGCATGCTGCACGTGCATTGTTTCTCAGAGTTGCAAGGGTTCCTTCTAGGAGTTGCAGTCCAGGAGGTTGTGTTTAGGTCAGCATGGAGAATCTGTTGCAGCCGCCGCTCAGCCATCACTCACAGATTGCATGCAGCAGCTCTGTCGGGCCTTCGGTGTGGATCCAGCGCCACATGAGTCACAGGACATGGCTGTAACAGCACCAATTTTTCGCATTCATATGCCACAGAGTCACAGCCCAGCAACAGAAGGGTATAGGCTTCCATGCAAAGACATCCAAGACAGCACCCAGGTGGCCGCAGCCTTGCCCCATGGCTCACGCACCTGCGGCGACTCCAGTGGCTTTAGCAGAAACCATTGCAACTTTGCAAGCAGACCTTGCCAGAAACAGAGCGGCCGGAGTGCAAGCCAAGCATGCCAGATACCGAGCAAAGAAGGAAGCAGCCTCTGGAGGTTTTAGCCCTCTTGCTTGCAAAGCGATCGTTGCCGTCTATGTGTTGTCGGACTGCAATATGGAGCTAGCGCTTCGCTTCGCTGCCCTGTGGCCAGCAGTCAAGCCGACCTCAGGGACAACACGGGTTGTGGTGGAAGATTTGTTTTTGAGCACCACAGACTTAGACTTGCAGCACATTTTTTCACCTTCCGCGACTCCGTGGGCACGGCCAGTGCGGCATGCAGCCGCTTTTCTGGCAGAGGCTAACACTTTCAACTGGGTTCTGGCTTGCAACCACGTCGGTGTAGCACCGCTATCGCTGGATGTCTATGCCACGTGGGAGAAAGCGCGGTTTGGCAGCCTCCTGGAGGGTTTGCCGCCTCGCCGGCATGTGAATCAATGGGTGCAGCGCTTCCGAGCCAAGTGGAACCTGCGGCGCCGAGTCCTACGTCCACAAGTGCACAGGGACCCAGTCACGGTGCAGGCTAAGGCGCCAAGCACGGTCGTGTTTTTGCGACCGTTTTCCGGCTCCAAAAATGGGGCCGGGCAAGCTCATTGCAATTCGGACCTCCTCCCACATGTGGTCATGTTTTCCTAGCCTCCCTGCTCGGCTTCGCCCTGTCAGGTGAGAACCTTTTGGCAGTTACTCTCCTACTACGTGAACACGAAGTTTGTGGACAAGACTCCGCTGTTTTTGAATTTAGACGAAACTAGCATTCCCTACACCATGCTGCAATTGCCCGGCTGCGTTGCTTTGCCACGACATGCCAGTCTTCGCATGCCTGTCCGGAAACAAGACGTGCGAGGGGCTTTGACCTATGTGAGCATCATTTGTGATGCGCCGCATATTCAAGGCAAGTTGCCGCACTACCTTTTTGGGACTGAGACCAAGCTGACACAGAAGTTGCTGAGGGGCCAGCGGCGCTTGCCACAAACGGCGCTGCACATAGTACGTCAGAAAAGTGCTTGGACATCCTGCAAGAACATCACCAAGATTGTGCGCGATCTAGGCAAAGTCTTAAAACCTTATCCATTTCAACCTATCTTGTTGCTGGATGTTGCGTCCTCACATCTCGCAAAGGAAACCATGGTGTGCGCTCGGCGCAATGGTGTCCAGCTCCTGTACATACCAGCCGGATGTACAGACAAAATCCAACCGTTAGATATAGCAGGTTTCCACCCATTGAAAACACATTTGAAGAGGAAGTACCAGGAACTGAGGGCAGGTTCCTGTGAGGGTTTGATAGACCCGTTAGCCTGGCTTTTTGAACTCATGCAGTGTCCCAGCTACTTTGCCGGCAAGAGTTGGAAACGCACTTTTGAATCTGTTGGTGCGGCGAAGCCGCCCGATACGGCGCACCTCCATACGGAGTTGCGAAAATTTATGGATATGCCACTGCATATGCCTCCAGGCAGCAAGCCCTCTAAAGAAGCCATGCAAAGCATCTGGCCTGAGCGACGCCGTATGGCGTACGCGTACACGGCTCTGTTGTGACGAGGTGCGAGCCGGGAGAAAAATTGCGCGGCAGAGCACACATTGGCAGACATACTATCAGGGTACATCGGTGCATGACCATTTTGTCACATTCTCGTAGCCATGTTTCTGGGGTCGTGAACAGGGGTGAAAAGGAGGTACCAGGCAAGCACAAAGAGAACACAGGATCATCTTGAGGACTGCATGCAGTTTGAGTGGAGCAAGCCTGTTGTTCGCCCGCCTTGAGTGCCATGTCCGCTGCTGATGCAAACGCCGCGGCAGCTGCAGCCCCACCGGCCGCGGCTGATAGGGTTGCTGTGCTGAAGGAAGAGCGCAAAAATTTGAAACGCCAGTTAGCAGCAGCCACCAAAGAACTACAGAACCAGGAGAGTGCATGTAAATGCATGGATACGGTGTCTTTTCGTGAGTGCAGGTGGGACATGTGAACGCTGAACCCATGTTGAAAGACATGTACTCCATAGCCTGCAGGAAAGGAAACGAAGACGTCTTCTACGACAAGCAGGAAAGCTGGATGTGAGTGATTTGACGTGGCTGCTGGCACGTCGCATGCATCCAATGGCAAGCCCGCATGAGTAGAGTCAAGCCGTGCACTATGTGGAAAGCGCCATGCCAAAGACATAGAGCGCTTGGAGTGAGAGCGGCCATGTGAAGGTTCGAAAGCACCATGCCAAAGGCATGGACACTAGGAGGGAAAGCTGGCAACCGCAGACTTGCAAGCGCCATGGTCAAGACATAGAGCGCTTGGAATGAGACCATGTCAAGGCTGAAAATCCCAATGCCAAAGGCATAGCGCGGCAGGAGTGAAAGCTGGAAACCGCAGACTTGCAAGCGCCATGTCGAAGACAAAGCGCTTGGAAGACATGCGCGGTCCAGAGACCCCATTTAGAAGACATCCAGGGATACAACGCTAGATAGACAAGATATCTCCCCAAGAATCTTCCCACACCCCACCTCCAAAACATCACCTCCCCAAGAATCTTCCCACACCCCACCTCCAAAACATCACCTGACCCCCCCTGGTATATTATTATAATTCCCAAACGGGGTATGCGGTCCCGCTCCTATAAATTCACAGGTAAAGTGGTCCCGCCGACGGCGGGACCGGTCCCGCCTGCAACCTGGAATCGTGGGAATTCCCACATTTTGCGGTCCCGCCGCGGTCCCGCTGCGGTCCCGCCTATAGTAATTGCGTACTGTCGCGCGCAGCAGCAACAGCAGCTTTAAGACATTACCCCCATGCACATCCTTCCCATTCCATCATTTGCAGCGGCCATGTTCCCACATCACATCTACCTCTTTTCCACCCCTTCTTCCAGCTTCCATTCCTTTTTTTTGCAGTGCTGTCGCAGCATGGCGTCTGTGGATCGCACGTGTGCGAAGCGGCAGCCGGAGAGAACTGCAGTCACGTCGGGTGAAAACATGGGCCGTGAGCGGTTTTGTTTCTGGGGCAGACCGTCTCTGTAGATATTGCTACTCAGACACGTGCCTCTACCAGTCACATTTCTCTAGCGGAAATCATCAGCAGCATTCCTGGGTGTCAACGGTCGACACGCTTTTTCCAGACCTGTGGGCCATATGCACGTCCAGCTGTTTGTGACAATGGAATCCTAGCAGACTATCTGCTCCATGTGCTTTTTTCATGCTCAAGCCTGTGACCTGCATTCTGCTTTAAGGACGTGGTGGTGAGTTCCTTGCTGTTTCTAGTGTCAAGCCCTCTCCAAAGGAAATGGGCCACCTGACAGCAAAGCGGGGTGTCGCAAGCAACTGACGTAGCACATCGCATTGGAGCCTTGCACCCAAGACATGCCATGCAGACAGGATGTTTCCGCATTGCACTTGGGCCGAGCCATGAGATCCTCCACGACACGGAAGCGTGCTGCGTGCGGGTCGTTGCGGGAACTGCTGCAAGCCAACCAGCTCGAGGTGCCGAAATTTCGGGGTGAATTGTCTCGCGCCGACTTTGCAGCGCAACGACAGCGCCTGGAGAACTGCACCTTGTCTCCGAGTGACACTCAGAAGCTGCGAGACATCATTGACCTCTATGAGGTGCCTCACCTGTTTGTCGGGTGCTAAAGACTGCGACCCATTGTTCGGGTCACTTTTCACATTTCTCACCCTGCTGCGACTTGCTCAGCCGTCCTGGTTGGTGCTACCATTCGCTGGGTTTGCACGGCCTTCTGGTTCACACTGTTTCTAATCAGCTTTGCAGGGCGTTGCAGCAGCAGACGAAGCTGGTGCAGCAGCATCGACCCAAGAGGATGTGGATATGGCAGCAGCCCCAGGACCAGGTCAGACCGCAAGTAGTTGCCATTCTGTCCCTGCATCCGGGACGGTGCTTTCCGGAGGGTAAGAGACCTAGAGCAGTGGATGGACATGACATGCATCAGTGACAGTAGGCAAGCCTCAGCCTTGCATGCAGATGGGAGAGACTGAACTAGAAGGGGTATAGTCATGAGTCCTAGTCGCAGCCACTTCATTGTTGCACATTTTTCACAGGTGATGCCCGCCCTTTTCGTCTTCGAGCACGAGCAGTGTTGGTAACCTACAATTCCTTGCAGCTGCAGCTGGCGGATTTCGATGAGTTCCTTACTTGGCTTGCAACGTGTGAGTGGGTCGGCAAATGGAGTGCCACGATGGAATCAAGTTTGCGTTCGGAGGATGCTGGCCGTCTACATATTCATTGCTTCCTGGAATTCGCCCGCCCCGTCGACTGGCAATCATGCACGGCGCTCCGTTTCAAGGGCATTCAGCCCAATCTTTCCCCATGTCGGGCACGGGGCGCACGCTGGCGAGATGCGGCAGACCAAGGACATTTTTACGTTTGGGCTGCAAAGGTGCATCTCCGTTGGGTTACCTTGTAACGACATTCTATCTCATGTTGAAAGTTGCAGTTCATGTAGGCCACCTTTGTCACTAATCCGATCGTGTGGCAGCAGCATGACGTAGCTTCTAGTTGATCATCAGTAGACCTGGCAGCTTTGCAGCAGATCGTGTTTGCAGTCAAACATTTTGTAGGCCACCTTGGTCTGGGCACCCACGAGCCTGATTTGGATGAACTGAACTCATTGGACCGCTATCTACGTGGTTGGTCTTGCATAGGCAATCCTTCTTCTTTGTACGCATTGATTCAAGATTTATCACTATCGATATATCGAAATATATCTCTGCATATAAACATATATATGTGGTGATCCATCTGAAGGTCCTGATAACGAGTTTCAATTGCAAACACAGTTCATTTGTGCTGGGACCCCGCGCGAAAGTTTGTTTGCGAAACAGAAACTGTTTGCTTCGCGAAAGTGTCGCGAACGGTGGCTAGAATGCATCATCCTCATTGTCTACAGTACCGCTTGTTAAGGGCTACCACCGCCTCCCTGCTGTCGGGGGTCCGGCAGGAGACTGGGACCGCACATTGGCTTTTCCCTTCATAGGTAGCAGCCAGCTTCCGAAGGTCACGCTTCGCCAGAGCCAAATACCATGGTGGCCAAGCACATCCTTGCACCTGCCGCTGGTCCTGCCTAACGTTGCTTTCTGAAGTCTCAAGAAACAACCGCGAAATGCAGCAGCCAAGCTTCGAACAGGGACACTTTGCAAGAGCCAAACACCAAGGCACCTGGTGTTTGCTTTTCCTTTGCCGCCCCCCCGTGCTCCTGGCTGTGGTCTGCGGAGACAAGTCTTTGCACGACAGTTGCACGCAAGTGCTGCAAAAGACTAGGTAAAGTTAAAGGGCATTTTGAAGGGCGTGGCCCAGTAAGCCTTGCTAAAAAAGTTCCTCAGCAGCAAGAACCTGTTCGCGAAGGGGATTCCGTGATGCTAGCACAATGTTTGCAAGGCTATGAAGCACTTTTCCGTGCTAATTTGGTGTGATTTGGCCTGTGCCGATTGAATCTTCATAAGCGGAGTTATTGCTCAACATGGGTTGCGCGAAAGATACACATGCAGTTCGCGAAGGATGCGCGAAAGAAACTTTTTGCTTCGCGATAAATGGCCGTTTGCAGAGACAGGAATTGACAGCAAGCGGCATATGTAGATTGTTTCGTCGCCAGCATCACATCTAATCTAATTGTCTGGACCCACCACCAGATCATTTCCTCGGCTGACATGCCTTGAGTGCTGGGTGGAATTCACCCGGGCGATCTGTGCAGGTAGGAACCCATTTCGTTGCCACCAGCTCCTACGAGGCGTTCAAGGACTACACAGTGCAGGGCAGATGGCTGGATGCGCTGTGGAGTGGGCACAAGCTTTCTCATCAGCAGTACCTGCAGTACGCGTGCCTGGGTTAAGCAGCATTGTTTTCATTCCGGAGATACATCAGGGTCCACATTTATTGGACGCTCCATGGCTGCATGGCGATCAGCATATGTAGATATATAGAGACATTTTTCGAGAGATTTAGATACACACGCACACACACATATATATATATATCTCTTCGAGACAGATCTATACAAAGATATGTCTTTCTATATCTATCTATATCTATCTATGGATATATATATCTATTTATATATATATATACATGGACCCAGGGGTGCGGATGCCAAAGACTCACTTTAGGCGGTGTCATTGCAGTTGACTTGTCAATAGCTGTTTATCGATCCCCCTTGATTGAAGCTCTATATGGAAGGGAAGAACCCATGTCCGGATGAAATGATTAAACCCATACTATAAATGTTTCTTTATCATATTTTATGTGGTCTGGAATATGGGTACCATAATATACAAGTAATAAAGTGGGATGGAGAAACCTTAAAATTCAACGAGGTCTGCATACCACTATTTATAAACACATATGCGCACGAAAACATGATCAGAATTCCTTGTCCCGATTCTGCTGGGGCGCGAACGGTTCGCGAAAGGGTGGCGTGCGGGCAGTTTTCGGGTACCAGAATATTGACCAACTCCGAAAAGATTTGTATGAAATGGAACATAACATAAACCCAATGTGAATTTCAGTGGGACCACTTCATAGCAGGTCCATTTCATAGAATAGGGAACGTCACAAACACCTATGTTGTTTATAAAAGTGCTGCTTCGAGTCTGATAACGTGTCCGAACATAAGCAATAATTTGGCCGTAACATATCTTCAGATACCTTCAAATATCCCCCTTGGAATTTCCTCTACAGAATCAAGAACGTTGGGTCCTGGAAAATGGTGCGTTTTAACCCCCTGCTTTGTTTAGGGGTACCTACCCAGTGTCAACGCTTTCAATTGTATAGAGGACCTTGGGGCCTCTGATTCTATAGAGATTTCATGTTGAATACAGCACTGAGTCCTAGTCAGCAGAAAGCCTTAGCCACTGCGATTCTATAGTTGGATCTGTTCTCTTTGGGTGTATGTCATGTTCTTCAATTCTATAGAGAAGTATTGGCAGAACAAATTTCCCACAACAATTCGTTCATCATCATTGATCATCCTTGTATATAATCGAAGAGGTTGACAGTGAACACTTGGAGCCTTTGAGCTCTATAAAATTGGGAATGCATAAGGTAAGGTAGGCAAGAGCAACTGGAGCATTCAGGTCAGCTGTCAATGAATGACACTTGGGGAGCCTGATTTTATAGAAGGCCAACTAACCCCCCCAACCAAAAAACGGCTCTACGAGAGTGACTTGGGGGCAGCGATTCTAAAGAGATTGTCAACTTGAAAATACCTTGGGGTCTCTGATTCTATAGATGCATTTTCAGAAAGAGGGCCAATGTCTCCAGAATTATCACTATAAAAGTGTCAACACCGTGTGCAGCAGGTTGCAGGTGCGCTTGGGCTATATCACCCGCAAACGCGCTGTGGAAGCAGTCATGCAGCAGGAGAGCGAAAGTCGCCTCCGACGTGAGCAGGCCGAAGTGGTGGCTCAGCTCCAGCCATTGCAAAAGCCATTTTTGCCAGAAGTGGTTGCCCGAGTCGAAGACTGGGCCAAACAGTATTCCATTTTAGATTCTCGGTACAAATTTCTTGTGCTCCGGGCGCCTTCGCGCGCTGGCAAAAGCACCTTGGCAAAATGCCTCCATTTCGTTTTGCCTACGTATATCCAGAAGCCTCCTTTCATTCAAACTGTCCAGGGTGCCACGGCCGCTGAGTTACAACATTACGACAGAGATTCTCACGGCTTTATCCTGTTCGACAATTGCAATTCTATGTCCTTTGTGCTATCTCAGCGGGCCTTATTTCAGGCAAACCCAGACTTTCATCGCTTAGGCCAGTCACAGACGAACATATTCTCATATCAGGTTTATTTATTCAGGGTCCCCATTGTGATCACCATAGATGAATCAACTGACTGGGATGATGACGAACCATGGATTCGCGAGAATCAGCATTTGGTGCAGCTTACCGGCCCGTGTTATCATTTGGAGTAACAGCCTGCATGGGGTAGAGAAAGGCATGGCTTGGGTTAGGTTTGTGAAACCGCCTGCGGGGGAGATTTGGGTCTACAGCTGCTTGAACCCTCAATGTGCTTCTGCCATGTGGGTGCATGCTGTACGTGCATTGTTTCTCAGAGTTGCAAGGGTTCCTTCTAGGAGTTGCAGTCCAGGAGGTTGTGTTTAGGTCAGCATGGAGAATCTGTTGCAGCCGCCGCTCAGCCATCACTCACAGATTGCATGCAGCAGCTCTGTCGGGCCTTCGGTGTGGATCCAGCGCCACATGAGTCACAGGACATGGCTGTAACAGCACCAATTTTTCGCATTCATATGCCACAGAGTCACAGCCCAGCAACAGAAGGGTATAGGCTTCCATGCAAAGACATCCAAGACAGCACCCAGGTGGCCGCAGCCTTGCCCCATGGCTCACGCACCTGCGGCGACTCCAGTGGCTTTAGCAGAAACCATTGCAACTTTGCAAGCAGACCTTGCCAGAAACAGAGCGGCCGGAGTGCAAGCCAAGCATGCCAGATACCGAGCAAAGAAGGAAGCAGCCTCTGGAGGTTTTAGCCCTCTTGCTTGCAAAGCGATCGTTGCCGTCTATGTGTTGTCGGACTGCAATATGGAGCTAGCGCTTCGCTTCGCTGCCCTGTGGCCAGCAGTCAAGCCGACCTCAGGGACAACACGGGTTGTGGTGGAAGATTTGTTTTTGAGCACCACAGACTTAGACTTGCAGCACATTTTTTCACCTTCCGCGACTCCGTGGGCACGGCCAGTGCGGCATGCAGCCGCTTTTCTGGCAGAGGCTAACACTTTCAACTGGGTTCTGGCTTGCAACCACGTCGGTGTAGCACCGCTATCGCTGGATGTCTATGCCACGTGGGAGAAAGCGCGGTTTGGCAGCCTCCTGGAGGGTTTGCCGCCTCGCCGGCATGTGAATCAATGGGTGCAGCGCTTCCGAGCCAAGTGGAACCTGCGGCGCCGAGTCCTACGTCCACAAGTGCACAGGGACCCAGTCACGGTGCAGGCTAAGGCGCCAAGCACGGTCGTGTTTTTGCGACCGTTTTCCGGCTCCAAAAATGGGGCCGGGCAAGCTCATTGCAATTCGGACCTCCTCCCACATGTGGTCATGTTTTCCTAGCCTCCCTGCTCGGCTTCGCCCTGTCAGGTGAGAACCTTTTGGCAGTTACTCTCCTACTACGTGAACACGAAGTTTGTGGACAAGACTCCGCTGTTTTTGAATTTAGACGAAACTAGCATTCCCTACACCATGCTGCAATTGCCCGGCTGCGTTGCTTTGCCACGACATGCCAGTCTTCGCATGCCTGTCCGGAAACAAGACGTGCGAGGGGCTTTGACCTATGTGAGCATCATTTGTGATGCGCCGCATATTCAAGGCAAGTTGCCGCACTACCTTTTTGGGACTGAGACCAAGCTGACACAGAAGTTGCTGAGGGGCCAGCGGCGCTTGCCACAAACGGCGCTGCACATAGTACGTCAGAAAAGTGCTTGGACATCCTGCAAGAACATCACCAAGATTGTGCGCGATCTAGGCAAAGTCTTAAAACCTTATCCATTTCAACCTATCTTGTTGCTGGATGTTGCGTCCTCACATCTCGCAAAGGAAACCATGGTGTGCGCTCGGCGCAATGGTGTCCAGCTCCTGTACATACCAGCCGGATGTACAGACAAAATCCAACCGTTAGATATAGCAGGTTTCCACCCATTGAAAACACATTTGAAGAGGAAGTACCAGGAACTGAGGGCAGGTTCCTGTGAGGGTTTGATAGACCCGTTAGCCTGGCTTTTTGAACTCATGCAGTGTCCCAGCTACTTTGCCGGCAAGAGTTGGAAACGCACTTTTGAATCTGTTGGTGCGGCGAAGCCGCCCGATACGGCGCACCTCCATACGGAGTTGCGAAAATTTATGGATATGCCACTGCATATGCCTCCAGGCAGCAAGCCCTCTAAAGAAGCCATGCAAAGCATCTGGCCTGAGCGACGCCGTATGGCGTACGCGTACACGGCTCTGTTGTGACGAGGTGCGAGCCGGGAGAAAAATTGCGCGGCAGAGCACACATTGGCAGACATACTATATATATATATATATATAGCATTATATAGCTATATATGCTCGTATATATGAATATATATATATTTACAAACACGACATTGTATGTACAGTTTTTCTGTATTTCGTTGAGGTGTTTTTATTCTTTTCTGGGACCTTGTTGCAAACTTCACCAGTGAACAGGTGGGTCCCATCTGTCGCCCAGGTTCTGATGCTAGCGGCATCAAACACTCCAAGAGCTTGGGAGATACTTGACAAACAGATATGATACATATATATAATGTTTAACATATGATTTATCCTCATCAAAATAAACTTAATCAACAGTATTTCCAATATTTATCAACAATGTAATATCTAGTTGGAATATATAATGTAATATTTCTATATATTTTTCCCACATATATATATATATATGTGTAAATATTCCATCAAATCATACTATTCTGAATCATATTCCATTTAAGTTGGGGTTATTCTATTCTATGATATATTTGATTGGTGGTTTGGAACATGACTTTTATTCCATTCAGTTGGGAATGTCATCATCCCAACTGACGAACTCATATTTTTCAGAGGGGTTGAAACCACCAACCAGACATATACATATACATATTTATATATGCATAGTTTGATCTATGGATGTTACGCTATGACAATAGATTTTCCATCATGGATGTCATGCTGGTGAATTGACAATGGATCGTGTCACCCGTGGATTGTTGTTTTTGTTTTCCAGATCAGTTCAAGATTCATATAATTGTCATATAGTTGTCATGTGTATTCAGTGAATGAATCATGTTTAACAGAACAGTGTTCAACTGATAGTTCATGTTGTATATCAGGTGTGCATTATGTTGGTAGCCATAAACTACATAGAATTGATGATATGTGTATATATATATATACTAGAGATTAATCCTATCTCTAATTATTAGAGATACCATAAACCGGGGTTGCATTATGATCGTTTGCCCAGATTTCACAGAGGGATCTGACACGGTGACATCCAGCTTGGTATTGAAATCCATGGTTTTGGAGATCCTCGATTTAAGAGCCCCCCTGATACAATATGAGATTGAAAAGGATATCAGAATTTTCAAGAGGTCATGTAGGCGAAGCATTTTCGAATGGTGAAAAATCCGGGTGTTCCATCAGAATCTTGAAACGCAGCTTTCAGATTGTCACAGTAGCGATTTGTATATCACAGTAGATTATCATTAGCTGGTCTATGCAAATCTAGTTTACATATGAAGCCATTGTATAGTTATCTGATGTGGTAAACCCAAGGCCATAAAGAGGTCTCTGGAAATCATCCCTGATTTGGTAGGTTTATGGCATAGGGTTTCCCATAGTATTCCAGTTATCCATTTTTCATCCATTGTTGTTGGTTATATACCCATCATTATTAACTATTACTATTCATTAGTTTTCCCACATTATACATACTATTCCATTATATTCCAATGATAGCCCAATTATATCCCAGTAATTAAACTACATCGTATCCCAATAACTCCCATTATGACCTAACATATCCCATGAACATTCCATTCATAACCCCAGTTATCCATTATTCATCTATTATTCTTGCTTATATAATATACCCATTATTAATCATGATCATCATTCTATATTATATTCTGAATCATATCCCTACATCATATCCACAAAAAATGTAATTCTATACTATACTATATTATGAATTCTACATATTCTTATATAATATTATACTAATATAGTCCAACGTTGTATAATATACCCATCATTAGCCATTATTAACCATCATCACTCATTAGTTTTCCCACATTATATATATATAGATGATCATATTTCATTATATCCAATGATATCCCAATCAACCCATATTATATTAATAATAATCCATCATTTCCGATAATCATGATAGTCATATCCAAAAAATAAATTCTATATCATTTTCCCACATTATATATATATGAATATTCCATCAGATCATACTATTCTGAATCATATTCCATTTAAGTTGGTGTTATTCCATATAATGATAATATTCCATTTATATTCATATCCTATGATATATCAGGGTTATTCTATTCTATGATTACTATGATATATCATTATAAGTTATGAATAGATACATTTTCTATAGATGATTGGGGTTATACATAGATCAATGGGAATTCCAGGATCCTAAAATGGAGGTACTGTACCATATAAGGCCATATTTTGCTGGGATATTCCCTTACATAGGCCTTATATATGGTAGGTACCTCCAATTTAGGTTCCTGAAATGGCCAGTGAATAGATCATTGGTTATATCATGATATATCATCTTCTCCCAATGATCTACCGATCTCCGATGAGCCCAGGACCTGTCTCCTGGGAGGCAGCTGAGAAGACTCTCGCACCAAGGCCGTGACGGCTGTGCGGCGAGACGTGGGGAAAAGGGTGAAGATGGTGGTGATTTTATGGGATTTTTATGGGATAACATATTTTTTTAATGGGATTTTCTTATTTTTTTTCAATGGGATTTTCATGTGAATTAAGAAAAAATTGGGATAGTATTAAGCAGGCAGATCATGGGGATATCATATGGTGAATTTTTGGTGATTTATATCCCTGTCCTGATTGCAGCCTACCCTCTGGTAAACTTTCACATAGCTATGGAAAATCATCATTTTTAATGGGTAAATCTACTATAAATGGCAATTTTCAATAGCTATGTTAGTTTACCAGAGGGTATAATATAAGATGTCTTATAATTGAGCCATGAAAGTTATACCCTTGCTGATTGGTTTTAATATGTTTGAATATAGGGACGTACCCATAGTAGGGAAACTTATCGACCAACTAGTATTATGAGATGGGATAGGGGTATCTTTGATGGCTCAATTTATCCTGAGGTGTATATACATGTACAGATCGGTACAGTACCACAAATTAATAATGTGGGTAAAACAAGAATAAACCACCCATTTGGAAGTGGTCTATACCACCTATGTATGGTAATTTGGGAGATGGTTGATTCTTGTTTTACCAACATTAATGGGATGAAATAATCTTTTCACTGGGTAAACATTCAGGAAATTGGATCTGGAAGCTCAGCATCGAACATCATCCATCAGATGTTTGACCAATATTCCTGGAACGATATTTCGGTTTTGTTTTTCTTTCTTGATCAAACCTCAAGTTGGTTGTTGGTGTGTTTTTGACTAATCAAAAAAAAAACCGTTCACAAAAAAAAAAACATCTTCAAACACAGCCCCGAGAAACCATGATGTTTATAGGGGATTTCCACATCTTGGGGACCATACAATGGGGGTGTTTGATATGGGGGACAGCAACCAGCACAGGTTATGTGAGGACCAGCAGCGACAGACAAGTGGATTTGTCACCAAGACACTTGCGTGGAGGCTTGCAACGCATGGGACACTTGCGTGTGCCCAAAAAAAACACAAATTCTTTGACTTTTGCACTTTAAAAATCATCCAAAATTGGACCATGATTTAGTATATTTATGTATGTTTTAGATCCCCCATTGGAAAGAATCCCCCAAATAATTGTTCATATCAATTTCTTACTATCAGGAGTTGCTTCACCATGAATCTTGCGACTGGGTCCATCTTGAGAATGGCCACAACTGGGGATATACGCATTTTTTTTGCCGGAAATCAGAGGGTATCTAAGCTAAGATTGATTCATCATTTTGACACATGGGTATGGATCAATACCTATACATACCATTTTTAGTGGGATGAACATCCATTTACCAGCTATTTTGATGTTCACCAGGGGTACAAGGTTTTGACACACTGCCACATCATCTTCACATATCTTCACGTCCGCCAGAAAAACCTACGTCTGATGAACCACGGACCGCTAGACCCTCCGGACGTAGCCATGGATAGTTGGATAAACATCCGAGGCTATAGAAATTCCCATCTAATTCATGACCCTAAAAGTTCATCCACTTGAGAAGTTCATCACATCTACTTGGTGGTTCACTTCAGTAAGTGAGTTATAACCCATAGTTATAGGTGGAACATATAACCCACTTACCAACTGGAGTGTCACCATCAGACTATACTTATCACTTACATATCATATCCCCTATAAACATCTATAACTTCTTACATTTTTGGTCATCCTACTCCTCCTCCTCCTCACCACCACCACCACCACCACCACCACCATCATCATCATCATCATCAACATCATCATCATCATCATCATCATCATCATCATCATCACCCTCCTCCTCCTCCTCATCATCATCATCATCATCATCATCATCATCATCATCGCCATCACCATCACCATCATCATCATCATCATCATCATCAACAACACTATCATCAACAACAACAACACTATCATCAACAACAACACTATCATCCATTATCCTCCCACTCCCCCACACTGTTTGGGGTCTCTTGCCCGGATATTTTGTTTGGGTCAAAAACGGATAATGATCATCCGTCAGCAGGCCTCGCGGCGCGCCCGGCCATCAAAGCGCTGAAATTCTTCACGGGTCGCCTGGAAGCTCAGCGGGACAGCCACCGCCGGGGGTTGTTTCATTGTGGTGATTTAATGGGATTCAATGGCCTCTTTCATTTGAGGTGTGAGTTCTCCCACTATCTCCCATGAAATCACCTTTGCTTCATGGTGAAGCAACTTGTTGATACCCTCTGGTAATTTTTACATAGCTATTGAAAATGGCCATTTATAGTTGATTTTCGCATTAAAAGGTGATTTTTCATAGTTATGTTAGTTTAATGGGGTTTAATGATATTGAATGGGCATTCAATGTGGAGTCAATAGGGAGTTCATGGGGAGTTAATGGGGATTTAAGGAGGATTTACCCGGGTTTGCGATGATTTTTCCTGATTTTACCGGATAATCATTGAACATCCTCGGGAACTCCAGGCAAGTGCTGGTGGAAATTTGATGATGGACACATCATGGGACTATGATGGGAAATTCGTTGAACCATGATGAAACATTGCGAAAAGCAGCATGAAAGATGTGATGAGGTTCGGTTCCCAGCTATTCCCTTTTTTGTGGGGAGAATGGTCAGTTTTTAGCAGCGGAGCACCCCCCAAAAAAAATGCAGACTCTCGTAGAATCCAATCACCCGAAGTGGTTTTGACATTCCCCAAATATCTCCATATCCGGAAAAAACAACAACTGCTAGGAAAAGTATAGAAAAAACATGAAAACACATAGTGTAAATCATCCCAAATGTGTCTTGGTTTTAAGTCCCCATTGTTCCCAAATTTGGCAAATCCTGTTTGGTTCACCCTAAAGGATCTTTTTAGGGCCCAACTCATGGCAGATTCCGAGACTTGGAAGTGACAATTTGCAGGACTTCCCCCCTTATAAGAGGCAACATCCCATCAAGTTAAACCATGGCTTTTCCGATGTTCTCATCAAACCATCTGGTTGGTGGTTTGGAACAACATTTGGATTATTTTTCCATATATTGGGAATAGTAAACCCAACTGACGAACTCATATTTTTCAGAGGGGTGGGTCAACCACCAAATCATGTTCCCAGCATCCCTGCTGAAGTCAGAACACTCCCAGGTCGAAGCCCGAGCCCGGGCGGCTTCGTGAAACTGGAGGGTGGCATGGTGAAATTCGCAGCGGCATCTTGGTGCTGCCGCAACTTGCGGGTGATGGGTTGGTTTCATGGACAATCCCCAGCTGGAAATGGATGATGACTGGGGGTATGACTTAGGAAACGTGTATATTGTTGAAATCTTGGATCTAACTTATCGAACCAAGCAACATGTGATTGGTTCGCCATGAGAATTGGAGACGCTGATTGATGATCTGCAAACATGGTGCTGCAACTGGCTGCAACTTGTCTTTTCAGAGAGAACCTTGGGTCAAGAAAGGGATTTGGGGATAGGCCATGCCTCTGCAGTTGTGCTCATAGATACTGGTGTACCAACGCTCAAGCCATTGTTTTTTCCAGATGGCTAGGGAAAAGCAACGCAACATATGGCAGAAATGACTAGAGATGGAAAGACATGGATATTTGAGACACTATAGTCATCCCCAAATAGATGGAACATATTTTATCCCTACAGAAAATGATGCTGAAAAATGTTTTTCCATCTATTTGGGGGATAGATTTTAAGTATACCATTGTGGAGGTCATGAATCAAAACAGCCCCGGACGCTGAGGATTCACCCGTGGACCATCTGCAGAGCTATACCCCAAGGGGCTTTGGGATGCTGCCAAAAAGGTCCAAGGACCATCTCCATGGGTTGCAGGGTACCCTCTGGTAAACTAACATAACTATGGAAAATCACCATTTTCAATGGGAAAATCCACTATTTCTATGGCCATTTTCCATAGCTATGTTAGTTTACCAGAGGGTATTGAAACTTGGGATTTACTCATGTTATGGCATGATTGATCCCCTGATGTCATGTTCTGTCCAAAATCTGATTGTTTTTGATTCATTTGAGTCGCGCGATGGATCCTACCACAATGTCAACTCTGATAATTATCCAACAAAATGGCGGCTTTTCCAGCTAGATTCAGCTAGATATGTCTCATCATTGGAGGGTATCGGGTATATGTATCTATCATTAATGGCTAGCTATGTCCCTATATGTTTGATGATCAAAAACCCATTGGGGTTCCAAAAAAGCGTGCAAAAACAATGATATTGGCCATTCTTGGTAGTAAGATACCATCCGAAACGGAATTGATATGATTGGATACCTAGCACCAGTGAAGAATTGTTACAATGTGGGGCCCCGGTTATAATTTGATTTATATACATTGTTTACATAACCCCGTTACTTGTAGTTATAAGATGTTATAAGATGTTATAAGTATCTATAGTTTGCATACTGTAGATATTGGAGTTCTACAACTGAGCTATCGCTTGGGGCCCCCACTTTGACACGAGACCTCCAGCAGCGACGACGGGGGTTCAGCCAAACCTCATCATGGAGGTCCGAAACAAATTAGGACCGTAATTGGCTATAAAACCCCAAAAACCATCAAAAACCCAGATCATCCATTGATGTTCTTTTTCCACTTCAGATCAGTGTGGTAATATGTTACGTATACCCTAAGCAGATGGCACGGCTTACAAGCCATGTTCGGTGCAAAAAACGCCAGGGTCATCCATAACAACCACCTGAGCGGTGTCTAGACCCGCATCCCCAATGGGGGTCACAGGAGCGAGCTTTGCCCAGCTTTCATTTGGACAAAAAGCCCCGGCGCGGTCAAAACGACTTTCGCCCCCTGGCGTCGACAAAACGGCCGATCGACGAGATTTACCAGAAATTTCGACATGTTTCAACTAAGCCGGTGGTGCAAGAGTGATAAATGATGTTAAATGGAAATCCATACCTACTTAGATTTAGAATGATTTAGATATGTCTTTTATATAGTCGATTTATGTCGATTTATTATGTCTTTGCAACATTTCTGTTGTTGCACTTAGTAGGCTCAGAAGATGATGCTATACATGTGATTAGTCTTGTTGACATACCAAGTCCCTCAATTCAAATTACTTGCAGAACGAAAAGCCATGGTATTTGGAGATAACAGCTGGTGAAACGGCAAAAACCATCAGTGAAATCCTGCAGAAGTTGGTTTCTTATGCCAAGATGATGACATGTCATGTCAATGTGGTTCTGAAATTGCAAGATTCGAACAATGAAAATCGCCCAACATATCAAAACGGTGAGACGGACCCAATCATACATATCAATATATAATAATGTATATATATATATTTATACACCATCCTTGGTGTTGATATACCAATCTATAATGTTAAAACCAATATGATATATATATATATAATTATATTATTAAGGCTATCATAATAATATATAAAGATATATAAAGCATATCTTTGGTGCTAGTATGCTACTTTTAGATACTACCATAGTATATATAACGCTTTAAATAATATATATATATATATATGTATGTATGTATATTATATATATATCACCATAGTACTGTATACATACAGGGCTTCACTGAGGTCGCGGCTCTTCCATGTTCCGTCGCTCCTTCACGACGCCCGCGCAACGGAAGGCGGGCAAACGTTTTTTTTGAAAGTTCTGGTGAACTGGAAGGGTAATTTACATACGTTAAATACAACTCGTTTTGTTTGCTTTATATTTGTATATGATATGTGTATATATATAATTATATATATATGTATTAAGTATGCAACTATACGATTACATAGAGAGAGAGAGAGCAACGCGCAAAAAGATAGAAACAAGTCCCACTACAATAAATAGTAAAACCATAGTGATAAATCATGTCTCTAGTAAAAACATAGTGATAAATCATGTCTCTCTCTTTTTTGGGGTTACTACATGATTATCATTCATGGACCATGAATTTGTTGTCGGTATCCAAGATTTGCCCATTGATTTCCCTGAACTCACATTGCAACCCCAGGTCATAATGTTTCAAGGCATTTACCCTCTGGTAAACTAACATAGCTATGGAATAAACTCTATCAAAATAGATAAATCATCTAAAAACGGCCCATGTTCCTGGCTATGTTAGTCTACTGGAGGGTACAAAAGCATGGGATACTGCATGATACAACCACATTTATTTGGGTTGTTGATGATTTTTCTACTGGGATGAACACCCACACAATTTTCACTAATTTTCCCTTGCCTACCCTCTGGTGAACTAACATAGCAATGGAAAATCACCATTTTTAATGGGAAAATCCACTATAAATAGCCATTTTCCATTGCTATGTTAGTTCACCAGAGGGTAAACTTTGTTGGTGACCCAGTAATCAAACAGGTTTTTTGGATATCGATATCAATGTATATGGAGGATCACGGAGCTTCATGGGGAAATCATCGATGGATGATGGCTTGCCATGATCTTTTAGATCAATGATCATGTTCTGGTTGGCAATCCTGTTTGGCATCTATAATAAAAGATCATGGCACTAAAAGATCATGGCAATAATAAATTTTCCCATGAGTATTGCCCAATGATTATTGCATATGGAAATTTGATGGAAATATGATGATTATTGCCATGATTGATTAGCGGAGGGTAGATCATCGATCTGAAATATTGCTATTGGGAGCGAAGGGTCATTTTTGTACATCCGTACATCCCACTGAAGATTCATGGTCCAATGGTGCTGGTAAAGAACGACTTTCATGGCACAGAAGCAGCCATAATTACATGAACGCAGGTAATATAGTGGCTGTGGCAGTGACTTAGCTACCAACTTTCCATGAATTGGATTTGGTTTAACCAACAAATTGCATGAAATAAACTTCTGGAACTTTACCGCGACTTCACAAGGAGCTCACTAAAAGAAATTGCTTCAGCATGGCAATCCAGAAATTATGGCAATTGTCCAGTTCATGATTTCACTGGAATCTTTTCATTCAAGAGACCATCTTAGATCTCTTGGATGGTCCAGACATTGATTAAGCATAAGCATGACAATAATAGCGATGATGATGAAGACGATGCTGATAATGCAGGTGATGATGACGACAACGACGATGATGATGATGATGAGGATGATGCTGGTGACGACTATGATGGTGACAATGCTGACGATGCTGCTGCTGCTACTGCTGCTGCTGATGATGATGATGCTGCTGATGATGATGATCATCATGATGATGATGATCATCATGATGATGCTGATGATGATGATGATCATGATGATGATGATGATGATCATCATCATCATCATGATGATGATGATGATGCTGATGATGATGATGCTGATGATGATTGATGATCATCATGATGATGCTGATGATGATGATGCTGATGATGATGATGATGATTGATGATCATCATGATGATGCTGCTGATGATGATGATGATCATCATGATGATGATGATGCTGATGATGATGATGATGATGATGATGATGATGATGATTGATGATCATCATGATGATGCTGATGATGATGATGATCATCATGATGATGATGATGATGATGATCATCAGGATGATGATGATGATGATGCTGATGATGATGATGATCATCATGATGATGATGATGATGATTGATGATCATCATGATGATCATGATTGTGATCATGGAAAACAAGTTACAAGATGCTACAACATCGAGAACAAAAAACAACTCCCTTCAATGTCCCTCGGTTTCACCCCATGCGCTGAGACATCACTAGGAGACCATGTCGCTCTACGAGCGATCGCTGACACGGAGGATGTTGGGCCGCGGACGCAGCGGACGCAACGCGCGGAGCTTCAGCAAAAACTTGGCCGTGCAGGCCTTGCTGAGAAAACAAAAGGCGACGGCAGGGGGTGACATGATGTGTTCATTGCGGTGAAATTCTGTTTTTAATGAAACATGTTTGGGAATTTTCAACCAGATCGTTTGGGGATGTACCAGTACAGCTGACAAGAACTGGATTTGAGCAAGACTAAAAGTAGCCTCAATGTAAATGACAATGACATGACAATGATGGTTCATATATATAATTATATATATATATATGTTCATATAGTTTTTTTCAGGACATCATCCCAAATGTCCTCCTAGCATGTTAGGTTTGTCAATCATCATTAAATTTGTTGTTTAATGTTGTTTTTTTTTTTTTATCAGACTACGGTAGAGTCCCGGGAGAGTGAGAACCATTGATGCCCCTGTAGTGTCAGAACACGAGAAACTTGGGGAGCGATGAGACGACCCAGTGCAACTTTTGGCATATCAAAATCCACCTTTCGTTCCGGCCGGAAAATAGAAAAAAACACGTGGAGGTGTACGGGAGAATTGAAACCTCAGTAGGTTGGTTGGTTCCACTTGAATGTGAAGGATGATTCTATTGCACTTCATTGTGTCGGTCAACGGGTTGAACCAACAACGGAACATGGCTGGCTTCGCTCGCTTCTTCCGGCGATCGGAGAAAATTACACCACTTTCCAGCGTCCTAAAGGTCATATGTATACAAGTGATATCAATCAGATACAATCAAATCATACTACACATGTGAGGTACTACTGTACATATAATTAATACTACACATGTGAGGTACTATATATATACAGTAGATTTACACTATATATATATACTATATACTATATACTATATATATACTATTAATACTACATATATATAAGTTATATAAGTACAATAGATGATTTGTCAATGATTTCCCATGTTAGGCCACCAGCAAGCCGTTGGCCCGGCGCATCTCTGAGGTGGGGATTTTGTTGGATGATTTCGGCTGGGATTTCACAGCCAAAAAATGGAGTGAAACCATCAATTGTTGGATTTTTATAGGTTTTTCATGGCTATATAAATGTGGATACAAATATGTTGGATTGAACAAAACTTATATGAAACATATATACGTATATATATATATGTATATATATATATATGTATATGTATATGTATATATATATATATATATTATGTATAATGAGATAATTAAAGCGGGGCACCCTTTGTTTTGAATCTCTTTTTCTCCATCTCCAACACGGCTTTTACAAAGCGTTCCCATCATGCGAGACTGTAGCCTTTTTCGCCTCGTGTGATCCAACCTTGGGGGTTCAATCCGAAGGATTCGCCTCTGTTTGCTATGGAAAGATCCACCACTTTTATTGGGTAAATCCACTATTTCGACTGGGCCATGGCTTCAATAGCTATGGCTATGTTAGTTTACCTAGAGGGTAAAGCAACTATTTCGAAATGACCATGTTCAATGTCGCAAAGTGTTAGTTTACCAGAGGGTAATAGGAATTTCCTCTTGGGCACTTTGCTAAAAAGGAGTGTGTATCAAAGGCATGTCCCAAGTCAACATCAAAACCAATTTTTGGGTTTAGTGAATTCCATGTTTTGCTGGTTGAGTCTCCATAAATCACCCTTTTTCGCTACTGACATTATGACATTTACACTTTTGGTTGATGAACTCCATTGTGTTGAATTACAATCATTAATTTTGGTGTGTCAACTCCCATGTTTGATCATGTTTGTTGGATGTGTGTGGTGAAATGCAAATTCGTTGCTGACGGCTCAGTTTTTTCTGGATTGACATATCCAGCATCTCGCTCATTTTTTTGCCTCCAATTTGCACAGATCCACCCCACCATTTGGCACTGGTGCACCTCAATGCCAAAGAACATCCATCCATCCCTTTTGGGTGTGCAGTTGTACTGAACTAAGTGGATGTCACCATAGCTATAAGGGTTATATCCCAACTTATGAAGGCTAAAATGCCAACGTATGAAATCATCGAAGTCAGCCCCGGCCTGCACCCCCAAACTTCAAACCCGGTCCCCTGCCAGGTGCGTCGGGGCTCGTTGGCCTATCAGCTGCAGTCCTTTGCACGCGACGTTGGCGCTGGCGCTGGCCCTGGCGCCAGCAGCGTGACGCTGGGAGCTGGCGGCTCCATCGCGGTCTGGGAGCCAGAACTCTTCCAGCCATTTTCAGGGATTGCACGTAGGCTTTCGTGGCTTCTATATCCCATAGGATCCATGTATGCCATATAATTATAGTAACATTTACCATCAATATACCCCAAATGTTACCATATATGGCATACATGGATCCTATGGGATATGTGAAATATTGTGTGGGAACACCGACAAAAATCGGTCATGTCCGGTTCATTTTGCCCTTAAGAAGGACCCGAATCGTGTTGGATTCTTAAATGGGGGGATTCGTATCGGATGATGAACACATGCTGAACTATGTTATTATTTCTTCACCAAATTATTCAAAAACTGAACGATCCTTTTGGGATTTGGAATTTGCAACATGTTTTCATAGGTCAAAGTCAACCATTGGGACCGGGACAGGTCATGATTTTTTTCTGCAAATTGGCCAAATTGGGCTATAAATAGCGACCTTTTTGCACCGATTGGAACTAACTTTTTGTAGGCGATCCAAGCGATCTGTGAAGGTCACCCACTATGCGCCGGTGGCCAAGCAGCGCCGCAAGATGCGCGGCAACACCAAGCCCCGGGTGCGGGTGACGTCGCACCAGGCGAGGCTGGTGGATGCAAACCCGGGTGGGTTGAATATGGTTGATTTGGAACTTCAACTAGTCGATGTAACCCCCCATAAACCCTATAGGTATTGCATCGAGAATCAAGTTTGTTTTTTTCCTGAAAACCTTTTTGTGTTTTTATTGTTTGGGGGCGCATTGTACGTAAAATATATAATATATATTTTATGTACAATGCGCCCCCAAATATAGTAACCCAAAAACATGTAGAAAAGTTAATTCCGACTGAACAGTGATGAATTACGTTCCTATGTTTTATGTTTTTTTGGGGGTACTAGGTAGTTAGGTAGGTAGATATAGAATGATATAGATAGATAAACAGAGAAATATCATGCATATATTTATTATCATGTTATATCATTATATTACCATGCGATTGATCAGTCATGTTATATATATATATATATATTTATGCATATAACATGCTCCTGTACACATGATTGTGGATAAAAGCATGGACAACCCAATAGCTAGAAGTATCAAAAACCATGAATATAATTGGTTTATAAACCCCATGAATAGATGTGACTAGTATTGTTTTTTTCAACTTAAGTATCAAAAACTATTGTGAAATTGAAGTTATGTTCAGCAACGAAACGCGATTTCGTCAACGGGGTCCCCGCTACAAGTACCCATCTGGGTTTGTCGTAGTGAACACCAGCCGCACCAAATCGGTTGAGAATTAGGTTCCCTATCAAGAAAGCCGTAAAATACGTAGGTTCACCCCTTTGAAATGGTCACACCGAAATCTATGAAATTAAAATTCAGGGGTTATATGCCCCAAAGAGTATACTTCTCTCCATAAAATGCTACATCTTTATACTTCCCCAATGTTTTTGGTTAAACAAAAACCATCAACTTCGCCAAAAAATCGCAGGAGAGCTTGGTGCCAGAGGTGCCAAAGCCCACCATTCGGCCCAAGTTCGATGGCTGGACCAAGCAAGAGCCGGGTCAAGGTGGGATACAGAAAGATGTGGAAAACCCATATCAATGGTCATCTCAGGAACCTAAATTGGAGGTACCTACCATATATAAGGCCCATGTAAGGCCTATGTAAGGGAATATCCCCCGAAAATATGGCCTTATATGGTACAGTACCTCCATTTTAGGATCCTGAAATTCCCATTGACCATAGGTGAAACCCTTCGGAAAGGATCTAGAAATTCATGGTTCTTCAATATATTTCTTCTAAGTAAAGTTGTGAACCATAGGATGAATAGTTACGTGATCTTTCTTCCCTCTCTAGCAAAAGTGTTCTCAAAAGTGGGTGTTTTTTTCGGTTTGTGCGCTTTGTGCTTGGTCCATCGGTCCAGCGCACCCCGGGTGCCATTGTTTGGAATTCAGCCATTTTTGTTTGGATGGGATGATACTACATGATACTACTACATCCGCGTATCTTCACTGTATGTAGCCGGAACTTGTGGGTATTTGTTTTCAATCCTGTTATCATGTTGGTCATATCCACATTTTTCCAGAAAAGCAAATCCCCACTAATGTGGTCACCCAAGAAGAAACTATCCCCAGTTTTTTCTATGAAATTGGGTATACCGGTATACCATGGTATACCCCTATTATTTGGGACTATATTCAACATACCATTAACCAGGGATTGGTAAATGTCATATTTTTGGGATATTGGACACCACCCTTTAATGGCCATTATAGATGATACACCTCATGGTTGGGTGATGTTCAATTGGGACGTTTAATGACCCATGTTAACCCCCTCATTGTTCCTGGTATCCCATTTTCCATGGTTAAACCCATTCAAATAACCACATCCCCAGTTTTCCGTTTCGCCAGGTGTAGTCCTGTCCCCGCGTCTGCGGAGGGCGCTTCTTTGGGATGAAGAGGACCTTGTTTTCAACGTTTGAGGTTTATGACTAGCCGGCTATACCCTCTGGTAAACTAACATAACTATGGAAAATCACCATTTTTAATGGGAAAATTCACTATTTCTATGGCCATTTTCAATAGCTTTTTGTATGTTTACCAGAGGGTACGGCTATACCCATGTGATATTTTTCATGACGGGTTCGTGGGATGTTGATGATGTTGGTTTACCACATCAGAATTCCCATTTTGGATATTATGGGATGGACGACCACAAACGATATATCAATATATATATATATATCATATTTTGACACGAATGCACTACCAACTTGGCCACTTGGTGGGGGAAAGATGCAAAAAGATGTGGGTTTCACCCATGGTGAGACACACGGAAAGTGGTCGGAACATGCATGGTGGCTTTTCCACATCTCATCTAAGTAAACTTTCACAGGATTTTTTTAAATATCTCAACATGTAGGGATATCACAGGGATATGATGATTATCATTGGCATTGTGTTATTCAATGGGGATTATGTTGAAGAAATGAATGTGTGATAGGGTTATCATGGTTGATTATATAACTTTGGATAAACTTTGGATTGAAAGTCCCAAAATTATTTGTTTTTCTTCAGGAATGGATATGATCACTTTTTTGTACGAACTAGACAGCAACAATGGATTTCTACATGGGGGTTTTCAAGTCGTGGCCTAAGTTTCCCGAAGCTATGGTTACTTAGCCGTAGAAAGGCCGGTGATGAAAATCATCACCAGTTTCAAGGGTGACCACTGGTGACCACTGGTAGAACAAAGAGAAAGACACATGGAAAATACATGTTTAAGTTTGGGGGGCAGCAGATTCGAAAAAAAAAAATCATCTATAGATTGTTCATATTGTTCCGAAATGTCATTTTCCATGGCAATTTCCATGGTAATTTCCCGCCCTAATGATTCTCCATGGAGCCTCCAATAGAATTCTCCATGATATCATGATTCATCCCAGAAATCTTGGGAAATTTCCTCCAACATAATCCCATCTGCAGAAGTCCCACAGGCCGCCCCACAACCCGCTGCACCCTTTCGGCCGCCGCCCGCGGCGCCGGCGCCGGCGCCATCGGCAAAGAGCGCGGTCGTGGCAGCGCTGGCGGCACAGAGCCCGGGCGAAGCATCGGTGACGCAGGAGGAGTTTCAGGGTGGAGATGTAGATGGGCCATGGAGTCTAGTTGAGGTTGGTAAAATCCTGAATTATACAGGGTCAGGGTGGTAACTTGTGCCGAGGTTGTCTTCTTGTGCCGCAAACGGTGTGACGTTGGGAAGTCCATGATATACATGTCATTCTTACTGGATGAATCAATTGTTTGTGGCATTGATTTTTCTAACGCTTTGCAGGGGCACACATGTTTTTGAGATATATTCGTTTTGAGATAGAAACTCATGGGGATGGCTTCTCAATAGCTTGACTCACACAGAAGAGAGAACAGTAGAAGAGACGAGTAGAGTAGAAGAGGCTATATACAGAAGAGTAGAGAAGAGAATCGACTTGAAGAGTAGAAGTGATTAGAGAGGCGTAGAGCAGAGAAGGGAAGAGTAGAAAGGATCCCTGCCGCCTTGTCCTGCTGCTTTGCCTTGCAAAATCCTGCTTTGCGTTGCAAAATCCCGATCTCGTACAGATCTCGTAAAGACCTCGTAAGGATCTCGTAAAAATCACGCTGTCAAGCGGTACCTTGAATATCTCCGTGCCATTGTGCTGTGTTGTTCAGTGCTGGAATGTTCCTGGTGTGCCACTGGGAAAAGCGTTTTCTGAGTATATTTTTCCCAGGGTAGGAATGAGAGTCCGCCAATGAGAATGACATGTAGAACTCCTGGTCTTCTAGAGTCAAGCTGATGGTGTGCCATGCGGTTTACAACGCTTTGTGCCAGGTTTAAGATAGATAAAGAAAAAACGGATACGAAAGGTACAAAGCGCTGCAGTCCGCAGAGGAATTTCATGAAAACAATGTGCACATATATGGATAGGTGTCGGTGTGCCGTGGTGATTTGGCTATGGCGCAAGTTCTTTAGGTCGGTTGTGGGGTAAGCTGTGTGCCATGCGGTGGGGTAAGATTATAGGTTGTGGCGTAAGTTACCACCCGTGCTCGTAACAGTAGTATGACATAGAGCCGATCGAGCTGTAAAAATTGGATGGTATGCGTTTATAACATTTTATATATCATTATAACATGTCATAACTCACTTGCCAATGTTTTTGCAGCAAAGTGTTTCAGATGTTTGTTGGACAACTTGACAATTCATTGCCATTTACGAGTGCATGGCTGATGTCCAATTTTCTCACTGGTTGGTTGATCATGGTTGATCAATAGATCAAGAGGCTCACTCCCTCCACTTTTCAGAACGCAAACTTATGATGAGTGGTATACAGTATACCAATCTGCTCCCACAACATTTTTGCCACAAGGACCAGGTAAATGATGATAAGTGTTTAAATCCTCATGAAAAAGAGGGATTTGCATGGATTTGCCAAATGTATCTCCCGTCTTGATGGTTTTTCAACCCCTTTCATTACCGAACATATCCAAACATGTTGATTACCAGGTCTTCTCGGATCCAGAGTCGAGTTTGCAGGCTCCACCACCACCGAGCACCATGAAGGAAGGTGGGACGCATGGGAAGCTGAAGCTGACAGATGCGTGCGGGGTCGTAGTTTGGCTCAGAATACCCGAAGAAACCAATAGCTGGCTCAAGCTTGGGGCCCCTCCGTTACGTTTGTTGGTTTACAAACCCCATGAACTATAGTTATAAGATGTTATAAGATGTTATAAGATGTTATAAGATGTTATAAGATGTTATAAGATGTTATAAGATGTTATAAGATGTTATAAGATGTTATAAGATGTTATAAGTTTAGCATCATAAACCATAGTGAAATTGGAGTCATAAACCAATTTTGCTATCGTGGGGCCCACTTTGAAGCAACAGACACACCCAATGTTGCAAGGTGGTGCCCCACAGTTGGCCAAGTTTGTTTGCAACTAGTTTATATAACTAATTCTAGCTCTAGAATGCTTTAGGGTAGCTGGCGTAAGCTATAGTTATATATAATATATTATAATATACTGTGCACAGTATATGATATATATATATAATATATCTATCAGATCGAAGTATATCATGTATAGTCTTCAAACAAAGGCAAAGTGGGGCCCCCAAACGATAGCTAAGTTGGTGAACATATCCAATTTCACTCTGGTTTATGATACGCAAATAACTATAGTATTCATGGAGTCTTTTTTGATCCAACTACAATATATAATCGTTAAAACACTATCGTATTCATTGAATTTATAAACCAACTATACGCAATTATAATCCTTTAAAATTCTAAAATGCTCTTTTACCCCGTCAATTTCGTAGTTTCGCATTCTTCTTTGGGTACTTGGAGCAGCACCACCAGGTGCAGCCCCCGACGCCGAAGCCGCTTTGGAGCTGGCGAAGAAGATGCCGCTGCTGCCCGCGAGGTCGGGGGGGATCAGAATGGAGCCCCTGGTGGTGTGGAAACCCTAGGAAAACTAGAGGAAAACCATAGGAAAATGGAGATTGAAAGAAATATGCGGATTTCAGTGGGATTTAGAGCTGATTTAAAACTTTCAATGGAATAATCATGGGATAATTCATGCAATGCGGAGCCCCCAGTCGATAGCTAAATTGGTGGAAATAATTACAATGTCTGTTGGGTTTATGAGGAATATATCAACTATTTACATGAGGTTATAAACAAATTTATAACTAGGCAGCATCACTTTGCAACTATTCAAAACGTTTTTTTAGATTAGTAACTATATGTAATTGTCATAACATTTATTATAAAACATGGGCGGGTTGTCCAAACATGGCGTGAGTTAGATGGGATTGAACCCACAATAATCACAAAACATAGGAATGATAGGGATTCAACCAGCAAATGGAGATTAACCTGTTCGAAAAATGATAGTAATGATATTTGGTGGTTCATCCCACTTAGTAAGTGGGTTATAACCCCAGTTATAAATGGGATAAGTAGGGTTAATCCACTTATAACTGGGGTTATAACCCACTTACTAAGTGGGATGAGCCACCAAGTAGGAATGATATGATTTCCCAAATTGTCCGAAAATGGAGGACGTCCAAAAACTATGATGGGAACAGGGAACATGATGATCTGCTGGAATTTCACAAGGTCGCCCAGAGGGTTTACCAATGGGGAGCCAAGACGGTCCGTACCTCATAGATTTTTTTTGGCAAGAATACCCTCTGGTAAACGTTTACATATAATGGAACATCACATGGTTTTTATGGCTAAATCATGGTAAATCAACTATTTCGACTGGGCCATTTTCAATAGCAAACTGTTAGTTTACCAGAGGGTATCTCCAATGCATTTCGACAGACTTTTGTTTACCTTATGTTCCGCAGTTTGGGGGGCAGGGATTCATCAATCAAAGATGTCATTCACGTTGGGATTCAACCAATGGAAAACTTGGGATATTCATGGATTAGCATCACCTGCATGGGTCGTTGTTGATGGTTGTTTGATGTTGTTTGTGATAGAGCTCCCCCCAGTAAAACCCCAGTTTGGAAAGGATAAGTTGGTTAAGATAACTATGATAACTAGTAGCTAGGGTTTATGATTCCTACATGTACATGAAGCATTTTGTAACTGGAAATTCATGGCATTTATAAACTTTAACATCAACACAGGGGTTTTGCACCACATCGTTGCTAGGAAAATGGCCGAAATTCCCGTGGACGAGGCGGGGGTCCAGCAGGCTGCGGGAATGTGGAGTCATGGTGTCCTGTAGATGGCCTGTAGATAAAATGTCCCCAAAAAACCGCATTAAAACCTTAAACATATTAATTAAACATGTTTAAAACATCTTATATAAACCAATCCATTGATGATTTGATGGTTGATATTTTGATCGGGATTCATGCAAGTGGCATGGTACCACGACGTCATTGACGGAGATGTTCAGGAGCAAGACACGAAGTGCTATGTCTAGGAAAGATAACGTTACATAATGTTATATACATATCATATTCAGAAAAAACAAACACAACATCCCCCCTAGCGCTAGTAGATTTGCTTTATTTATTGAACAGCGAGGGTTTCTGATTTCTGTCCATTGGTATCTTTGCTGAAGGGCACATCACCCCGATTTCCACCTCCAGATCATCAGCTGCAGTGTTGTATTGGGTGGTTCTCTTCGAGATTATCTATGTGAAATGAACCATTTCATCCACCGGCAACATTTTTTAAACAACTTGCTCAGAAAAAGCACTTAAGAAAAAACAAATAAAACCGCAAAAAACACATGTTCAATGGCTCCAAGAAAAAGAACATGTTCAACGTTCTGGTTTGAAGTTGTGGCAGTTATAACATACAAGTTGTATGTTATAAATATATTATGCTATGTTATGCCACAACTTCAAACCAGAACCCTAAGAAGCTTCAGCAGTTTTCAACAGTTCAGCACGATCGCAGGCCAGCGCTCGCTTGAGGATGAACCTGATGCTCTTCCAGCGCAGTCGAGGCCGAAAATCCAAAAAGGGAAAATCCATGGGACAATCCATGGGACAATGAGAAATCCATAGGAAAATAGCGGAAGAACCATGCAAGAGATCAGATTAAATATGATTACCCTCTGGTAAATAAACATAGACCCTGAAAATAACCCATTTTTAATGGAAACTAGTCTTCCAACCCCGACAACTGCCAGGGTCTATGTTAATTTACCAGGGTAAATCACTAAAATCCCTAAATGCCCTTTTTTTTACTTGGATTTTGGGAATGATCATTCCCAATCCCAATTTTTGTTTGATAGTTCCCAGTAAGTTTTCTATCTTTCTTGGTTAAATTCGGGATTTTATCCCATTAAATCCCACTTATCTAACCCATTCCGTATCCCTACTTTGGGGATAGTATTAAATCCTTAATTTGCGTTGGGAATGCTGGTTAGATCCATTTAGATCCCATAAAAATCCCAATAATCCTCGGATAATTCCTATTTCCCAATTTTTGCTCGATAAGTCCCATCAAATCAGCGATTTTTCCTGTATTTTTCCCACAGTTATGGCCCTTTACCAGTTAAAAGTACTTATAACCCCATTTATAGAATGTATAATCCCATTTATAACCAGTTATAAGTAATAAATGGCCTTAACTGCATAAAACCCCTTAATTCCTGGTCAGCATCTGCCCCAGTGCTTCCAGTGCTTTCAGGCGATTCACCAGGCCCTCCCATTGCTCCAAGGCGCGGGCCTGGAAACCATAGGATTTTTCATGATTTTCCCAAATGGATTGGGGGAACCCCGGGTTTTTCATGGTCCCTTAAAGCATCCCAGTGATTACCCTCTGGTAAACTAACGTAACTATGGAAAATCACCATTTTTAATGGGAAAACTCACTATAAATGACCATTTTCAATAGCTATGTTACATTACCAGAGGGATCCAGAGGGTACCTTTTGGTAAACTAAAAGTTTGCGAACTGGAAAATGGCCATTGAAATAGTGGATTTACCCATTAAAAATTGTGGTTTTCCATAGTTATGTTAGTTTACCAGAGGGTATAATCCCCATATATTGGGTAGTATAATCCCTTATAATCATCAACCAACAGGCGTTTTGAACACTGCTCAATTGGAGTGAACCAGAAAAATCGTGTGATTTAAGCAGCACAACATGGTGATTGAAGATGATGGAGCGATTCGATGATTTAAGATTTAACATCTACAGTAACCATTTCACCCACTGAACATGAACTGTTGTGATTTAAACGTCGCAACAATTAGGATCATCAACATGAGTAAACAGGAACCTCAATCAGATGTAATGGGGACTAAATACCAATAGTAGGGGATTTGTATAATGGGAGTTGAGCACGTATTAAATTGCACAATGAGAAACCAATGGGGCTAAAGCGACTAACATAGGGCCTTTGTTGGGATTGAATAGAAAAAATAGCCAAAAGATCTTGGGACATGGGGTTTGACCAACCAACATACAAAAAAGAATACGGAAATAAACAGTGGTTGGATTTTGCCGACCAACAATGGGATCATCCGGGATATTCAACTAAAAAGATCCAACACGTGGATTTTTTTTAGCCCACTAAGCTGCGATTGTAACCTACCAATCTCAAAAAGTTCAGGTGTTTCACCAAATTTTTGAGATGATGACTTCAGGAAAAAATTCCCCTTGCGAATCATTTTTCTTCAGTTGGGAAATGCCCGTTTTGAATGGGACATTCGGGACATGGATATGTGGGTCATGCTCCATGGCCTCCATGAGGGGTTAAATCTCCACGTTTCCCCCAGTGGTTCAGTCAGTCCTGGCTCTTCCGTCTTCGGATGGCCTACAAGTTCCACATGGCAATATATAGAAAATATGGTGATTTCTGGGGAAATATGGGAAATATATGGTGATTTATGGATGTTTACCCGGCCTGGTAAACTAATAGTTTGCGAACTGGAAAATGGCCCAGTCGAAATAGTGGATTAACCCAGCTATAAAATAGTGATTTTCCATAGCTATGTGAAAGTTTACCAGAGGGTAAATCCAATGTCTTGGTGATTGAACCAACTGTGATAGTTAAATGCCAACTTGTGTAGCTTAAATTTACGTTTTGTGGGGAAAATCCAATTGATCTCTGGTCATGCTAGTCCAGGATTAACAGTCCAATGCTCGCTTAAAAAAAACTGGTACTAGTACCAATTTTAATAGCAATTTATTGATTTTATCATTTGTTTGGTGATTCTCCAGTTCTTTTTGTCCAGGTATAAAATTCAGAGGGGTTGACTGCCTCGTAACTCGAATCCGGTTGACATACTCAATTCGTAACTCCTCTGGTGGCACCCCAAAAATAATCATTAATATCATCCAAGTCAGGCCATTTGAGTATTGAACCCCCATGGATTTTGAGGTACCCAACCTGGTTATGACTAACAGTTCGCCATGGTGGCGCCATGGCCCATGAAAACAGATGATTTTCCCAGCGAACGAAACCATAAACCTCCATTGATTTTGGGGATTTTCCAGTTCGCATTGGTGAGTCATGTCCCCAGATGGTACCAGCAGTTTAGGACACAGATAGAAAGATAGCTCCAAACAGCTCCAGCGATTCCCTGACCTTTGACATCTTCAGGCAGCCTTTGCCCCAGCTGATGCTTGGAAGTAGGGCCGACCGCCAAGCAAGACATCTGGGGATCTACGTAACATAGAGGTATTTTCTATGGGATTTTTCAGCACGCCAGCAACATGGGAATGCCACCCATGAAAATAGAAACGCGGATGTTTGATCAATGATTTCGAAGCTGAAATCAAGATATTTCAAGACGTTTACCCTTTTTTGGGCGAGGGGTCAAGATCGGCTGCAAGAACTTAGACATTTGTCAACTGAACATAGGGGAATTTAACCAAACAGCATCTGGTTTCCCCCTTGAACGAGCTACTAGTAACCAAGCCACAATCGGTCGTTGGTGAATTCTATTCAAATTTGTCATATCTTATCATTATATGATATTCTATGATAAATAAATGGATCCGCAAATGATCCATTACATATATAACATTATATATATATACATATACACATATTATATGAATTTATATGATACAATTCTCATTATATATATATAGCTATGATACAATTATATATGATTCACCTCGTTTTCTGTTGATGAATTGTATCCACATTTTAATATTCCTTCATCAGTCATCACTGTCATCCCTTTCAGCTGGACTCAAAGAATCAGTCCAGTCCCAGGGCCCCAGATGGAAGAAATTCTGCACCACCAATTTGGGATGACTGAAAGCCTATACCCTCTGGTAAACATACAAAAAACTATGGAAAATCACCATTTTTCATGGGAAAAACCACTATATGGGTATGGATCAATACCTATAGATACATTACTATAGTGGGATGAACATCCATAAATCCCAGCTATTTTGATGTGAACTACAGGGGTACCAGGGTTTTGACACACTGCCATATGATTAATATGGCATGTTTGCCACCTATCAACCGGTGATTCGGATTTCGCTGGCCCATAAAAACAGTATGTGAGTAAAATTCATAATAATTCACCGACAAAAAATAGTGTAGTATAGTAATTTAGTCTTTGCTTTGCCTTGGCCTTTCCGAGGTTGCACAAAGCCATAAAATAACCGCTAGGGGACGACCCTAGCGGACTAGCGATACCCCATTGGTGACTTTTTCCGGGAATCCTGTCATCCCCAAGAAGATGGGAGTTGACTATTTTTCTATCCTTTTGAGGTATACAGTATTTAATAGATACACAATGCATAATACATACATAATACATGCATCATACATAAAATAATACATATTCATATTTATCAAAAGATACATAATACATACCTGGTTGGTGGTTTCAAACATTAATGGATTATTTTCCATTTCATATACAGCCTGTATGGGATGTCATCCTTCCCATTGACGAACTCACATGGCGCACCGCCAAGGACCACCACTCCCAGGCTTCCCGGGGCAGACGCCGCTGTCAACGCTGACGCGCCGAAGAAAGCGGTCCCCGCCATGCCGCAGTTCTCGAGTCAGAGCCTGAGATCTGAATTCTGGGGGCAGAAGTAGATGTATGATGTTTGGAATGTAGATTTACCCTCTGGTAATTTAACATAGCTATTGAAAATGGCCATTTATAGTGGTTTTTCCCATTAAAAATGGTGATTTTCCATAGCTACGTTAAATTACCGGAGGGTAGTATAGCTAGAATTATAGATTTCTTTGATTGTTTGGGTATTTGGAGATGTTGGGTGTCTTCTACAGTCTTAACCGTTTGGATATAACTTAATTTGATTATTGGTTTATATGTATTATGTGTATGTGTGTGGGTACATTCTGAAATGTATCAACAACAACTAATATATATATATATATTATAATATATATATATAATAATATATATAATTATATAAGTTTGCACACCCAGGAATTGAGCCGTCCCATGGAAAAAAATCGACATTTCCCACTTGCTCCATTTCGAACTGGGGATCCAAAAAAGCTGCGTCCCAAACCGTTGGTTGTCGGATCACCGGTGCCTCTATCCGAGCCGTCAGCCGTCATCCAACGGGGTGATCACCTGTCGAAAGTCTCACCATGGGTGACTAATTTTCCCCATCGGATCGAGTTCATCTTTGTTGATGGTTTGAAATTGCTGGCGAAATATGTTTAACAGTTCGCCATGGTGGCGCCATGGCCCATGAAAATCGATGATTTTCCCAGCTAGAAACCATAAACCTCCATTGATTTTGGGGGATTTTCCAGTTCGCACTGGTGAGTCATGTCCCCACCCAGATGGTGAATCATGACATCGAATCATAAATCCTGCATGAGTTTTCTCCATCGAATGTCCTGAGTTTTCATCTTTTTTCTAGGTCAATCGACTGGATGGATACAAACAAACTAAATCCTAACTAGTCTTTTAAGGTATCAATGGGAATATCTATTGTATATATACTCACCAGCAAAGAATTTGTCATTTTTTGCAGGGTACCTGGCTGATTGGCAATATTTTTTTGTTGTTTCTTTACTCTCCACTTGTAGTGGGGGGGGTACCGCGGTACGTACCATGGTACCAACTTCCGATCGTCTCGTCTGTTAGGTTTGAAGGGCGGCTTCACTCCCATGGGAGGTGCGAAGCGAAGAAATCATGGGATGAAATGCAGATGTTTCTAATTAATAACTATTGATTTAACCATGATTTAACTATGAACATTTAACTATGATTAAACATGATGACCATGATTTAACTATGAGCATTTCAACTATTTCTTATGGCCAATGTCAAAAATGAGGATTTAACTATGATTTAACCATGATTTCACCATGAAATATAGGGATTTAACCCATGATGAATGACGATGACTGATTCGATGGCTTTCGGTTTCGTGAAAAGTTGTGCGTCGCATGTGCGCTCTCTCTCTATCTCTCTGTTTTTTGTTTAACATGTTGGTGTTTGAAGTTGTAGGGGCGTGTCAAAAGCTCATCTAGGTACCAGGGATATCCACGGTAAACCTTGGTTGGGTACATCATATGTATATATATATGTATGAATGATATATATATATATATATGATATATATATTATATATATATGAAATATATATATATAAGATGTATAATTATGAAATATCGTTTTTCTTGGTTGCCATTCGAAGCTATTTTTTAAGTGTCATACCATGTCCCAGGAAGGTGGCCTCAAAGTGCCAGAGAAAGTGCAAGCAGGATGGAAAGCCCATGGCGCCGGGGTGGGACAGCGCGGTGGATTTCAGCGAGGTAACTTGTGCTGTGCTGTGTCAAGCCTGAAATTCAAAACATATGTTTACCTCTGGTTATGACTAACATAGCCATGGAAAATGGCCCATTTATAGATGGTTTACCTGGGTTTACCTATTAAAAATGGTGATTTTCCATGGCTATGTTAAATAACCAGATGGTATTTTGTTTAGGATGAGTAGATTTTTGAAGTGATGCATCTATATCCGTTGGTTGAGCTATGGCTAGTGATCATTATTATCCATAATTATCCATATTGAACATCGGTTTATTTCAGGCTTGGAAATATGATTTCGTTCATGGAGGCGCCCCATTAAAGCCCTGCTAGGAGACTTAAGGAGTGACACAAGCAAGATATCAACGAACACGAAATGGGGGGATACCCGCTGATTCTTTCACAGTTTGCGAACTGGGAAATCAATGAAACATCACATCTTTACTAGGTAAATCATCATTTGTGTCATCTATAAATGACATAAATGGATATTTTAATATTTTAATGGGCCGTTTTCATCCATTCTATTCCATTCTCATGGCTAAATAACCAGAGGGTAGGTGCTTCATCCATTTCTCAGTGAGTCTTAGGACTCCCACGGGGACTGGCGGGTGAACGTGGGATCCCCCTGATGGCCATGGCTGCAGATGTTGCCAAAAAAAACATGTATACTCAGTAATATTGTACCATATAATATATATATATACACTATATATGTATGTGTATATATATAATTATATATATATATTATAAACTTGTCGTTTTACCTCTTTGTCCACTCAGTTTCCTCCCCAGTTACGTATTGTCCGCTGCTTTCCAGGACAGAAATGGACTCCAGCGAAGTCAGTCAAAAGGCAATGTCGAAACGTCGAAACCACAGAACCCGCAAAAAATTGCATGTTGGAAGACACTTTTCAAGAAACATGGAACCTGTTGGACAGGGGGATTTCAATGGATTAATGGGAATAATGTGGGTAAAATCAATGCCACAAACAACCCATGACTGGGAATGGTGACCTTACCACCTAAATAAATCATGTTGGGGGATTTCAATGGATTTCAGTGAGTGATTGGTATTGAATCTGCATTTTCAGGTGGGAAGCAGATGCAGACTGAGCCGAAAGGCATTAGTTGCAATGAGTGTATGATGCAGACTTTGCACCGTGGGTTTCCGAAGCACAGTGGGTTTCCGAAGCACAGTTTTTCCTTTCCAAATGGCTTTGATTCCAGCATTTGAGGAACAACTCTCAGAAACTTATTTTATTAGGCTATACAAGATTCATACAAGCTGGTGCCCGCTTGTTATGCTTGTTGGTTTACCACCATATCGAACTATGGTTTTGTCTTATCCCCAGACCCTAGGTATCGCGGTGTATAAACCAACTTAGCTAACCTGGGGGGGCCTTCCGAGATTTGGGGCTTCAGCCTTCGGCAAGGCCAAAGAGATGCTTTACTACCTGCAGAGCCGCTTGGATGACTGCGGCAAAAAATGGCATTGGAATTGATGATGACAGAGTCTATCATTTTCTGGCATGTACCCGTACCTGAGTTTCTAAACAAACTTAAATCCCAATATTAAGGCCCTACAGAGGATTATCTTAGCAAGTCGCCCTTGTTTCCGCTCCATGAGTTTTCTTTGTACCACATGTTTGAGGCAGGTTCAATCCCGATATATATATATATATACATACCATCTTGTTATTTAACATAGCGAACTGGAAAATCCATTGTAAATGGAGGTTTTAATGGGAACATCATCTGTAAATGGGCCATCTATACCACAGCTATGTTAAATAACCAGAGGGTATACCTATATATATATAACAAATTATAACAATGATATCCCAGTTCAAAGAATTGGATCATTTGGATCCATCGGATATGGCAGAAAAACTGGCAGAACATGTCCTGCAAAGGTAACTGAATCCAATGAGTCTATCATATCCCTATGGATCCAGTCGTACCTTCTGAAAGGAAGTGGGACTGGGGTATAATTTACTATTATTTGGAGGGTTAGTCGTATCTTCTCAGACAGTGGCGATGGATCCATATGGTATTGTATTATCCATTATATCATATGAACTAAACAGCTTTGTAATGACTACCCATGAATCAATGATGACGGGTTATTTATGAAATTCAAAAAAACACCAGCCACAAATCCCAACTGAAAAAATAGCATCCAATATCTTACAAAATCATCGCTGAGTTCCCAGATTTTTTTTTGGGAAACAACAACAGATACAACAGCAAAACTGAAGATAACTGAGAGCTTCCCATTCGAGGATGAAAAACATGGGAAAAAAGGCATGAATACAGGATGGGCCCCCCCAGTGATGTTTGTTGGTTTATAAACCATGAAATAATCCCCAGTAACCAGTTCGTTATATCTACAATAAACCATAGTTAATTCAGCCACTGTAGGGGAACTTCACAGAAATCCCCCATCCATTTCTGTGGATCGAATGGCGTTGAGGCTTCGACCGTGCGCCTTTGCAGCGGTTGAGGGACCGCGCGCCAAGACGGAACCAAGGACGGGAACGGCTGGAATTCTGACGTGTTTTTTTTTGGTTTCCCAGTCCCTATGGATCCAAGTACCTTCTGAAAGGAAGTGGGACTGGGGTATAATTTACTATTCTTTGGAGGGTTAGATATCTTCTCAGACAGTGTTTGGATCCATAGGGAGTGATATCTTTGGCAAATCCCCCCCAAAAAATGGAGGACAGTAAAATCCCAAGGAATGTGGGTAAAACAATGTCATAAACCATCCTGCAGTCATGATTTATTTAGGTGGTAAGGTCACCATTCCCAGTCATGGGTGGTTTATGGCATTGATTTTACCCACATTATTCCCATTACCTATGAAAAAGATGTTAACAGATGGTTTTCCATAGCTATCTTAAATTATTTATGAGAGGGTAAACGTTATTGTTCATATGTGCTATGGTCAAAAGTTGTTGCTCACGGAAGGGGATGGTCATTAATCCATTAGTAGGCTGTTTTGAGTTAAACTGTTTAAGGAATCCCATCCACGATGGTGGGACGACATTAGGCCATTACTCTCATGTAACTTGACCTTGACTTGACACATCATATTGTTGGTTCTTGTTGGTTATAAGTCCTATTCAAGCACCATCTGGTTGGTGGTTGGAACATGTTTTTTTTTTTTTTTCTATCGGGAATCTCATCATCCCAACTGACGAAGTCCATCATTTTTCAGAGGGGTAGGTCAACCACCAACCAGAATAAATATGGCTGGTATACCCCTCAATTATATGGATAATATATAGTAAACCATCACCTTTTTCTAGCCTCATTTATAGATAGTTTTTTTTACCAATACATGTCATAAACGTATCAATTCTCCAACGAGTTGTCCAATGATTCTCAAGGAGACCCAACGGGGATGCAGAGGTCCCCTGGCAGAGACGGTAGGTGGAAATGATGAAGGGGGAGATTTTTTCAATGGTCAAATACATGATATGTTGTTCACATTTAATATGATACATGTTTATGATATTTATATTGTTTTAATTGTTCAATAAATTATAATTTGATATATTTTGGTCGGTGGTTTCAAATCGTGTTTTCATTTTCAACCATATAGACATGGATAGACATGGGATGATGATCCCCAATGATGAACATCTTTTTCAGGGTTGCTTTCAGTCACCAACCAGCCATGGGTCAAAATTGCATCTTTGTTCGATGGCATGAATTTAAATTGAGGTAGGGATAGGCCAGCAAGATTTGTTCCTTTAGTTGTTAAGGCATTTTTTGGGGTTGAACGATTTTGATCCACACACACAATACTTTTGATACTATAGTTTTTGCTAGATGTTGTAATATTTTAGTAAGTCCACGTTGCGTGGGGTTATCCGAATAGTTTAGATGGGTCACATCACGAATGGCTAGGTGACTTGCGCACTTGCTCAAGTTGGACGGTGTCGATTTCTAGCACACCAGAGTCGAGAAATAGGGTTAGGATAGAGTAGGACTTTATTTTTTGGGGGGATTGGGACCTTCCCCCGGTCTCTGAATGTTCAACTTTGTTGGTGCTTGACAACCGGTTTGTAACATTGTACAAGTCCCACACTGATCATCTGGATACATTTAGATATTCCAATTTTTTTCTGGATATAAACAAGCCAACAACAGGTGCAGGCGGAAACATATGTTTGGCGGTATGCCCTACCCTCTTGCAATTTCATGTGGTGGTTTGGGATATGTTCGTCTCTGGTGAGCAAACTATACATAAAAAAAAAGTGTTCTTTTCAACCCAAACCGTTCGTTGACTAGTGACTAGTGGAAAGTTCCAAGGTCTAATGCGGCAATTTTAGTTTCCAGTCCTTTCTTGAGGTACATAGAAGCATCGAACACCTACCCACAAAGCGGATCGAAACACAGAAGCAGTGGCCTATATATGGCGACTCTTCATGGTTTCAAGCATCTTCAGTGCAAAAACCTGCTGGATTATAGCAAATCCTGCTGGATAGCCATAGATTTTTGATGATTTTTGGTGGCCTTGGGTTTATCACATAGCCCACTTGGGAAACGATTTTTTTTGGGGAGCACAACCACCTTTGCCGAGGCGAAAGCGGAGCATTTGCCGCCCATCACAAAGGAAGGTGCCGTGCCCGGGGATTTCTTTGACCTCGATGGCACTGGATGTTCAGCGGAATTTTGAGATGTTTAAGGATGATTTAACAATTTTAAATGATTAAATTGTATGTTTTATGATTTATCCTTGGGATGTGCGTTTTTTGTGTTTTAAAGACTTGGATCCTAACCATTCCTAACCCATGGACCCATGGACTTCGGGGGAACTCTTCAGTGAACTGGGGTTCTGGGATGAGGGAAGTCTCGGATCGCTTGTGGTTCCTATTCTCCACCTGTCATCAGAAAACAAGAATAGGTTGAGGCTATTCAACGTTCGTGTTTCTTTTTTTGTGTGTGGGATGATAAACATGGATAAACATTTGGAGAACATGACCCTCTTGTAATCTAACCTAAAATCAAAACGCTGTCAGATCTTGAACTGATAACTGTGATAACATATTAACATCACCCGTGGACACTGATCGACTCATTGGAAGCGTGCATCTAATCCCGCAGGTTTTTGAGGAACTACGATTCTGTCTTTAACACTTACCCCCTGGTAAACTAACGTAGCGAACTGGAAAATCCCCATTTTTCATAGGTAAGTCAACTATAAATTGCAATTTTCAATGGCTATGTAATGAATTACCAGAGGGTATGACTTATATCCATAAGTCACAGGATGTTATAGAATGTTATAAGATATTAATTGGGGGGTTCTTATACGAATTCCGGGCTTGGAAAGTGCAATTTGTTGATTCCCATGTCAGGTGTCATCCCGACTGTAGCGAATCAACCATGTAATAAGATGATTAATCCGTGTATTTTCCCATTACTTTCCATTATTATCTCATATATTGCCATGATTTATCATTATAGAATGTCCATGAATGTATTTGTGATTTTTGTTACTCTCTGTAAATTGCAACGACCTCACTGTTCTCCCTCCCTGGAATCATGGTTAGGATTGGGGTAACTATCCCAAAATAGCATAAAATAGCCACACTGTTCAGATTAGTGGCATATCATCATTTAAGCAGAATATATAAACATATAATATAAACATATTTCCAATCTATCAATCCATTGATAGTCCATATATATATACATGTATATACACATTCCATGATATTCCCATTATATCCTTATTATACCACCATAATGGCCATAGAATATGTCAATTTAGCCAGATTATTCCCCTACTGCACCTCCCAAGAAGGGCTTGTTCAGCCGCCATCTTGTGCAGGTGGACGCGTATCATCACAGGCTCGGATGCCATTGACATTTACATGTTCTGTCGATCCACGCAATTCCAAGCGCACAGTTTCCTCCAACATCATACTCACATTAATGATTTTTCATATATGTTCATTCGTTTTCCATGACCCCCCCAAAACAAACATCAGGTTTAACTGGCTTTGTCTGAAATTACCCTCTGGTAATTTAACGTAGCTATTGAAAATGGCCATTTATAGTGGATTTAGCCATTAATAATTAATAATGGTGATTTTCCATAGCTACGTTAGTTTACCAGAGGGTAAATAAAATACTCCCCAAATTAGTTGATCAATCACCATGTTCTGACGTGAATTTCCATCGAGAACTGCAACCGATGGATTTCCGACGTCCGCAGCCTTAGGCTGCGGCATGGGCGCAGTTCTTGGAAGAGCGCTTGGGACGACATCTGAGGACTTTGAGGCGGGGACAGCTCTCCAGAGACCCAAATAGGGGGGCAGATTAGGTTCCACCAAAAACTGGTCATTTTCAGAGTCTATATTAGTTTCGAGGAGGGTAACTAAGGTTATAATTGCCATAAATTCAAAGTCAAGCTACGTAGTTAGAATGAAAGTTTGATGGTTGCTTAGTTGGTTCGTATGGACATAACTACACCTCGTAATTCTAGTTATTCTTCCATTTTTGTGAGTACTCGGAGGGTCTAGGTAGTGATACACCCTTTCAACTACCCCAGTATCAGCGGTATGGTGGGGATGTATGAGTCAAACATGGGATGATTTTGCCAAAAACAAATATTGAATTAGGTATTCCGCATGGAGATACCCTCTGGTAAACTAACATAGCTATGGAAAATCACCATTTTTTATGGGAAAATCCACTATAAATCACCATTTTCAATAGCTATGTTAGTTTACCAGAGGGTATAATTATTAATGAATGTGCATGGATATATATATATATATAATCAATGTCAACGAGGGATTAACCCCCAACACATGGGATGCGATGATCATCTGGCTGAATTACATCGCAATGTCACTGGCCCACCTGGCTTTATAGATGATGGTTAGGCTTGGGGGATTATCCCAATATCACTTCATTTCAGGTTGGTGGTTCAGCCCAAACAATAGCAGTGAGATTTATATATATATATGAATATATATGTATATATGCAATATATATATATATATGTTTTTTTCTTGCCTAGTAGCGTTTCCGAAACAATGACCCTCAATTCCACTCCAGTTCTTTTGATGGACTCACCTCTCACCCGGTTCGAACCGGGTAGCGCTGCGCCAGCAAATCGACCCCGCCACCACGCGCAGTGAAGAGTCGGGAGATTCGGAGCCTGCTGTTGGAGTAGTTCCGGTGCATCCTGCTGGCACCGACCTTTCTGGTTTTCTTTTGGAAGGGTTCAACTCAGTTAAGGCCATAAAAATTACTTATAACTGGTTATACTGTAAATGGGATTATACATTCTATAAATGGGGTTTTCTTAGTACTTATAACTGGTATTTCAGGCCATAACTGTAGTGATACACTATAGTGTCTTTAGTATAGCAGTTTCATGCATTTTCCATGCATCCAAGTAGGTGTCAGGCGGGGTGACGACGGCACCAACGGATTTGTGAATTGCTCAGCGCTTTTATCCGGCAAAAGCCGTGGTACGAGGATGGGAGCCCAGTTTGCGGCATAGCATTGAGCCCAGGTGCGACATGAAACATAGACCAACTAATATACTGTAAATGATCTGTGATCACAGTAGGGAGCAGCAAACTCTGATTCTAAAGGAGAAAGCTCAATCCTATGTATGTCACAACAAGAAGTTGGTCCCTTTTGGGACTTGTGATTTTTAAAATCCTGCGGTTTGTGGGAGTGTTTCGAGGATGCGGCAACCCAAACACTTCCTGGGATGATATGTTTCGTTCCTGGAAGTTTGGGAGCAGCGGAGCGGCTTCACTGAATCTCAGGCTGTCTTTTGCTGTTCAACTCAATGTGTGCCAAAAATGATATGGGTCAAAATCGAGGTGACCTCAGGACCACAGATGGACTGGACTAGTGACTAGTCATTTGGCCCATCTTTTCCCAACACACTGCCAATATGAATGAAAGACAATAAAGCATCATTAGTAGCCTCCTAGTGGGGCATATGATTCCTGTTTGAAAAAGAAGGTCCTGGACCTGTTTGTTGAAATCTGTGTTATTTCTGCAGAGAATGTCAGGTGTTATAAGTCCTTCTGGCGGATTCACATTGGAGTTTGCAGGTAATATAAGATAGATTAACAACTTAACAAGATGAAAAGAAACTGAAAATTCCTGCAAAGTAAGCAAAACCCATTGGAATCCTATGAATCCCTTCGTTGTTGAGCCAGGTCGGCTGGTTTCCGCCCAGTGTTCCTCGCAGAAAAATTATTCTCTGGGCCAAGTTTTTACGGTGCGTCGAAGATGCGCTTGGCCAAGGTTTTCAAGTCAGTGGAAGAGGTACCCGGTGCCGTGTGTCAACAAATTCAGATCCTTTGAAAACATCGTCAAGAAATTAAATCGTCTGCATATGTCTGCATTTTAGATGTCCATATATCCTTTAGATGTCCATATATCCTTTAGATGTCCATATTATAGCTGGTTGGTGGTTTGGAACATGATTTGTTTTTTCATAATATATGGGATAATCCTTCCCATTGACTAATATTTTTCAAGATGGTTATAAATATGTATTATATATATATATTATGCGTCATTATAATTATACCTCCTTTTTCAATGTACTGGGAGGGTTCAGGTACTTTGTTTAGGGGGCACCACCCCCAAAAAAAGATGTATTTGGGATTCGGGAGGGAAAAGGATGATTAACCAGTGGATCCAATTTTCAGTCAAACCCGTCAAACACAGAAAAAAATCAGGGGATTTAGCCTGGGAAAAAAGCCCATGAACCTCGCCCTCATAGAAATTTAGCCAGCTAGATTCTCGGCCTTGTACGTAGTACAACCCCGGATCTTTCATATTTTGGTCTCTTTTCCATCTGACCTCTTTCGCGTTTTGACCTCTGCACGAAAGTCTGCGCAGAGTGACAGCGCCCAAATCTGCACATAAACCACCCGTGGCTTGCCCACGGTTGAAGAACGGCCGTGGACCTTCGGACTTTGACCGAGGAAAAGATTTGTCTGTCAAGAAGCTGGGCTCAAGGGAAGAATCTGGAGCGAGTATCGAAGATTTGCCATGAGATAAAGCTGACAAAAAAAAAGCATGGTTTCGCATTTTCCCATCAACGGTTCCTTGAACTTTCAGGCAGTTTTGTGATCAGTGAAATCTTTGATGCAGCCAACAGGTCAGGATTGGCCGATTGCTCTTCAGTGTTTTGGTTCAGTTCCCCGTCGAACCGCTGTGGCACTTTTCGTCAGTCTTCCGGTCGGGTCGTCTCGCCATGGCACTTTCGCTTGGACGGCGCTTTGGGCGGAAGTCGACTCTTCGTCGTCTCGTGGCTTGGTGACGATTCTGCAGCTGTTTTGATCATGGGGAGGAAATCTATGAAACATGGCGGCCACACTGGGAACTGATGAACATTCTGAGATGTAAACAATATTAAGTGCCCAATTTAATGTTTAATTTTGGCTATTGAATTAGTATGTCATTCCCCAAAATATGAAAAACACCCAATAGTTCGCCAAATGGGATCCAATGGGTTTATAGTTATATATACGTGGGCTAACGATTGGGCTCGTGGCTTCTAAGTTCGGAGGATTACCAACACTCCACAACGGGTATACTGGCGTCCTGAGCCGCCTCAAGAAATGGTTTGTTTTGCCTTGAGTCCCACTTGGTTTGAATATCACCCATGTTGTGCAGCTATGGCCCTTTATCAGTTATAAGTACTTATAACCCCATTTATAGAATGTATAATCCCATAGAAATAACCAGTTATAAGTATAATAAATGGCCTTAACTGTGGGATGTTCAATTCTGGTCTCTGAATGGTTCCCACATATTCGAACATCTTCCATAATAAAGAATGGCACATTTGGACAGTGCTTGTTTTTTGATGTTTCTGGGTAAATTAGCCTCACTACGACCTCATTGGGAATCATGGTTAGTAAGGGAAATCATCCCAAAATGGCCTTAATTCAGGTTAGTGAAATATTATAATTTACCCAGATGTTTTTTGTTCTATTGTGACTATTATTAAATTATAACTGAAGATCCTCATTGAGGAATCCTCATTGTTTTTGAAAATTGCACATACGACTATACGACGGTTAAAAAACAGCCGTTCCGACAGTCAAATCCCTTCTATTTCAGCTGAGATGAAGGAAAAAACACGATTTTTCCGTGGGACGAGAGGTGCATAAAGACCTATTCATATGGTAAACCCAATAGTAAACAATCATCCCCAGTCATGGTATAATGGTATAATGCATAATGGAAATCATCCATATTGATCATCATTTATATTTTACCATCCATTTATTCATGACAATCATCCCCAATAATGATCAATATTGCCATAAATGGATGGTAAACATCATCCCCAGTCATGGTAGGTTTCTGGCATTGGGTTTATATACCACATACCTTTGGTACCTCCAGTTTGGGGTCTGGAATTTTGCCTTTGACTAAAGGCTAGTTTTCTACCCTTTTCGGCTCACAGTTCGGGGAATATTATCACCACGACCGGGATGACGCTAGGTAGGCTAGGTACCTCCATTGTAGCTAATGTGGTAAGACCTAGCCGGAAATCAAACATGGCAATTTCACCCAAGAGATGCAAAAGTTGAAGGCGCCAGGAGCTGTCAAGAGCCACACAGCTGTCAAGGCTTCGAAGCCAAGTTTTTTCGCTTGACTCCGGACCGAAGGTGAAGCCAGTACAGGGGTCAACCGAAAAAGCCAGGTTTGACATTGTGGATGTATTAATGATATATATATATGTATATATATTTTTGGTGGGTGATTTGGAACATGACTTTTATGACTTTCCATATCTTGGGAATGGAAAATCATCCCAACTGACGAACTCCATCATTTTTCGGAGGGGTAGGTATACCACCATCCAGATATATACTAAATATATACGTATATTATCATTATGAATATACATATGCATGCACAGCAAAAAATCCCCATAACATATCACATTAATCCACATATGCCCATTCATATCCCTATCAAATGGTTGCTTAGTATATATTATACATTATATGTTTCTAAGTCCAGTAGTAGTATTATTGTTGTTACTATAGTCATGACAAGAAATATAAAAACTACTTTTGTATCAATATGTAATACATAACAATATCACATCAATCAATAGAAACGATAACACTTATATATCTATCATATTATAATATATATGTTATAACTATTATATATCAATCAAGTATAACTATATTTATATGGGTATGTCTGAAAATGGGGTATACCCCCAATTGTAGCCATTTAGTAGGGATAATGATCATTAACCATTGGGTGTAGGGGTACACTATTTTCAGACACACCCATATATCAAAATATACACGTTGAAAAACCAAAAAAAACCAGGTGTTTCCCTTCTTCGCCTTGGCCCTCTTCCTCGCGCCTTCCCAAACGCAGAACACCATTCGCGCCCAGTTCGGAGACCCAGGGGATAGTTCAGCCTTTTTTGAAGAGAAATGGTACCCTCTGGTAAATTAACGTAGCTATGGAAAATCACCATTTTTAATGGGAAAATCCACTATAAATGGCCATTTTCAATAGCTACGTTAAATTACCAGAGGGTAAATGAATGTAAATGAGTCATGAAAACTCCATGAAATATATGTTTTTTTGGTGTTAAATACATGGAATAATGGAATCCAATATTTTTGCTGGTTTAACTTACCATTTTTTTGTTGATTTTTTATGAGTTGAAACATGAAAAATAGCCCGGTTTCCCATCTCGTGATATATTAATTGGTTTATAGATTTCCCTACTACGGATTAAGTTCATATATAATCACCATGAAACCAGGTAGTATAATCCGTTGTAGAACCAATCAACAGTGATATGTTTTTCATTGTTTTTCATGTCCCAAATGTCCCTTTTCGAACATCACCTTCAAGTATCAAATATAGAGATGATATCTATTGATATCTCCTATTTAAGCCATATTAGTGACTTTTTTTTTGGGGGCTTTAAATGATTCGCATCGCGGGCATTCGACCATCTTTGGTGTGAAGAGACTCTGCTCATGTTGGATCCCACGGGGATCCTGAAAAAGCTATTGAAGCCATGGCCCAGTCGAAAGTTCGTGGATTTAGGCAGCTATAAAATGGGTGGATCTTTCCAGTTCGTTATGTGAAAGTTTACCAGAGGGTAATTTTTACCTGAACTCTCTTTTCCATTGCGATGAACCTGAGAAGGTGTATCATCCAGACGGCATCGACGAAAAGACTTCAATCTACTGTACATGTTTCAACCCCCAAAAAAAAATTAAGAAGGTGTGAAAGGTAGGTAACATCAGTAACATCCTCCTGAAAATGGGAAATATAGAAATCCCCTCAACATAGCAATCCTCCTAAATTGTTGAGCCAGTCCAGCGACCTCAGGGTGCCCGAGGTTGGGACAGCAGGCCAGCGGAACTGGAGGTGATTGACCCAGAAAAGTCATCTGGAGCTCACAAGGCAAAAATGGTGATTTACATAGGAAAACCATGGGAAAACCATAGGAAAATGGTGGTTTAATGGGATTTAATGGGATATAGCCTCTGGTTATGACTAACAGTTTGCCATGGTATAGATGGCCCTAATCGAAATCGAAATAGATGGTTTACCGAACTTAATAGCATGCTGGATCTTTCCATGGCAAAATGTTAGTCATAAGCAGATGGTATGATGATTTTTTTTAATACATAATTCATGGTAGCAAAATGCAGCAAACATGGTTTGTAAGTAGCTTAACTATGGATGGGTGGCCGTCTCGAACTAGAGACAATCTGATCTGGCACTTCGAAGCTTCCCCATTTTCGGGTTCAAGTTACAGGGACTGGGGAGTCGATTATAACGGGAATATGTTGAATTTGGAGCACGTGAGAAATTTCTCATTTGTACCATCTGGTTAATTATTTAACATACTGTAGCCATGGAAAATCACCATTTTTAATAGGTAAACCATCTATTTCTATGGGCCATCTATACCATGGCTATGTTAGTCAGAACCAGAGGGTAGATGACTTATTGTTTGAAAACAGGGATTTTCGCTTGCCATTGTCGCTTTGGGGTTCCACTATGTTCCATGTCTTTGCTGCAAATTGGTGTGTCAAAATTGTGCATGTGACATGAGTACAGACAACTCAGATAGGTAGCCCCTGAAAATTGGCAATCAAAAATTGGCCACTGATGTTTGTTTCAGTTCAGAATCAGAACAATGCAGATTACGGGTGTGAAATGACACTCCTTTGTATTCTCTATGCTTTCTTTTGTTCCTTAAGGTAAACATGATTTTTTTTGCGCACTGTAATGTGGTAAAACATGGTAAAACCATGTAAAACCCCTTTGGATTCTCTATGCTCTCTTTTGTTCCTTAAGGTAAACATGATTGTTTTTTTGCGCACTAATGTGGTAAAACATGGTAAAACCATGTAAAACCCCCTTTGTATTCTCTATGCTCTCTTTTGTTCCTTAAGGTAAACATGATTGTTTTTTTGCGCACTAATGTGGTAAAACATGGTAAAACCATGTAAAACCCCTTTGCATTCTCTATGCTCTCTTTTAAATTTTGTTCCTTAAGGTAAGCATTATTGTTTTTTGCGCACTAATGTGGTAAAACATGGTAACACCATGTAAAACCCAATAAGAACCCTCTATTATATTGTCGATGCTCAATACCCACCATCCCCGGTGATGAGCACCGCATCCCTAGCGAAGGCCTTGTGGCTCTGGCCGCAGTCAGCATTTTGGCGCTGATGCTGTTGCCGCTGCTCCTGCCTTTGCTGAAGTTTTGGCGGATCATGTTCCGCTGAGGCAGTGAGGAAACGTCACCGTTTTGCTTGGGGGTTCACACGCCAGAATTGGGGATTCACCATGAAATTACCAGAGAAAATCTCGGGATTTACCCCATACCAGCCCACAATATGTGATTGTGATGTGCTGACTGATTTGCCTGCGGATTGACCAAATCGAATGGGCGATTTCTCAGTATAACGAAAGTATTCCCGAATCCACAATGAAAAGCACAACTAGCATGGGGCATCCTGGGACAACAACCTAGATCCACAAATGGTTTGCTTTCTGCATCTGGAGGGTGTTTGGGATGAGGATGGGGACCATGAGCGGTGCTCATACAAGGAACGGGGGTCAAACTTTGTTGTGCCCCAAACATGCTTTGAGAATGACGATGGCCAACAGAATCTTCAGAGTGAAGGCTTTAAGTTTCGACCCACATACCATCACATACCACTTCAGACCTTTCCTCGAATAGCTTTGAGAAGCAAAGAAATGGATGGTAAATCCTGCCATAAGCTATAAATCCCATGAGAAGCCCCATGATTTGTGTGAAGTCATCATTTGTCCTATGGTATGTCCCATGGTTTCCCTTTCATAAATTCCTATGTTTTCCCAGTGGTTTCCCAGTGGCTTTCCTCGTGAAATCATGGCATCCACCCAGGTTTTTCTTCTGGTTCGGTGGGCGCTACGCTGATGCCAAGGGCCGCTTCGGGTTGGCGGGACGGAGCTGTCCGAAGCTGAGATGAGTTGTGGCAGTTTTTTCGGGGTTGATTCAGATGAGTTTCCACTACAAAAATTGGTGATTTTCAGGGTCGAACTGTGAATTTACCAGAGAGTAATTCACAATATTCATATTACTGTAGATCAGAATCATTCGAATATATTAGAATAATTATATATATAGTTGTATCACATGTTATAATTTCATACCCATAGGATCCATGTATGGAATATTTACCTACATTGACCCCTAAAGTAATTTAAAATAATCCCAATATAGGTAAATATTCCATACATGGATCCTTAGGGATATAATTAAGATACCATATGTTGTTCCCAGACAATGTTGTGTGAAGTATATGACAATATTCTTTCAGGACAACAGGAAGATGAATGCTGATCGTCATCATTTAGTATGATTGCCACTATTGTTGTGTATCATCAGTTGCAGGTTCAATTTTGTATGATTTTTAGCCATTGGTACTCTAGTGGTTTTGTGGTTTGTTTTTTTTTGGATACCTACACCCAGTTACTTCAGCGAAGTAGCTAGGGTGATATAGTTCATGACAGGTCGGTTGGCTGTAACCCACTATCTGATTCCGTGAACCCAAATAGTGATATTTTGGTATATCGATATGATACGAGTTCGATTCATTTGGAGACTATCACATTTTGTACATATATATATAATTATATATAATTATAGATATTACATATCACTAGCTTGGTATCTCCATTCTTATAGCCATAAACATATCCCTTTGATGAATTTGTTACCAAGGTGGCCATCTCTACAGCCTGGCCCTGGTGCCGTGGCTCATGTCCAAGCCGCACTACCGCACAGGAGCTGGGTGCTAGAGCCGGTAGGGGATGAGAGAATGGGAAGTGCATGAAGTCTCTAGAAGAATGAGGAATTTGAGAGCAATTTGTTGGGGATTTTTTTCAGGTCTCTATTTATCTCTACAATGAGGAATTTCAGGGATTTAAGCAGGTTTTAAGGATGGAACAGGTGCGATTTGATCCTCCAAGACTCTTTGGAAAATGATCAGACATCATCTATGAAAAGGAAACATCATTGTAGAGCACCCAGAGAATTGTAAACCACTGTTATCAAACCTCCCTGAGTTAATCCTAAGTATTCCTTGTTTTGTTTTTTTGCTGGATTGGACAGCCATTAGTGGATTGCGAGCTTAGCGCGGCCCGCTAAGAAATAGCAGGCCGAGTTCCCCGCGCAGTCCATTAATGGTCAAGCCACATGTTGTTTTGCTTCAATCCTCAGTTGGATTCATCCTCTCATTCTAAGTTTTATGGGGGTGAAATATGTTACAATCCCATCCCCTCTTCATATTAGACACTCTTAAACACCTCTATTGGGTGGTCCCAAATATGTGATTTCATGCGGCAAAAAACACCTGGTTTCAACGGAAGCAAGGATGCCGTCTGCGCTCGTTTGACTCGGGCCTGGCTCCAGGAACCTTCCGCGAAGACATGCGCACGAACTTGCGGAATGTGGTCCTGTCGGGTTGCTCAGAGCTGTGAGAGATCACTATCCCCAGCTACATCACCTTGTAAGAAGGGTCCCCAATTCAGCATATTTCCCATTGTTGTTGGTTATCTTCCGTTATATATAACATTATATAACTATATGATACCATATGGATATCTGGTTGGTGGTTTGGAACATGGCTTTTATGACTTTCCATTCAGTTGGGAATTTCATGATCCCAATTGACGAACTCATATTTTTCAGAGGGTAGGTCGACCACCAACCACTCTTTGCTGAGCACACTCTACACACCGAAGCCAAACGTGGCTCTTGGATGAGGGAGGTTTACATTGATATGAGATTATCCAACAGGAATGCCTGTCATATCAGTTGTGTAGAGTGAGTTTTACAATGTTCATAACTCTTCCACATCGGCGACTTGTCGACTTGTCGTCGGCAGAAACGACAGAAGATACATGGTGGCAACGAGAAATGTATGCTTGGACACCAGATCTGCAAAGCGCATATGAAATCTGGGTAAATTATAAGGACCTCACTACGACCTCACCGTAGATGATGGTTAGTAAGGGGAATTATCCCAAAATGGCCGAACTATTCAGGTTTGTGAAATATTGTAATTCAGATTTATAGTTGGATAATGTTGGATATACCCAGAATGAAAATTTATTAAAAGCATTTAATTCAGCTTCCATTCAGTTTGGGAATTTCCCATTGAAATATCGTAATTTACCCCAGCTGGAGGTTGGGATGGGGGGATGAGGTGTGTATTACATGCATATACTATGAGTGGTATATGGGTTGGATGCAGGAATGGAATGGGAAACATATTATATATATATATATGTTTATACAATAGGATTACGTGTATGATATATATATATATATACATATGTGAGTAGTTTATAGCCATGATCATAAATAATTGGAAACTACATATAAATATGTATAGGAAACATGTATAATATATATATATATACATACACAGATAAGTTAAGATAAGATAAAGGCCTGCTTCATCGGACATGATAATGTATGTAAAGGTCATCTTGTATCATTTACAACATCACTTTCACATGCAAGACACTCACAGAAGCTTAACAAAGTCATAACAATCCATAGGATTTCTATTATTCTCTAGTGCCTTTTTAAAGTTTCTCACTTGCCATACTGTTTGTACCAAGATTTCATAAGAGTGGAGTGGTATGGCTTTACCATCAGTGGGTGAAATCCGAAGCGACATCCCGTAATTTTTGCAGGGCATGTTTCCAAGTGAATGATGGGGAATAGAATGGAAGACATCTCTGAAAACATCTATAGAGCGTGTGTGTTACCCATGAAACGCTATTTCACCCATTGTCACCCCATGTCTTTGGTACTGGCAAAATTTGATGCTGAAATCCGTAAATTCCCAGTAGAAATTCCCATGAGCTTTCAGGCAACTCCCCATAGGGCCACGGTTCCGATGTTCAGGCCCACGGGCTTCTACGGCATGCCGCTGTCCATTTGGGCCTTGACTCGTCTGCACGCAGTGGCCAGAGACCTCAGAAATTTCATGACGGCCAGGACGATGCCCATGGGAGTTAGGATCTGAGGCTATCCCACCATTGCGTTGGTTAGATCAACATGGAAGAAGATGGAATAAGTATATCATAGCTGGTTGGTGGTTTGGAACATGGCTTTTATGACTTTCCATATATTGGGAATGTCATCATCCCAACTGACGAACTCATATTTTTCAGAGGGGTAGGTCAACCACCAACCAGTCATAGTCTATGAATAGCTATGAAATACATAGTTTTGAAGATGTTGAAGTTGGTGGAGAAAAAAGAGCTGGGACCCTACTAAAATACCCGGCTTTTAATATACGTTCACTGCTAGAATGCAAACTTTGGATATGTTTGGGGTAGACCCCATGTTCAGTCACACCCATGTGGATGAAAATGGTAAATGGATGAATATGGATGCTAATCATGAAATAACACTATCAAAATATTGATTAGAATATGCATGTCAAAATAACAGGTAAATGCACGCGCAACCCCCCACTCCCAACTGTTTTAATGGAACAGATAGGTAGACATGTTTAGGACATGGCACACATGTCTCCTGGTGGAACCTGCCAAGGTGGCGATTCTTTTCGTCATTCCGACTGCGGCCTTTTTTGGAGCCTGGTATCGGAGGCGCACCCATTGTCCCGTGGTAAGGTAGGCCTTGGCCTTTTTGTAGGTCCGGGTGAGAATTTTTCTTGGTACATGCGCTGTTCTGTCAAAAAAAAGCTATGATCTCCTAATATGTCCTATATTTAATTACCCATAGGATCCATGTATGTTATATATGGTAACATTTGCCGTCAATATACCCCCAATGTTAGCATATATACCATACATGGATCCTATGGGTTAGGAAGTATGTTGTCTAATGTTGTCTCCAATGTTTAACGTTTCTTACTGGCTGGTTGAAGCAATTCGAGCTCCGGCGGGCGTGTTTGCATCCAGACTGAGTTGTGTGGAAATTTGGGAACTTCAAGATCACAAGGTGGTTCACAGGTGATTCTCACTGGACTATCGAATTAGAATATGTTGAATTATGTTGATAAGTTTGATCAATTTCATTGGATTTGTGATCAATTGTGATCACAGATGTCCTTTTCCAATCTTTTCCAACTGCTACAGCGGCTGCCAACGGCTGGCTGCTCACGTAGAGATCCCGAGGAAATCAGGAGGATCAACCCGGTCATCGAAGCTGGAACATCATGGCGTAGTAGAAATTCACGACAAAAAAACACATATGAAAAAAACAAAACAACGAGATCTAAAAGATGTTTTGTGAATTTTTCGTGTGTTTTTTTCGTTCATCGAAGATCTTTGTTCGTTCACTGGGATGAGGATCTCCAGCCCCAGAAAATGGGACTTGGATTTCCAACTCAGATCGTGACTTCTCAGACAGCTTGACAAAAAAGGATAGATAACTGGGTATCCCAGCATTTGATAGAATAAATCATATTCAGAATGAATAAAGTGCAGTTAGTTCGGGGCATGTCTTCGGTTTCAGACACAACCATATCATTTTAAGCTGACATATCATATCATATCATTATATATATAGGGTATTCAACTTTAAATCCCTACAGTAGTTGACTTTATATCCCGATAAGACAAAGATGGTTATACACGCAGCAAAACAGCATGGTTCATTTATCATATATATATAGCAATTTATATGCAAATTACATGTATACATATATATATAAATATCATTATATACCCATATTGTATATTATACTGTAGCTATTATATGTATTGTATGATATATATATATATACAATATATATATATATGCATACATTATATATATATATATATATTTACATAATCTTATGTAAACATATACACCATCCATCTTTGTTAAATCCCCCAACGCACAAACGAACTGCCTGACTGGTGCTGGCAGGCTCCTTGGCATGGACTCCGCCTATGATTGCTTCACGAGGTCCACCCAGACGCGGGGACATTGAAGCCATTGGAGGGATTGCCTGAAACATACAACACACGGGTATACAAAAAACGTTCAATATATTACCTATATATATACATACATAGATTATTGTCCTGATCTATGGTCTATACATGTAATCTTATGATCTTATGTATGGTGTGATCATATGTGTGTGATTATTATAACATGAATAATGTTGTAGAATCAGAAGGTTTACATGTATACCCCAGTATGCACCTGGCACATGTGCGTCAGTGAAAGGAGGACTGCACAGGATGTGCACAGGTATGGCTGATTTCTTTGACTCTGGAGATGATCATCTCTGTTGGTGGCCATATCCATCATTTCTTGTGCCATATCCAGAATACGTGGATCAAATACGTGGATCATATCAGCATTTCTGGTGTGCCCGGTAGGTTGTACACAATAAACAAGAAGCATTAGCTATGTGAAAAAATATGTGAGTCCACCCAAATTTCCTGAATCAGCAGTGAGTCAATGATCCCATACGGCCTATTGGTGGCTCCTTTTGTGGTTTAGTTCACTCGTTACAACCGGAACTCCTACTTACCCTTATTACAGTTATGGCCATTGATTAGTTATAACTGCTTATTTTCTATGGAATTATACATTCTATAAATGGGGTGACTTGTTATTACATCCAGAACTGGTATAACTCGGGCCATAACTGTGGGAACATATTATCCATATTAAGCAATTTCTAGATACCCTCTGGTAAACTAACATAGCTATTGAACATGGCCCAGTCGAAATAGTTGATTTTCCCAGCTATAAAATGGGCGGATTTTCCATAGTTTTTTGTAAGTTTACCAAAGGGTAAGTGCCATTAAATCCCATTAAATCCCATTAAACCACCATTTTCCTATGGTTTTCCTATGGTTTTCCCATGGTTTTCCTATGGTTTTCCTATGGTTTTCCCATGGTTTTCCTATGGCCAGGCCGGGTAAAGCATCATTTTCCCAGGACCTTGTTCGACCCCCGCGACTGGTTTCAGCTTTGGCGCCTGAATTGCCGGTTGGCCTCGATGCTCCTCGGCTCCCCGTGACATCCCGTCACGGATGAAACGAGGTAAATATCATGGGTTTCATATGGTTTAATATGTGGTTTAATATATGGTTTAATCATGCTTGATTGAATTTTCAGACATGATTTCGAAGATTCATGACATACTCAATGTTTTTTTGGTTTGGTTACTAGGTTACTCTAGAATGTTTAATTACTAGACCAGCGAATGGACAGGTGAATAGAGGATGATATGTTTTGTGAAAGACTGCCACAGGGATCAAAGTGAATGATGGCTAAACATCACTATTTTTTCATTATTATCTATTAACAATCATATGGGAGTCGTTGTAAAACCCATGCAAGACTTTTAGTCTCCGAGTGACATCTGCAGATATGAGACCACGAAAGGGCGGCGAAAGGTTCGCGAAAGGTCCCATATTATCCTATACTGGTTGGTGGTTTCAAAATGTTTCAAACATCGTTTATTTTCCCATATGTTGGGAATTTCATAATCCCAACTGTTACTCACTCCATCATTTTTCAGAGGGGTAGGTCAACCACCAACCAGTATTATATATATATATATCATTAAATATCATTTCCATCAACATAACTATGGAAAATCACCACTTTTCATGGGAACATCACCTGCTTTTCTTGCTGTCCCAAGCTTCGAAGTCTCCGCGATCCGCGTTCTTCGCCGAGGACGGCCTTGGCCACTAAGAGCTCGGACTTTGAGATGGAAGACAAGTGGAACTTCATCAAGGGCTGCTATGAGCCGCGGCGACGAAATATGGTCATGGGGGGTTTTCCGGTGGATTCCCGCGGGATGGGGGTAGGACACCCAAGGATACCCGTGAAATATGGAGGTTTCCATATAGGAGGTCTCCAAAAATGGTGTATGTCATGGAAAATCCTAATCTAAAATGGATCTAAAATGGATGATTTGGGGGTACCCCTATTTCAGGAAACCTCCAAAAGGTTTTTTTTTTTGGCATATATGGCCCCTGTGGCCATTTGAACATGGAGATTTCACCCAAGAAACACTGCACGCGCTGCATGAATTGCACGTGTTTGATTGAGTTAGATGGGTCTCATCTCATATTTTCATGTACATGCTATCTTTGTTTACCTTCAATCATTTGTTTGTTGTGGTTTACATACATATATATAATATATATGTTTACATTAAGTTCGGCGGTACTGAGAAAAGACCTGCGAAATCGAGGAAGATCGACGACAGAATTTGAATTCGCATGTTCAACGATGGTTACATTTTGCTTTCCGAGAATGAATGGATTGTGCCTAAGACTAGAGTCTCCACCAGCCATCAAACAAGAGGTCCTCCAAGAGTAGCTCTGTATGAAAAAGGGGTAACGCTTTAAATGATCCCAAATGGCAATCTGATAAACCATTGGATTTTAGGCTACTCGATTTTCAGACAAACCCGAGTGGATCATGTTCTGAGAAATCCAACTTTTATTGGAGTCAAAAAGATGACCCGGCCTGGTTATGACTAACAGTTCGCCATGGTTTTTCGATGGCCCATTTATAGAAATAGATGGTTTACCGAACTTAAACGTGCGTGGATCTTTCCATGACTAATTATGTTAGTCATAGCTAGAGGGTATACAACAACCTATCTTGAGTCATGAGTCATGAGAGCCCAGTTGAAATATGTTGAACTCACCAGGCTCCGGGAAAAAAAACCCACCACAGAACTGGATCATTTTTTAAGGACAACAACCTGCCCACCACCCCGGCGTCCGGAGGCCCAGAGGTAGTACTTAAATGGTACCCTCCCAATGAAACAGCCGTAAACGGGGTTGATTAATCCAGGGTTGACATTACATTTCTCATTTTTTCATACTTTTCCATTCAGCTGGGAAGATATTTTCCCAGCTGACCATATCATATTATATATAAACTATAGTTGTATATCATATTTTTCAGAGGGGTTGAAACCGCCAACCAGTGATTAGTGGTGCACCCTGGTGTGGAACTAGCTGGGAGGCTCCAGGTTTGACTTTTGTTGGGCGCCTGAGGCTGGAGCTACCCAAGACGCTGGTGGCGAAGGAGCAGATTTTCTGTGTCACACTGCAATGGTTTGAAGGTTGGCATGCGGAATATATGGGTAAACTATGATGGTTTTACAGGGTTTCTACCATATAAATTAGCAAAATTAAATTGTTTTTATGGGATTTAGCCAACAAAAAATGTGGTATCATGAGGATAACATGCGGTATAATCGGGGTCTCAAGGAGGATCCTATACACCCAACACAATTAGGGCCAACTCAAGAAAGATAAATGGCAGCCAGAAGGTGGACAATCGCAATTTTAGCATCTTTATCTACCAATTTTCTCCTCTTGTACCTGGGGTGTTGGGAGCAGCCCTGTTTATCTTGGGCCATTTTTTCTACCTACAGTAGTTGGGAAGACATGTCATATTGCTCTCAAAAAGGAACGTTACTTTTGGGTCACGTCGACCCGGCGTCAGTCATAGATGGAGAACTTATACTTTTGACCTTGGGTTTGAATGCTTGGCAAAGATTCATCTCGTGGAATCCACCAGGCACGAAACATACCCCCTGGTAAACAAACAGTTTGCTATTGAAAATGGCCATAGAAATAGTGGATTTACCCAGCTACAAAATGAGTGGATTTTCCATGGTTATGTGAAAGTTTACCGGAGGGTATTCTCATGTTTGGATATTTTTCCAACTCTTCCAAAGTAACGGCACTTTTGTAGTAGGCGCTTTTCCACGCTCAATAATAATGTTCTGCTTACTCACCATTGGGTTTCCCATTGACAATATGATGACAGTAACGTTCCTGATAACTCTGCATTCCCCATCACTTAGGAGGCAACCATATGTACTGTATATACGTCTATAGATTTAGGTCTTTAGGTTATATGCTTGTGTTTGCACACATGGTACAGTACTTCAAAGTCCTGTGGTCGTGTTTTTCCATTAGAATTTCGGGTTTTCTGTTTTCTTGACAGACCTGTATGAGCAAGAGAGAGAGGCTAAAGCAACCGCCCGTCAGCAGCGGGTACAGGACGTCAACGAAGAAGGAGGGATGGGCATTCACGTTTCTCAGCAGCACGGATGTATACGGATGTACAAAAATATGTAGAACTATGTGGCTCTGACTAACAAAGTTTTTTTTAAGTTCCATCAGATCGAGATATCAATTGGCGCTCAATACAGGTTTATATACGATATTTTAGATCGGGTTAAAGTCCACAGCGATACATGTTTAATCCTCTGGAGCATACAGTTATGGCCCTTTACCAGTTATAAGTACTTATAACCCCGCCCCATTTATAGAATGTATATCCCATTTATAACCAGTTATAAGTAATAGCCATGGCCTTAACTGTATATTAAAATATATTAAATATTTAAACATGTATCCCAAACATGAGCACGTCATTGACGGTCAATGAAATACTGGAAACCATGGCTGCCATGAAAGTAAGAGCGCACCCCCAAGGCCCCCCCCGTAGTGATATTTGGGTTTAACCATAGGAAAACCATAGGAAAATGGTGGTTTAATGGGATTTAATGGGATTTAATGGGATAGATATAACCTCTGGTAAACGTTTATATACATAACTATGGGAAATCACCAAATGTTTAATGGGAAAATCAACTATTTCAATTTCTATGGCCATCTTCAGTAGCTATGTAAGAATTACCAGAAGGTAAATAGATCAGAATGAGGACATGTGTTGATTGCTTTAAATCCAAGAGTCAATGGACATGTGGGCAGCTGTTTGACAGTGTGGTTTTTCGGCTTTGGGCTTGGCGTTGATAGTAAACGGATACCAACATAGGCACCATAATTCCATGTGTATATATATATATATTTATAGATATGTAATATATATATATATTATGTAATTCATAAATCCATATGAATTCCATGAACACTGGAGTTTCTCGTGATGTTTGGGATGTGAAGCCCAAAAATCCGAGGGTGCTGACCCAGCAATAGATTTACTGGAGAGGTCTTGAAGAATGTTCTCCATGGCGGAAATTGGCTCTTGCAGGCAGGGTGCTGTGAGGATTTTCTGTGAGGATTTTCGGCAATTTCTGGTTGGATGTCCGATCGAGTTGTTCTGGTTGGTGGTTTCAAACATAAATGGATGATTTTCCATTTCATGTATGGGATGTCATCCTTCCCATTGACTCATATTTTTCAGAGGGGTTGGTTGAAACCACCAACCAGATTATCATTAACCATCATTAACCATATAATAACCATATATATATATATATATATATATTAACAGTATATATTCCATATATTGGGTAGGTTGAAACCACCAACCAGTGTTCATGGCTCAAAACTTTTACATCGAGAAGCCGCTGAATTTGAAGCCGAATCGAGTTCCAGGAATCTGACCCCTTTATCGGGTGATCTCCTGAAATCTCCGTAGTGAGTTGGTCAAAAAAATCCCCATTAACGACAGATACAGATGTAACCTTCATAAGATGATAAACCCACCAGTTATATATATATATATATAGTAGTTAAGTTATGTTCACTAACTTCACCAACAAATTGCGGCACCACCGCCACGCAGGTTACACTTTTTTATGACGATTTGAATGAAGATTTTGGCCATCAGCCTATCAGCTATGGCTTTGTCTGAACATCGGGGACGGCAAACTCTCCAACGGTCGTTTCAGTTGAGGGAATCCCCCAGTGGCTGTGAGGATTCCCACATCTCAAGCCATCCCCAGCCCTGCCGTAGGAGAAACTCTTGAATCATCCCGACGTGGCCAAATTGCTTCCCAAGGACCAGCGTAGCGAAAAGGGAAGTGGGAGGCGACCATTGTTGTTTCCTTGGATAAAATGGATACCCTCTGGTTATGACTAACATAGCCATGGAAAGATTCACCCATTTTTAAGTTCGGTAAACCATCTATTTCTATGGGCCATCTATACCATGGCTATGGCTATGTTAAATAACCAGAGAGTATATCCCATTAAATAAATCCCATTAAATCCGATTAAACCACCATTTTCCTATGGTTTTCCCATGGTTTTCCCATTATATCTCCATAAAGTTGGGAAACAAATGGGAAACCCATTGGAGCTGGGAAATCCACACAATTAATGGAACATATTTTTGATCTTGGGCCCTTAGACACAGAGAATGATAGATTAAGGTGACCTGCACCCACACTTGGATGAAACGGACAACAAAATTAAAACGTTCAGGGTCCAGTGGTTCCCCTCGCTTCACCGGCACTGACAGCGACCTGCGGAATCCTGGGTCCTACACTACGAGCATCAGAATCAGAATTTTTTGCTGCCAGAAGTGAAGACGAAGTACCCTCTGGTAAACTAACATAACTATATATACTATGGAAAATCACCATGTTTAATGGGAAAATCCACTATTTCTATGGTCATTTTCAATAGCTATGTTAAATTACCAGAGGGTAATGCATGTGCTTGAGCATGTCCACACATTTGGGTTCCAAGCTCATGCGCTCCAATAGATCCTGCCCTGGCAATCGAAAAGTATGAGCAAAAAACAGTAGTCTGAAAATGGAGTAGCCCCAAATGCAGGCGAATATACACCCAACAAATAGCATTCAAATGTTTTATCATGTTTTATCATGTCCCCATTGAAATTGCTGTAGCTGGAGGTGTGTCCAATCTTCAGACAAATCAAAAAAACAATTAAATTAATTAAATTAGCTAATTAGATTTAGTCATTTAATCCAGATTTTCTTGGTTAAATCATGTTAAATCTCATTTTTGTCCAGAGATCAAAGTTCCAATGCGCCCGCAGGAAAGCCCGCTGTCAACCATGCGCGTGGCCAGAGACCCAGGATGACCCAGGGACCGAATGGGCCCACGATACGAACCTTGGGCGTCAGGAGATAGGGACAGAACGTCCTCATAGAACCCATGAGGTTTCAAGGGAAACTGTCCGCAATTTTCTCACTGTAACTTGGGTTTGTTTGAACATAGGGCACTTGCCACTTGGAGTCCCAGAGTCCAATGCTTGGACCGAAATCATAGCTGCTGGTTCTTCCCTATTGTTCATTCCGAAATCATAGCCACTGTCCTTGTTAAACTGTTAATGGTTCAATCCCATAAAATCATTATAAAAGCTATGTCAGCTATGTCCTTGTTTGAGAATGGGGTTTACCCGGTTTAGCCTCAATTTTCAGCGGTTGATCATCATGCAAAAAACATTAGATGGCCATGAATTAAGGTACCAAACCATCATAATTATCTCAATGATCATCAAATTGATAGTTCAATTATGTTCAATTCATACCATGACAAACTATTAAAAACATATAAAATCATGACTGTTCATTGTTCTTCGTTACATTCCCAGCCGGCCATTTCTGTTCCGTCACACGACCGAAAAATTCACCGGATCAGGTGACCGGGTCCTACGGCGCTTTGAAACTCTTAGGCCTGGCTGGTGCTGGGGACTCCCTGAAAAAACCGACCGAAAACTATGGGGAAAATGGGGAAACAACTACTGCGGATGGGTTTTTCTCAAAAATCGATAAACCATGATAAACCACCATCCTGAAATAGGGTAATTATGAACCAAGCATTTGTAAGGTACCGAGGATACAACTTGACAGAACTGAATTTGTCTTGATTGCATTATCTTGAAAAACCGTGTTTGGATTGACCAAAATTTGGGTATTTAATAAACCTGATGGTTTGAGCCATTGTGATTGGGGGGTAATTATCCCATTCTCAGACCCCTACGATTTCATATTCAGGCTTGCTGAAACCTAATTCATTGCAACAAGCAGCGCGACCGGCTGATTTCTGTGAGTCAATAGGGATACGGACTGAAGACGTTGGGGATGGCTTGAAACGACTGTATAAAACTAGACATGGTATGGTAAAGAGAAATCAAAGTTTCATTTGGACTGTCTCTGAACTCGCTATATATAATTAATATATATAATTAATATAATATATATATATATATAAATAAATATAAATATATATATATATATAATACCCCTAACTACTTAGGGTCTGGAATGGGGAGACCTCCAGGGTTCGGGGGCCCAGGGTCTTACCTGGCTCACGGAAACATTGTAGAAAAACATACATTAAAATACATTAGTCAAAAACAAATACATTAAACCTCAAGAAGGTCCATCTTAGACCTAGGTTTTTGGGGTCTAAAGTGAAATCCTGAGGTCCCTGTCTAGTAGTTGAGAGTATTATATAATTATATATACATTATATGTATATATATATACGCGCAACGCCTGGGCTTTGCCCAGGCGTTGCAGCGTAGAGGTTTCCCATTCCCAAACAAATGTTGATGCAACTTCACAAAATTCCTATGGGAAAAACAACAAAGGTACTAGGGAATATTAAACTCCCACCCCCGTTAAACCTTAAATTCCTTTGGGAAAAACAGCAAAGGTACTAGGGAAATTTAAACTCCCACCCCTGTTAAACTTTACATTCAATTGGGAAGATTAACAAAGGTACTAGGGAATATTAAACTCCCATCCCCGTTAAACCTTAAATTCCTATGGGAAAAACAGCAAAGGTACTAGGGAAATTTAAACTCCCACCCCTGTTAAACTTTACATTCAATTGGGAAGATTAACAAAGGTACTAGGGAATATTAAACTCCCACACCCGTTCAACTTCTATATTCATTGAAGATCTTCAATAACGGTTTAATTCTCCCACCCCCGTTACACTTCTACATTCATTGAAGATCTTCAATAGGGGTTTAATTCTCCAACTCCCGTTAAACTTCTACATTCATCGAAGATCTTCAATAAGGTTTTAATTTTCCCACCCCCGTTAAACTTCTACATTCATTGAAGATCTTCAATAAGGGTTTAATTCTCCAACCCCCGTTAAACTTCTACATTCACCGAATATCTTCAATAAGGTGTTAATTCTCCAACCCCCGCTCAACTTCTACATTCATTGAAGATCTTCAATAGGGGTTTAATTCTCCAACCCCCGTTAAACTTCTACATTCATCGAAGATCTTCAATAAGGTTTTAATTTTCCCACCCCCGTTAAACTTCTACATTCATTGAAGATCTTCAATAAGGGTTTGATGATGATGATGATGATGATGGTGATGGTGATGATGATGATGATGATGATGATGGTGATGGTGATGGTGATGATGATGATGATGATGATGATGATGATGATGATGATGATGATGATGATGATGATGATGATGATGATGATGATGATGCGTCGTCTGTCGTCATTGCTTATCCTCGCAAAGCCCGGGCATTTGCCGTATTTATACATACATACATAACATAACATTACATTACATTACATTGCATTACATTGCATTACATTACATTACATACATACATACATACATGCATGCACACACACACACACATATATATATATAAACCGCCACAGGGACCACACTCTTGCTGTTGGTGGTTGTGTGAATGTTTCCATGCTATTTTTCATCCATCTCAAAAAAAAACATGACCATGACGGTGAGGATGAAAAATTGCTGCTGACGATGACGATGCCATCCAATATCATCCAATACCCTCCGGTAATCAAACGTGGCTGGCTGGAAATCCACTAGAAATGGGGGTTTCAATAGGAAAATCACCTATAAATAGTCTATTTTCCATTGCCATGTTTGATTACCGGAGGGTATCGACCCGACCCGCCCTCGGGATTGCTGCAGGAGCTAGTGTTGACAAGAACAAGAAACTCTGTACCTCGCTCTGCGCTGCCATCACGGCTGAATTTGCTGCCAGGGGCCAGGGTCGATTGGCTTTTGGTATAGGCCCACAAAATGGCTATAGTTATGTTTAGCATTGAACCATTGAAATGGTTTCTTATTAGTTCATAATCTCAACCCTGAATTATTCAACCCAGGGCTTGTTTTATCGGTTTCGGGTACGATTTGAGTATCAAATGACATCACTACTTGGACGTAACCAGTCGAATTAATGATTAAACCATGGTAGATCTTAATCCGGGGTTGACATTAATTACTTGATCCTTTTTCATTGCAATGGGCCATGGGCGACATTGTTTCGCACAGAATTTCACGAAACAAAAGGCATGTGAGGCTAGCGTTGTGATGACCGAGGACATGTCAGAATGTCTGCTGTGGGGCTGCGGCTGGTTGGACATATATATGTATATATACATTTATATCAAATGAACCATGCAAGGTTGATAAAACTCCTGGACAAAAAAAAAACGAAAAAAAAACACTGCATGGTCCATATAAATCCCAGCCGAGATGATAAAGGTTGCATCCCATACCATCCATGTGCAGTGAATACGAGTGAATCATAAGAACATCACTGTTCTGAAAGGTGCAGCCCATGGTCATCATGATCCCAATTGCCTCGCATTTCTATGTTGTTCAAAGGGCTGAAACAGCAATCAAACAGCAATCAAATAGCATCAAGCAGCAATAATCCAGCTGAGAACTCTGGCTTCAGCCAATTACTTCTCTTCATATTCCATCTCTTACTTGTATTTAGAAAAGTAATACCCTCTGGTAAACTAACATAGCTATTGAAAATGGCCATTTATAGTGAGTTTTCCCATTAAAAATTGTGATTTTCCATAGTTATGTTAATTTACCAGAGGGTATGTCCATAAGTCTCATGAACGCATATGATCATCTTCCATGTGATGATTCTGGCGGTTATATTTGGCCACCTTTTGGGTCAACCAATGTGATGAATCCATTCCCCCAGCTTTGCTAAACATCATGGATGCCATTGTATTGTACAATGTTGCATTATGTTACATTACCCATAGGATCCATGGTGCTGGTATATATGCTAACATTTGGGGTATATTATATATTGATGGTAAATGTTACCATATATAGCATACATGGATCCTATGGGTTATGTTATTTAATTCCGATCCCAATAGATAGTGCTTACATCTTCATCAAACCCTTATCAAACGCCATTTAACCTCCATTAAACTTTATTCAACCCCCGTGAAATCCAGTTGAAGCTCTACCAACCCCCCAGAAATCAGTTGCTGATGGTGATCCCTGCACCGCCCCCCTAGGCATAAGTTGGTTGAGAAGACCCCGTCTAAACCATAGATATATCCCCCATAGGTGCCCCAGTTCGTTAGCTAAGTTGGTGCACATAAGTCCAATATCTAGGGTTTATCGAAGAAGTTATGTCTATAGTTAATGGGGATTAAAAACCAACTTATAACTGGGGTGTACCACCTTGTAGTTTCAGTATGTTCACCAACTGTTCTCCATTTAGGGGGCCCCACATTGTATAATCATCCCATATATTTTCCATGCATAGATGATTATCCAATGATTACTATATTGCTATCATGTATCATACTACATAGATGATTATCTCATGCATGATACATTTAACATTATAGATTATGATGATGATTATTGTTGTTTTTTTGCCCATATATGATTTATCCAAAATTTATCTATGATATGATTATGATGTGGTTAAACTTTGCCTATATATTCTAATTATCATCTAATTATCCCATATCCATCCCGTATTAGATGCATCGCACATTTGCCCATATGATCATCATATATCTAATATCCCTTATTAGATACATATTTTATTCCAATAGACATGTATACCACATATTTTATCCCAATATTAGATACTGGTACTACACCAATATACTACATACTTATCTGGATACTGTGGATGGTTGCGAAATCCTGCACCAGTTCATAGGTGGTAAACATCCCATTATTCATAACTTTTCTATCATCACAGGTGCAGGATTGAGAAAAACCCTCCACAGCTCATCCCATATTGACATCCAATAAAATAGCCTCCGGTAAACTAACAGTTTGCTATGGAAGCCATTGCCCATAGAAATAGTTGATTGACCTATTAAAAGTTGTGATTTTCCATAGTTTTTTGTATGTTTACCAGAGGGTAAGTCTTATATGGGATACTAGAAAAACAGATATGGTCATGTGGTGAAATTACCATTAACATCCCAGTTAAGACTAAATATGTTATATGGCATCAAACACATTTCACCACATCACCCATAAATCTGACGTCACGCCAGGTCTGGCGTGCGGGACGCGAAGGTGCTTCCACGGATCACAGCTGTGTCATGGTGGCGCCTCGTTCGAAAAGGGGGCTCCACCAGAACTGGCCGGAAAAACACAAATAAGCTTCGGTGGTATCCCCAACAGCCGCGACGTTTTATACAAATCTTTCTGAACCGTGCTGCGAAGCCAAGTGCTGGAAACCCTCTGCTGAACCTGTTGAACCTGACCTGGCCCTGCACCAAAGCCTCCCGGACCCTTCTCCGGAAACGTCTCCGAAACCCTGTTGAAACTGACCTGGCTCTGCACCAAAGCCTCCCAGACCTTCACCGGAACCTTCTCCGGAACCCTCTTGAACCTGACCTGGCTCTACACCAAAGCCTGCCGGAATCTTCTCCGGAACTCTAGAACCCTGTTGAACCTGACCGCTCTGCACCAAAGCCTCCCAGAACCTTCGGAACCTTCTCCGAACCTCGTTGAACCTGACCCGGCGCCTGCACCAGTCCACACCGGAGCTATTCTGGGCTGAAGACCCCATTAGCTTACGCTGTTGGGGGAAAAAACGGAGAAAATGTTGGGATTCAATGGGGTTCAACCAACAACAATCGGATTTCATGGGCAATCAACAAGGATGGCGTGCTTGATGCCTGAAGGTGATTTAATGTTATTGAGTCTTAGTAAAGTGTTTTGCCAATATGATAGCTGATGGGAAGAATCGCTTCGTGGCCCGAAACCACACAAGAATGGAAACGAGAAGGTCAGAAATGGTGAGATTTCTGGGGGTTGAAAACTGAGGACGTAATAAACATGATTGCCCAAGAAAAGGGGGATTGCACCATGAAGAGCGGGGTTGTGGAAATGTTTGTTCAAACACCGGAAATTGCCAACCATTGGGATTCATTCCCAAATATTCGAGGGAACCTTATGGGTGTTAAATGGGGATTAATGTCAATCATTGCGGATACGCGCCCAGAAAAAAATGGATCTGGTATTTAGAAATAACAAACTACAAATCTGTAGTGGTGTAGTTTATCTCGCTGATTTAAGCATGACTAGAGTTACACATGTGTGTGCCTTGTTGGTACAACATCCCCGTTTTGGATCTCTACAGTTGGCAGCCATGGTGAAATCACGTGGTACAACTCCAAGTTTCTCGTCGAATCATTGCATCTACGTCTTGATTGCTTAACCTCATAAATTTCAGCGAAAGATGCCCCATTTTAATGATTTACCATCGAGTTATCCTTCCAACATTAATATTACCAATTGGGATTTTGGGATATGATAAAATATAATAATATATTGATCTTACTGGTGCGTTTTACTTCAGGAATTTTCGGGAATGATCCATTTCATCACTAGTAATCATCCCAGCAACCCCCAGCAACCCATCCAGCAACCCTAACGTAAAACGCACCAGAAAATGGGTGGATTGTCCATCGAGTTCCCAGCCTCGAGGACATTCCTGATCCTCGAGGAGCACAAGTCCTGGGAACAGGATCCACATCGGCGCATTGGTACGCGCAGCTGGGATGAAGATGTCCTGTTTTAAGATGTCCTGTTTTTATTTGTTTTTCCCTTCCTGTTTTCAAACACCCCAAAAAAATCTATGGTAAACATATATAGATGGTTTATATACGTTTATATATAGACGTTTATATAGACTGGGAAATCGAATCTATATGTTTTTTTTTTAATATATCTACATATAAATACATCGTCAGCTTCAGGAACACCTATGCTTTGATCACATAAATTGGGACCATTGCTGACAAACAAAACCATGATCTGCTATCCCCATGATATCCCCGAGATCGTGTGGAATGCACCCAGCACAGCCCTGGTGTTTCACCGACCCAAGGTCCGGCTTCAAGTCCTTCGGGAAGCCTTGGAGCACGGTGGATGGAAGCATCTCGTTGATTCAAAATCACTGGGGAAGAACTACATGGTGGTGCCCAGTGAGCGATTCATCGCTAAGTTGGTGCGATTTCACTAGGACTGATGGTAGAGATATCTATAGTTACTATGGTTTATAAACCAACAAACATCACTGGGGGGTACCACATTGTAGGGAAACTGGGAAAAGAAGCAGAAATCCATAGGAAACATTGGAGACCAGATGTATTTTTAATGGGATATATAATGGGACAATCATCCATAGGCAGAGGAAACAATGAGACATCACGACCAGATGATACCGCTGTTTACATTGTTTGGATCATGACGGGGCCCGAGTCAATAGCTAGGTTGGTGAACATAACATAACTGTTGGGTTTATGGGGCTATATAAGTTATAAAACAACAAAGATCACTAGAATGTTGGGCCCCCAAAATTAAAAATTGGTTTACAATCCCATTTAACATCATCTAATAAACAAATCTTACATGTTATTACTGCCACAAATCCTAGTTAACCAAATCATAACCAACTCAGCTGGTTGGTGGTTTGGAACATGTTTTTCCATATATTGGAATAGCAACCCCCACTGACTAATACTTTTCAGAGGGGTTGAAACCACCAACCAGTTACCTATCTAGGGGGCCTCACTTTTTAGGATGTGTTTTGGCCAGCCGGGCGGCGTGGATAGAACTTGTGTCAGCGAGGTATTGACCATCATCCGGACACGGATCTCCTGCTACGTCGGGGGACCTGGATGCCATGACTGTGGTGAGTCTCTAGTTATGGCAAAAAATGATTATATAATCTGATATATATATATACATAATGTATATATGTATAATCTATGTAATGGAATATAGTCTCTAGTTATATAATGTTATATATCTATATAATTACTGTTGTTGATCTTTCTTATATTAGTGATATGAAAAACAAAACTACTATTAAAAAAATAGCACATGATAGCACATGTATACACATTGTATTGAATATCATTGAATATCAACATGATATGTAAACCTCCCGTTGGCCTCTGGCACCAAAAAACCTTCCCGGCCTTCCCGGCTAATATATGGTAAACCATAGGAAAACCATAGGAAAATGGTGGTTTAATGGGATTTAATGGGAGTTACCCTCTGGTAAACTAACATAACTATGGAAAATCACCCTTTTTAACGGGAAAACTCACTATTTCTATGGCCATGTTAATAGCTTTTTGTAAACGTTTACCAGAGGGTATCTCATCATATCCCATCATATCCCATCTTTTCTTCCATCCCATTACCCAGAGGATCCATGTATGCCATATATGGTAACATTTACCATCAATATACACCAAATGTTAGCATATATACCATACATGGATCCTATGGGTTATGATAGATATTCCCAGATGTGTTCTTTTCTTCACGTATCATGGATGGGCCATCACGTGACCCCCCACGCCAGCATGGCATCTCCAGGTGGATGCAAGTTGCCGCAGGTCAAGGAGGCCTTGGAATTATGTGAGTCTCTTGGCAGCCCAGGTGGTGTCATGGCTGCCATGGCTATGACGAACACGGTGGGAACTAAGACATGGATAGCATGGGATAGCAATGTGGGAAACCATGGGAAAATTATCATCTGAATTTTCATGGGGATATTATATATATATATATCTATATGTATATCTAATGGGGATATAAAGTGGGATCGGTTCACTTGTGAATTTTAAATAGGGATCTTAGTGATGATTGTGATAGGATTTCATGGGATCTTCATGAGATCTCAATGGCTTCTTAAAGGGACCTGGATTGGATTCAAGTACCAAACTTAATGGGGATATCAATGCAGTTTTAAGCGTCAACCATGAGATCAATGATAAGAATTGATAAGTTATTGATATACAGTTGATTGGTTGTAAGGAAATGTTTTTTCTTGGATAACGTGGCTGGCTGGGAAATCCCTGAACCAGCCATGGAGGTTTCTTGCTGGGGAAAAGCATCGGATGGCGATTATTCATTTGTAGATGATCTACCTAGTCGATATGGCCATGTTATTTTCCATGGCTATGTGAAGTTTAACCGGATGGTATGTCATAGTAACCTCTCAATAACCATGATCATTAACATTACAAGAATGAGAATGCACTCAAACAACATATCATCCTTATCCTACCATTCATATTGCATGAGTGATCACCATTCTATGCCTATTTTCTTGAAAACAAAAGCATTAGTTAACGTTATTCTTGCTGAAATTCAATCAATTGATCCCAGTTTTTATCACCTATGTTTTTCCCTTTTTCCCAATCAATTCTACCCTCTGGTAATTTAACATAGCAATGGAAAATCACTATGTTCAATAGCTACATCAACTATAAATGGCCATTTTCCATAGCTATGTTAAATTACCAGAGGGTATCTGTGTTCGTCCCCCACAGATCCCAGAAAATCCCACGGGAAGATCCCACCATTGGCCTTGGGTTTCTCAGGCGCTCACATGAGATCCTGATCCCTTCGGTTCCCTTGGCCGGCTGGGATGTGGCCTTTGCGGCCCAGGCGCGGCTGGACCGGCGACGGGAGATGGAGATGTTTTCCAATGACATTAACGTTTAATGGTTACAGTAGTAAAAAGGTCGTATAATGATTTTTAGTGATTAATGATATAGAATGATATAGAATGCTATTATGGGTGTATATAATGCTATATAATGATATGTAATGATATATATAATGTTATATAATGATACCGGTATGTAATGATATGTAATGATACAAATATATATATATATGTTACACACACACAATTATACATATACGGAGGTTTCCAAAGTCATGGGGCTATCCGCTTGCATCATCCAAGTCATGAATGACAATGACTTAGCTAGTATTCAATCCAATGCAGACTTGTGGATCCCGCATGACTTAAGAAAGCCCCATTTTAGCCCTCATGTTTATGGATTTCAGGATAGCTATTTGCATCTATTTGCATCTATTTGCCACTGATGTTGATTTAAGTCCTATTTTGTGTTTGGACATAGCACAAAAGGGCTCTGATATTTGCCAGGTGCTTCAAGTGTGGTGAACGCCCAATGCAAATAGTGACGTGTAACGAGGGTTCGGACCCCTGCAACTCAGCCTGTCTGTATGCATCCGGCTTTAGTTCGGTCATCCCAATCTGTAGTTGGTGACATGTTTTTTCAGTTTTGGTTGGTTCTTCTTTGGATATTTATTGAATGGCGGTTAAAACTCATGCTAATTCAAGTTTCTATTTTTTGGGGGATGGCTATACGTTGAAATCCATATTTCCTATTACAGCAACAGGGGAGCTGAGGAGCGAGACTTTCCCAACCATACTGTGGATGGTAGCGAAATCCTGCATCAGTTGATAGCTGCTTTATCCATCTTCATCCCTTCATATACTGTATTTAATATTATGTATAGGGTTTCAACCACAGTATGATGGTTCGAATCAGCATAAATCATTTGTAGATGGGCCATTTTCCATAGCTATGATAAACAACCAGAGCTGTTTGGTGGTTTCAAACAGTTGTTATTTGTCCATATAGTGGGAATGTCATCATCCCAACTGACTTTCACTCCATCATTTTTCAGAGGGGTAGGTTGAAACCACCAACCAGGTATATAGATATATATATATATATCCCATCAATTTCCACTAAAACACATTTTTTTCCACTAAAATTACCACTAAATATATATATATATCCCATCAATTTCCACTAAAACACTTTTTTTTCCACTAAAATTACCACCGCCACTATATATATATATTTGAGTTCCCTCCCATTGCTGTTTTCGCCTACCCCAGGAAGATCCCGAAGCCCCTGCGCAGCTGGTGAACGCCCAAGGATCACCTGAGGAGGTCAAACAATTGGGTAATGTTAACCCAGGATTCATGGCTTGGTAATGTATATATATATAATATAATATATATATATAATATCTATATTATTCTATATTATTATAATATATATATATTATATAATGGTGTTGTCATAAATGGATGGTACCACAAAATGGATGGTTTATAATGGGAAATCCTATTAAAATGAATGATTTTAGGGTACCCCCAATTCTAAGAAACCTCCACAAAATATATACTGAGTTTCTTTATACCTAGGCTAACTCGATTAATCGGATTGCATGATGATTCATATTTCTAGTTGGTTTGTAAATAAACCCACTTATGCGTAGGGAGGGCACCACTTAGCGGGACTAAAACCAGCCACAATTTTAATAGTTATATTGGTCATTGATTTCACATGTTTGGGGGTGTTACCACCCCAGTAAGTAGTGAGGGTTTATCAATCCATGGTTCAAATGAAGCATGGCTAGTGGGGTCGAGTCTGTTTGAGGTTCCGGTCTTCAATGAATGCCAATCAAATTCATTAGAACAGTGGGGTCGACCCTTCTCGTTCCGGTCTTCTGACATTCATCCTCTTCAGCCCACGCTCGTTCCGGGTTCACCTGGACCCATGGGTTCCCTGAAACCCATCTCTGACTGGGGTATTTCATACGGACCCCGAAATCCGCGAATCTGTAGGATAACTTGTGCGAATCTCAGTCGATGTCTTGTTGTAAAACGACAATCTCCATAATTTACCCATGTGGAAAGGAATAATTACCACAGATAGATATACATACAATTATATATATATAATATAATATAGCATATAATACATATTATACATACATAGATAGATAGATTAGATAGATAGATAGATAGATAAGATAAGATAAGATTAGATTAGATTAGATTAGATAGATTAGATTAGATTAGATTAGATTAGACTAGATTAGATAGATAGATAGATAGATAGATAGATAGACACGCATATACATATATATATATATATACATACACATGTATATTATGTGTATATATATATATATATAATATAGGGTACAACAGGGTTTAGCACAGTTTATCACCACAAACAGCCCTGTTTACCTTTTTTCAGTTTCCCGGTCCTGGCTCCCAGGGGTCTCAGGTCCTATTGGAAGCAAATCTCTCATGTAACTTCTTCCGTGGCACAGTGAATTGGGAGGACCATGCGCTGTCACGGGGACAGTTCTACGGTTGGACCGTTCTGGTCGGCCCAAGGGCAAGGTAGATAGCATCAGGGTCTATGAAAAATGTCAAGATCCGAAGATTGGACATGGTTGGACATTATTGCAAACCATCCAAGTTGGGGTGTACCCAAGTTTGACCTGAGTGTCCAAGAAAAAAGTCCTGGGATGGAGTCGGATGGAGTCCAGTATAAGATCATCATTTCCTGAAAGTTGTGACCTGTCCTCATAGAATGGGCACCGAAAAAACGTCACAACCCGCAAGCCCTGCAGCCCATGGCAAGCCAGGAATATGGGAATATTCTGGACCTTCACTTTCAAGCCTTAGATCGCAAGTTCTTTGGCTAGTGAGGCTAGTGCTCGAGCCGGTTGTGCAAAGACGACGACAACAACTCGGCACCGAACCGTTTAAAACAGTTCGGTGTCCTGGTTCTCGGGACTCTGTGGATACAGGCCCACTAGGTCACTAGTTACTTGGGTTTTGCCGTCTTGATTTGCAGAAAGTCGTCTGGGTAAGTGGCGTGCAGTTGCGTGGATGTGGATGTTTAAGCATGGTTGACTACATACCCTCTGGTAAACTAACATAACTATGGAAAATCACCATTTTCAATGGGAAAATCCACTATAAATGGTCATTTTCAATAGCTATGTTAGTTTACCAGAGGGTAACCAATGATTCTGAAGCTTAGCTTTTGTTGGCGTGCAGGTGGTGAAACTTGCTGTTTGATCACACAACTCCCTGGATCAACTTTTTCTTCTGCCAATAAACCAACGCTGGTCTCATGGTGATGTTCCATGTTTATCCATGTTTTCTATCCGCGTGCCCACTGGGATTTGCATACAGAAACATGACACGTGCGTGCAGTGTGTGGTCGACATCCATCATCTTCAGTCGTATCAAACGGGCGTGCACAAGCTGATTTTCAACAAACAAACATGCTGAACATCAAAGAAAAATCACATTTTACCTCAGCGTGCGCAAGACATTTCTTATTTCAACTTATTTCACGAGGATCTTGTAAGATAGCGTGCGCATGGTGTTTTCATTTTTTCCGGGTGAAAAGCAAGCCGGGTGACTTGCCACTAATGCAACGCACACATGCGGGAGGATGACTTACTGCAACCACGGGTGACTAAACCCCAGCGCTTGTATGACCTAGATTCGGTTTACATGGGCACTTGATTGCATTGCAACTGTGTCACAAAGCTCGCGCAGCGTGGCAGAAAAGAGTTGCATTTGCAACTGCGCGAAGAGAAAAAGAAACATCGATCTGGATATTCAAATGCGACCACACCGGACCATACTGCTTAAATCTGCTATTGTTGAGACCTTGAAAGATAGCCCGTAGATCAGACATCTGTAGATCATTCCAGATCCGTGGTATGTGAGCAGTTTTTGTAGGAACCTCGAATGACCTCTACCACTGAAGTGTATTCAATACATACTACAGCTGCCAAGTGTGCCATTGTTGGGCAAAAAACAACTGATTGGAGAAATAATTCAAAGAATGCGAAATCTTAAGTCACATTTTTCTCCTTAATTTTTAGGATTAAGTCATCCAGGTTGGGTTTTGATGATAGATTTGATGATAGATTAGAATATTACAACCACCCAATTGATGTGGTTTTCGACACTTCATCCATCTCTAGGCGCCTGTTCAAAGAAACTCGATATCCGCTGTTGGCACATCTTTCTGCTGTAGCTGACCATAGGTTGGCAGATCTATATACTCCATGTTGCGACCGCGGATGAACCCCATACCCAAGAATTGGCAGGTCCATTCAAGGTGAATCCCTTATTTCGTTGGTTATCATGTTTATCGTCCCAATGTTTGGTACTTAAAAAGTAAAAAGTCCCCATCAACTCCCGACAATCCAGTGTTTGAGCATGTTTGAGCCAGAACAACAACACATCCATTGGTCCATCATCCGCATTGATGAATTCCTTACCATAGCCAAGAGAAACCTGAGACATCCTGAGACAAAATCAGAAATCAGATAGAAATATGGACAACTCCATTATTTTTCGGAGGGCCATTTATTTAGGGATTTTTTTTTTTAGTTTAGGGATTTTTTTTTGGATTTCTTCCTGCTTACTCTATTGCCTCCTGCAGTGCTTCTCTGCTTCTTTGCTTCTATTCCTTTTTTTGCTTTTTTTGCTTTTCTTGCTTTTCTTTGCTTTTTTGCTTTTTTGCTTCCCTTGCTTTTCTTTGCTTTTTTGCTTTTTTGCTTTTCTCGCTTTTCTGCTTTTCTTTGCTTTTTTGCTTTTCTTGCTTTTCTTTGCTTTTTTGCTTTCCTTGCTTTTCTTTGCTTTTTTGCTTTTCTCGTTTTTCTGCTTTTCTTTGCGTTTTTGCTTTTCTTGCTTTTCTTTGCTTTTTTGCTTTCCATGAGGTGTGGAGCAACATCTTCTCTTGGTTCGAAGCAGATGGGCACGCTGCAACACAAACACAACCGCCAGCAACACCACCACCACCACCACCACCAACAACAACAACAACACTAACACAACACTAACAACACTAACAACACTAACAACACTAACAACACTAACACTAGCAACACTAACAACACTAACGGTAACAACAACAACACTAACAACAGCAACAACAACAACACCACTAAACAACAACAACAACAACAACAACACCACCACCAACAACAACAACAACACTACACACTAACACACTACACTAGCACACTAACAACACACTACCGGTAACACAACAACAACACACAACAACACACAACAACACACAACAACACACACACAACAACACAAACAACACACAACAACACACCACAACACACCACAACACACACAACAACACACAACAACACACAACAACACACAACAACACACAACAACACACAACAACACACAACAACACACAACAACACACGCACACAACAACACACAACAACACACCACAACACACAACAACACACAACAACACACGCAACACACAACAACACAACAACACAACAACAACACACAACAACACACAACAACACACAACAACACACACAACAACACAAACAACACACAACAACACACCACAACACACCACAACACACACAAGAACACACAAGAACACACAAGAACACACAACAACACCACAACACACCACAACACACCACAACACACCACAACACACCACAACACACAACAACACACAACAACACACAACAACACACAACAACACACAACAACACACAACAACACACAACAACACACAACAACACACAACCACACACAACAACACACAACAACACACAACAACACACAACAACACACAACAACACACAACAACACACAACAACACACAACAACACACAACAACACACAACAACACACAACAACACACAACACCACACAACAACACACAACAACACACAACAACACACAACAACACACAACAACACACAACAACACACAACAACACACAACAACACACAACAACAACAACAACAACAACAACAACAACAACAACAACAACAACAACAACAACAACAACAACAACAACAACAACAACACCAACACCAACACCAACAACAGTAACAGTAACAACAAACAACTGTTGGAATGTCAGCCTTCAGCTCCAAAATCCTGCAAGTACTGTGAGGAATGTAGCTGTAAAATGTTGCACATACGGTGGAAATGCAGATTCCAGCTCAAAAATGCTGCAAAGAGCATGGAAAATGGACAGAACATGCTGCAAACTGTTGCAAATACCGTGGAAAATACAATGGAAAATGAGAGGTTCGAACTCAAAACCGTTGCACATACCGTGGAAATGGCAGTTTCCAGCTCCAAAATGCTGCAAATAGCATGGAAAATGGTGAGAACCGGAAATCCCAAAAAAATTCCCCAAACTTAAAAAAAAAAAATCCCCAAACAATTTCCTACCCTTATTTTTCCCTGGGTTTTCCATGGTTTTCCCCCAGCCTATGGATTTCGCCCCCAAAAACACATCTTCCGACCATCGGACGCCATGCTGTTTGCTGGCGCCCCTCCTGGCTTAGACGAAGCCTTACCAGGGGATGTGGAGGCGTGGAGGTTTGACTTTCTGAAACGATCCCTCGTTAAACGGCCGGAGGGTCAAGGAAAATGCCTGGGTTTTTGGATGTGTTTGGTGATTTTTTAGCTGAAGACATATTGGGATTGCTGGTGATAGTTTACGAATGTTTACGATTTGCTTTGCAAGATGCTATTGGGTCAAACATGTTGGGTGTTTTTGGGTCTTTTTGGTGATGTTGGAAGATTTTGGCAGGAAAAGTCAGGAGGAGTAGGAGGAAATGGAAGTTCAAACGGTGAACATCGTGATTGTTGATGATTTCAACATTAAAAATAATTTTAAGTGATACGTTGGAGATGCCCCAAAGCCACAGGGACACAATGACAACCCAGGTGAAAACTACCGCGATTTGCAACATGACAGTACAATTCACCATGATTTTTCTTCAAGGTTTCAACGTATATCAAAGTACATACGTATATATACATATAATTATAATATATATATATATTATATTATATATATCCATATCAAACATGACCCAGAATTAGTTGTGAAGGGAGAATCTACAGTGAAACCTCCCATTGTTGGAATGATATTTGATCAGAAAAAAATAAAGGTTGGAACCGTAGGTGTTCCCATCGCTGTGCCTGCTTGATTGGTGCAAAAACATGGATTTTAATACTAACATGGTTGAATTTTGGATGTTTTGGAAGTACCCCCATTTTAGGACACCTCCATATGTGTACATCTATTCCATTCATTATATACCCTCTGGTAAACTAACATAGCTATTGAAAATGGCCATTTATAGTGAGTTTTCCCATTAAAAATGGTGATTTTCCATAGCTATGTTAAATTACCAGAGGGTAGTAACCTTATGTTCATTCATTATTACCATTTGTATCATAGATCCCAGTCGAAGTAAGTAAACGAACTAAGAGCGATTCAGCTCTTTCAGGAAACTCTCAGCGAGCTGGGCGAGAAGGCGTGGGAAGGCGACTTTGAAAAGTACATTGCCGTGCTGGAAGCCTCACCAGACCCTGCCAAGGCGAGGGAAACACACGGGTTCAGGCTGTTGGGGGGGGGTCCACTGCTGTACCTAGGGCTTATTTACCACTCTATATAGTATATACATACATAATATCATGATATATATAGATAGATAGATAGATAGATAGATAGAGAGATAGATAGAGATAGATAGAGAGATAGATAGAGGTAGATAGAGATATAGATAGAGATAGATAGAGATATAGATAGAGATAGATAGAGATAGATAGAGATAGATAGAGATAGATAGGGATAGATAGAGATAGATAGAGATAGATAGAGATAGATAGAGATAGATAGAGATAGATAGAGATAGATAGATAGATAGACAGGCAGATAGATAGAGATAGATAGAGATAGATAGAGATAGATAGAGATAGATAGAGATAGATAGAGATAGATAGATAGATAGATAGACAGGCAGATAGATAGATAGATAGATAGATAGATAGATAGATAGATAGATAGATAGATAGATAGTGCCGTACACACATATATATATATATGTTATGTTATGTTATGTTACGTTACGATATGCAATGCAATGCAAAGTAAGGTAAAGTAAATTAACGTAAAGTAAATTAGCATAAAATAAAGTAAATTAATACATACTATAACATATGATATGATAATTATGATAGAATTAAATATAATACAATATCTATATAATATAATAGTATAATGTAATATAATATTATGAATTTTGAATTATAATGTATGCATATATATATATGTTATGTCTATATAATACACTATTGTACATATATGATGCACACATACTATTTCTTGCGATTGGGCGACCAGATGCTTGACACCCTCCAGACGGCGCTTCAGCGGCTCTTTTCCTGGGCGATTGACTATTTTTCACCAACAGATTGGAAGAACACCATGGTTTTGTGTTTGGAACGTCAAATCAATAGATCTGGGTAAATTATCACGACCTCACTGTCCTTCCTCACTGGAATCATGGTTTATTTTAGGGAAATCATCCCCAAATGGCCGAACTAATATTCAGGTTAGTGAAATATTATCATTTACCCAGATAAATTGGTTTCAGGGAAAGAGTCTACAAGAAACCTTGTTTTTTACCATCAACAAGTAAGACGGGTTTCCGGTTTCAATTCTCCCTTCAACCAATCCAATGATCAAACCAAACCAAGACCCCTTCAAATCTGAACATGTCCTGTGCATTGAATATGTGCCAGCTGAGCCATGTTCAGAAGCGCTGTTGATGATTGGGATGATCACATAATTGAGTATAAATGGAAAATCCTATGAAAACCAAACAGTATTTAGCGTTTTTCTAAAACGAACTCCGAGGGTACATGCCCGAGAAGCTTGCTTTACTACTTATTTGAGGCTCCGGTTTTGGGCCTTGGGCCCACCTAGGCTTGCACAAAAAGCAACTGCAATGCTTTTATGCACAGCCTACTAAGGCATGAGGTACCAATCACAATGGCTTGGACGCAAGCCACTAAGCATATCGCGAAAAACTGCTAAAGCACGACCTGCGAATTGCAGTGGCTTGGACGCAAAGCTACTAGGGAGTTCATGAAAAACTACTAGGCATGAATTGCGAATCACAACGGCTTGGACGCAAGACTACTAAGATTTTCCCTCAAAATTAATTGAATATAATAAGAGAGGATACCATTTCTTTCTATCTTTAGAGCATTTTCTTAGTTGTTTTGCGGCCAAGCCAATGCGAATTGCGACATCGTGCTTAGTAGCTTTGAGCACATTCTTATAGTAGCTTTGCGGCCAGCCAGTACAAATTGCGAATGTGCGCACGCAAACCTGGCCCCGCCCCCCAGGAGTCAAAGTTGCCACTCACAAAAGCCAGTCTTGCTGCTTTCCTGGTGAAGCATGGTGCAGCTGTTTTGCAGCGCACGGCAGTAAGTCAACTTTGATGTCCGGGGGTTGCGAGGGGGTTGTGCCCAGGGTCCTGTACATTGCCGCCGGCTGTCTTTGCATTGCTTCTGGCTGTCAAGGTTAAACCTCGCTTGTTACAGAACAGCGCGGGCATCCCTGCACCTTTTGAACCGTTCATTGGTTTTGCGCTGGTATATGTTGAACTGGTAGTAACGTATCCTTGAGCTGACGGGTTTTGTGGACCTGGTATCCAGGACCGAATAGACAGAAGACCTTTGAATATTCAGGTTAGTCTATTGTGTTTTATTGGAGAAGACCCAGTCAGAAAGTATATCGGGCTGAGCAATGCCAGTAGAAATTTGACCATCAATGACCATCAACTCTACGGCCAGCACTTGTGCTATGTCCCAAACTCTTTCAGAATGATTGTCGGGAACTTCATTCTTGGTGACTTTTGCAGTACTTTGTGGCCTTCCACTCTGTTGAGATGTTATAACTTGGACATGTGTGATGACCTTCTGCGGGGAATCTGCTGTCCGGCAATCCTGGTTTCCAGCGTGTTGTTCATAAACCCCCAAAAAAAAATTGGAAAAACCCTAGGAAAAACTTCAAATTAACCCTCCAGAAACCCCAAATGAACCCTTAAAAAAAACCTGAGCAAAATATGAAAGTGTATATACGGAAGTGCCTGTGGGGCGTAGGGCAGGTGCTGAGGGCAAATTTACATGATAGCAGATTGCATTTCCAAAATGTTTCCCTTGCTTTATTTGTCCGCCCTGCTCCCCCACTGTCCCCTCAACCTTGCAGCATTGACCCCATCTCCAAAGCACATGATGTGACACAGGCGTTGCAGAGGCAAGGAGACAACGACTCTTCTTATGTGAAATTAGAATCATTTAGAATCCATAGTTAAGTTGATGCTGGTATTCATAGCCGTATCGAATGAAAGAAAATTATAAGGCATTCCACTAGATATGTTGAGCGACTTTGATCGACCCAGAATAGCAGGCCCTGTATATATAAACCCATTGAACACATGTTGGTTAAATCATGTTAAATCATATTTTGTGTTGGTTAAGGTAGGGTAAAATCCATCATTTTTCGTTGGTGAAACATGGTTAAACCAGGTAAAACCACGACAACAGATGCTTCGCCAGGAGCTGAACACGCCCAAAGATGTGCTGGAATTCAGTCACTGGGAGACGAGGGCCCCGCCCCGGTGGTTTTGTTTTTAGCCTCTTTCGGACAGTGCTACCCTTTGGCCCTCTGGTAAACTAACTAACATAACGAACTGGAAAGATCCACCCATGTTTAATGGGAAAACTCACTATTTCTATGGCCATTTTCAATAGCTATGTCAAATTACCAGAGGGTAAGAAGTGAATTGTCACATGTTTACTGTAGATTTGCTGAGTCAAGGGTATTTTGTATATGTTGTTTTTCTTAACCGTTGGTTAATCCACCAATTTGGGGGAATCCACTGGGATAAACTTGTTTATTTTTGGTGGTTGGCCCTCAAAGAACTCCAAACATGCGGTGATAGCAACCCGCCAAAAAGAGAAAACAATAAAATCTAATCCCAAAATTGTAGTAAATGATGGTGATATTTCTATCCTTTTGGGGGTACTGAAAAAAACCGTAAAAATGGGAGTGTTTGAACGTACGTGGTTTTTGAATATGGCCGTTTGAATTGTTGAAAAACCGTTGGACAGCCAAGGAATCTTGGGATAACACACGCCGTCATACGCAGTGTCGGGCCTTTCCATGCCTTTCCCAGGCCGCATCACGCCTTTCTGCCTCTTGTTGGAAAGAATCTATCTGGACGGCAGTTTGTCAAAGGGCCAGGCAGCTCTACGGACCTCTGCCCCTTGGCTCCCAGTCAGAGGTCCCAGGGTCTGATGCTCGGACAACTCCCGGCCTTCCGACCTTGCCATTTTTCCATGGAGGTTTCCTGAAGGTACCCCCAGTCATCCATGGGGATTTTCTAGGCCTATGGATCCTATGGATCCAGTCGTAGCTTCTTAGATTAGGAAGTGGGACTGGGGTATCATTTCCTCTTATTGTGGAGGGTTAGTCGTATCTTCTCAGACAGTGGCCATGGATCCATTTTTGCTCGGAGAAACATGGAGAAACCAATGGATTTCCATCCTTTGATGGATAGGCCCGTGGGGATTTTCCAGCTAGCGATGGTTTGATTAATGGTGGACAAACTATCTAAGATATCTAAGATATCTAAGTCTCATTACACACCCATTAAATTACGTATCTGGTTGGTGGTTTGGAACATGAATTTTATATGACTTTCCCATCATATTGGGAATGGAAAATCATCCCAACTGACGAACTCACTCCATCATTTTTCAGAGGGGTTAGGTTGAAACCACCAACCAGGTATATAGACATATATATATAATATGCATACATATCCCATGAATTTCCACTAAAACACCATGTTTTGACAGGTATAAACCGGCCGGTTTTTTCCTCAACGATGTCATCTGTGGGGTGAGGTCCAAGCCGGAGCCGATTGGCGCGAGAGCTTCGCACGGTACCTTGGGGGCCCCTGGGGATGGCCCACAGCTCCGGGGAGCCTCTGGGGAAACCAGGGGAAAACCAGGGGAAAACCAGGGGAAAACCAGGGGAAGATGGTGATTTATATGGAAAATATGGTTCATTTATAGTTAAACTATGTTGAAGTACCTATTGAAGATGGTGATTTTCCATAGTTATGTGAAAGTTTACCAGAGGGTAATGAAACATGGTTTGCTGGGCAATCCTCCTTACATGGGCATTGAAATCGGACAATAATCTATTTTATTGGCGTGGACTTACATGGATTTCCAATTGCCATGAATGTTTGAGACTGACTGAGTCAAGACTTTGTTTGGTGGGTTCGCAAGTTATACTACAGTAATATAATGTACAACCAGAGATGAAGCAACATGTTATATCATGTTTTATCCGACAAACAAATGGCTTTGGAATACTTTGAGTGTTTAAGGTCTACAGTCAAGGCCATTTATTACTTATAACTGGTGATTTCTATGGGATTATACATTCTATAAATGGGGTTTTCTATTCGTACTTATAAGTGGTATAACTCGGGCCATAACTGTACCATGCCAATAGACACCGAAAACAAGTTGGATCCACAAGTTCCGCGCGCGCGCATGCGCGCGCGCCTGGATGCAGGGGCCAGACATCCACGGGCGTGTACCCATTCGCGACTTTGCTGCAGTGGAAGGTCATTCCCTTGGATTCCCATGGATTTTTTCGCGCCCAAATGAATAGACCCAAAACTAATGCCAAAACTAATGCCAATACTAGTTACTAGTTGGTGGTTTGGAACATGTTTTTTTTATCACTGTCCATATGTTGGGAATGTCATCATCCCAACTGACTGACTTTCATATTTTTCAGAGGGGTAGGGCTCAACCACCAAGCAGTAAACATACAAACACACTTGATTTCTGCTGTTGCGTTTGGAATTTCTCCGGACGCCGGGGCTGGCGACTCACTGCCAAGGGACCAGGTTCCACATGGTTCCACCCTATTTCCACCGTCGAGCCTGATTTCATATTTGTTCTCTATACTGAGGCATTACTGCTGCGAAGCTTGATCAGAGAGCCAATCACGCTTTGCTTAGTATGTTTTGTGTTTGTTTGTTTGCGTTTTTTTTGTGTGTGAAGTTCATCCCGATGTGTGTAGATAGTGATATCTGAATCATGATTTCTTGCACTGTCACATCTTGTTTGTTTGAATATGTTTGATTTTATCTACTTTGGAAGGTGTTGGCATCAAGTGTATGTTGGACACCAAAGTCGAAGGATTGGAGTATGATTCGTTCACGTTAGGATGCTGAAGTGGAAGAAATAGCTGGGTGAACTTGAAGGATCATCCCAGTGATCACATTTAAGGCAATGGCTATTACTATCTATTACTTATAACTGGTTATTTCTATGGTTATTTCTATGGGATAAAAAACATTCTATAAATGGGGTGACTTCTTATTACTTATAACTGGTATAACTCGGGCCTTGAAACTGCAGGCGATGCTAATATCACTCAGTTATGGAATAAGCCAAGTTGGTGGACTGTGTGGATCAACAATTGGATTGCCCATCTTCGGGGGGTGGTCATCAGTCCATAGGGATTGAAAAAAACCATTAGGGATTCCTGTGGGGTTGATGACAAAAAAGCATCAAAACCTCTGGTAAACATACATATATAGCTATTGAACATGGCCCAGTCGAAATAGTGGATTTTCCCCTTTAAAAGTGATGGATCTGTCCAGTTCTTGACATGTGAGTTCGTTTTTTTAGGCCGGGTAATCTCCATGGTAACTTGACCATGGCAGCCATGCTGACATGCCCTGGGATGATCCTCAAAGAAACGTGTCAAAATCTGCCATGGGATGCCGGCCCAGGGGACCACACATTTTCTTCATTTAAAGTATTTGACCACGATGAACGAACCATCCACAGTTATGGCCCGAGTTATACCACTTATAAGTACGAATAGAAGTCACCCCATTTATAGAATGTTCCCATAGAAATAACCATAGAAATAACCAGTTATAAGTAATAAATGGCCTTAACTGCAATAATATGGGGATAATTTGGACCAATTGTTGACCCAGATTTTGAGCCCCAAAAATAAATATGGAACCCATCCGATGAACCCAGCAGGGCAACAAATTGAGATTTTCCCTTTTGACATGGCGATAAATTGTGGTTAAGTTGTACACCATTTTTTAGACATGGCCAGATCATCCCAAATCTATTGTTAATTGGTTCAATTCGTGTCTATGGTGGTTAAGTCCCTGCATGTCATCATTTTTCCGGGTGAAATGTCCATGTTTCATCATGTTTAATGCTTAAATCAAGTATATACGTTCAGGCACACCAACATTATTTTTGGGATGTTGTTCATCGTTACATTTGAGTGTTAATGATTAAATCAGATGAAATTACTGTAACAGTGACGTTAAAATCCACATGTTTCATGGTTAACTCATGTGAAGTCCCAGTTGATGATACAGTTAAGGCCATGGCTATTACTTAATAACTGGTTATTTCTATGGTTATTTCTATGGGATTATACATTCTATAAATGGGGTTTTCTTAGTACTTATAACTGGTATAACTCGGGCCGCATCGCCGCAGGAAGAAGGTGGGAAGTGCCGAGGGCTCCGAGTTGATCGCCTTGGCTCTTGCCAGCGGTGCAAGGCGCGCCCCGCGGGTTTCGGGCTCGGTGAATCGGTCGGGTTTCCCTGATTCAACCTGAACAAATCCAGCAAAATATAGGTGTGTCTGAAAATAGTGTACCCCTAAAACCAATGGTTTTGCTGATCATTATCCCTATTAAATGGCTATTTGTTTGGGAATATACCCTATTTTCAGACAAACCCATATGGAGGATGGGTAGTTTGGTTGGTAATTACCCGGCCTGGTAAACGAACTCAAATAGCGAACTGGAAAGATCCACCATCTTCAATGGGAAAATCCACTATAAATCACCATTTTCAATAGCTATGTTAAATTACCAGAGGGTATCCCATATTATCCCTAAACGTTGGATGGGGAGACCTATGGTTTGGTACGTTCACCTATGGGAGATACGTTCCCTGACCAGCTGAGCAGCAGCGGGTTCGGATGATCCACAGGTGGGTGAACCAAGATGGGCCGCCCGCTTTTGCCGATTGTTTTTTGCGTCTCAGCGATGAAACGCAGGAGTTGGGGGCGTTTTTTCGGCATGTTTTTATGGCAAGGTGGTGCCAAATGATCAGCTAAGTTGGTGCACATAACTTAAATAACTAGGGTTTGTGAATGTTTATGATAGAGATATATATATATATTTATTCAGACTCATATGTTAATGGTGGTTATCAACAAACTGAGAATTCTGGGGGGAATTCCCCTTCACACTTGGTTTTGCTGAGGTTTCTTGATTTGCTGAAGGCTTTCTGTGAGTCTCTTGGCGCATGGACGAATTTCCCGGCCCGAAAAAGGGCACCCAGGGCGGTGGACGAATTCGCCCATCCCCCCGTGCTCCTGGAAGTTCGACTAGGGGTGAGTTGGGCACATTATATACTATTACAGTTAAGGCCATTTGTTACTTATAACTGGTTACAAATGGGATTATACATTCTATAAATGGGGTTTTCTTAGTAATGCCAACATCGGATTAATCAACCCCCCCCCCTGGTAAGTAGGGGGGTACCTTCTGGCTAGTTTCTTGACCACCCCTTAATAGTAAGCAACTCTGAACCATAAAAATTTGGATATGGCTTACGTCAATTAGATCTTAATTGAATTCTATTGGATTTGTTAAAATCTCATGGATCAGAAAGGTGGTTGATTAATCGGGGGCAAACCATGGTTATTATTAATGGGGGACATGGGCTCATGGGGGGTACCCTTTGGGAGCTATCCAAACTGATGATTTTTATAAAGATTTTAATTAGAAATCGATCATTTGGGGAATAGTCATTTTTTGAATTTTTCAATGATCAACTTAAACCTTAAGTATAACAATGATGATTAAACAAAAAGGTAAAAACAAATTGGAAATAAATAGAATTGGAAATAAAAATTGTTGGATAAAAATTTGATTTCAGCACAGGGGGTTGATTAATACCGCGGGTTTATTAATCCTGGGGGACCACCTCTTTTTAAATTACAAAAAAAAAATGGGCAGAGGGGGTTGATTAATACCGCGGGGATTATTAATCCTATGTTGGCATTACTTATAATTGGTATTTCGGGCCATAACTGTAATGGTTTGTTGAATATTTATTCGTCATGATCGTTTAATAGCAATACAGTAATCAACGCACTCAGATACTCGTACCTATATACTAATATGTGAATAATATAGGAATAATCATAGTACTAGTTATATAGTCATGATTGATATGTCATGATTGCTGAACAATAATAGTAACTTAATATATCAACAATAGATCAATGATGATTTTCCCAATGATATATCAATAATTGATTACTTGGGGACCATAAATACTATTATATACTTAGGTATCTCCCCATTAAGTATATTATATAATCATTATCATATATATATATATAGAATATACAACTGGAATATTATCTATTATCACTAGCTATAATATATATATATATATATATAACCATATGTGCCATTGTATATATATATATATATGTTATCAATATTATATAACACTATATAACCACATAATGTATAATCAGATATAGATATCTATCATTAATATTGTATATGTTTAACAAATATATTATATTAATACTAAATATATAATATTAATAACATGGTTAAATATATGACATTAATACCAGGGTTAAGTACTATTGATCTGATATATAATACATTAATGGTATTTAATACTAGATATCTAGTTATATGGTATTTAGTACTAGTTATATTATATATATATATATATCTGGTTCATTATCATTTAACCATATTATCTATATATATATATGTATAACAAGTATTATATCTTTAATACCATATATCATATAGATATCCCATATATTATGATATATATATATCATACCAGATATGTATAACATTATATAACCAGCTACGGTATTAATATTACATTTATATTTAACCATATATATATATATATTAATATTAATAACGTTGTCAAATATATAACATTAATACCATGGTCAAAATACAAATGATATGATATATATATAATACATTAGCTTTTATTATCATGATGTATATATATAAATACTTGTATACTATTAACATTATCATGATATATATATATATATACACACACTACCCTCTGGTAAACTAACATAAACTATGGAAAATCACCATTTTTAATGGGTAAATCCACTATAAATAGCCATTTTCAATAGCTATACTTGTCATGATCACCCCTCCCAGGTCTGGCACCTTGGAGGCCGCCTCCCTGCAGCTCTTGGCGGACTCCTTGCAGGGCGTGACCAACGGCGGCCGCCCCGTGACGTGGATGAAGGGGTTAAATCCTGGGGAAAAACCGTGATGTGAACACCAGAAGATCGTGGCAAAAACCATGGAACTAGATATCTATGGAAAATCCCTTATTTCACGCAAAATCGTTGCAACAACACTATGGAAAACAGTACTATTAAGTGGCGATGGAAAACAGAATTTGTGCCTTGTGCCATGTCGACGAGGCCGATGCGCCATGAAATGGAATGGAACTCTTTAAACTTTTGAGACAAACCCCATGGGCCCATGGATGTAAAAACTCGGGAAAACTGGTGAAGCAGCAAAACACATCTGGGAGTGCATGAGTATTTGACTTTTCTTACTAGAACAGATATGAGCAAGTACCCTCTGGTAATTTAACGTAACTATGGAAAATCACCATTTTTAATGGGTAAATCCACTATAAATGGCCATTTTCAATAGCAAACTGTTAGTTTACCAGAGGGTATGAGCAAGTTTTTCATGTTTCATTCCACAGCCAATGACATCTCCCATTGGCTAATCCCAATTATCCCAATCAAAAAATCGCTGGTTGTTGATAGTTTCTCAAAAGAACAATGTAGGTATCCCCATTTATAGATTGTTGTGCCATGTTTTCCTTTATGAAGATACAGTAGTTTCTATCCAATGGTCTTAAAGCATGATTTCCTATTAAACATACTTGGTGGCTCATCCCAGTTAGTAAGTGGGTTATAACACCAGTTATAAATGGGATAAGTAGGGTTAATCCACTTATAACTGGTGTTATAACCCACTTACTAACTGGGATGAGCCACCAAGTAGCCATGGCTTGCCATGAAAAAAAAACGATCGGTGACTGTCCCGACAGGTGATGTGTAAACTCTTCGAGGGCGGAGGAACGATGTTTTCCAACGTGGTGAACATTGCCATGAGACATGTTGCTTGGCAGCGAGCCCATAGCCATAACCGGTAGGTCAGTTGAGTCACCGGTTAAACCGGGAAAACCGGGAAAACCTTGGGGATTTCCCATGTTAGTCAATGGTATTCAATGATGGTCAATTGGTTTGGGGGTTAAGTTCTATTGTCCTAAACAGTGGTTTTCCAACTTCGCTAACTAGGGGCCTCCGCTTTGTGCGGATTAATGGTGGAGAACTACAAGCAAAAGAAACCTTGAGATACCCAGATCGAATAAATCAATGTGTTTTTGAAGGGGGGAATTCAGCACAACTTGGGCTACCTTCTTCGATGATCTTCTATGTCCAAGTGGAATCTGTTGGATGCAGTAAACTGGTCAGATGATTTCTGACAATCGTGCATGTGTGGGATGCCATGGGTGGCTGCTGAAGTGGATCGTGGAACCTGTAAAGAGATGAAATAAGTGGCTTATCATATCCGCTTTAACCCACTTTTTTCACCACTTAATTAAAATACTTAAGTTAACTACTTAATGGCAAATCTAAGTCAGATCAAGATAGACTATAGCAACCCCCATTATATATCCCCATTTTACAATTGTACCAATAGTTGTATCACCATTGTGATAACCAGTAATGGGTTATCAGCTATCACCAGTTTTTGGTAATTAGCAATGGGTTATCACTTTTAGGTTATCACTATTCATGGGTTTTTGGTTTGATAATGGGCTATATTAGTTTCTGTTTAACCATATAATAACCATATATTATATAACCATATATTAACCATATATATTAACCATATATATTAACCATATATATTAACCATATATATTAACCATATATTAACCATATATATTAACCATATATATATATTAACCATATAATAACCACAACTGTTTGTTACATCTGTTGATTTTCACCATTTTTGTCGGTCGCCACCAGTCGCGCAGTCCCGTTCAGCCAGGATCTCTTTGGCACCGACGCGGGCGATGTGCCACGGAACGGACGGAAGCGGAAGGGGTGTCGACTTAAAAGGAGGGCTTTTTCGCCGGTAGGTAATGAGGTAGTTTTATGATGTTTAATGCTAGGTAAATCCTGTAAAATCCAAGAAACAAATCCTGTTTTGTGGCATCATAAATTTTATTGTATACATGATGATGGCTGTTTGATGATAGTGAAATCGTAAAATTCCAGTAAACTGGCTGGAAAATCACCAAATAAATGATGTTCCCATTTCAATGCCGGTTTACTTCAGGTATTTCCATTCGCCATAGTTGACAACACCGGAGGGTACCGCCCGAGTTTATTGGCACTTTTAATGTTTGTGGATTTAGGAGTTTCCCCCAATTGTCAAACAAAAACATGTCCTTTTCTGGCAAAGGATGAATTTGTATAGGTTGGAAACATATAGATGATGATAGGGATCGCAAGTTTGAAGGGACTAGGCCCCTAGTGAATTACAACATAGATATGGACTGGGAAACGAAACCATGGTGGTTGTTTATATACTGTATATATATATATTGAGTTTGATGCATGTCCAGTATTATACTTACATGTTCTTTGAGGGTTTAAATGATCTCTGTATCTGGCAGAGGGATTGAATCCCAGCAAAATGGCCAGATTCCCTGCCTGGGATGATGCCATGATAAATACATGTACAAATAGGGGGAACACATAATGTAATTCTACCGTCCATCTTTCTTTTTTTTCGCGGGTTAGTTAAAAACGGTGTTTTGAACTAGTGTTCTTCATTATCAATCAGTTATAGTTATACAATTCATATGCTACAGATTCATACAGATGACACGAGATCGAGAATGCGAAGCCTAGCGATTCATGCAGAGTTTTTGCAGTGTTTATGCTGTTTTTTTTTTTGGCGGGGTTGGCATACTATCCTTGAATAATCTTGGGGATGATCATCAACTAAACAGTCAATATTGACTCGCACAGAGAACAGGGACCGGTTGCCCAATACAAAGTGTGGGTGTTTTTTGTGATATAAAGTGATGCCAATCGGGTGAATCTTTTCACCATTGCCAATCACAACATGTGACATCATGTGGCTATGGATCCATACTAATATCTGAACATATATATATACATAAATATCATTCTGAAAGGGGGATGAATCATGATGAATCCATCCATTCACACAGATTTTTCAAGGCTTTGAACTGTGCCATACCCCGCCCTTGAGGCGCTTTTAAGCTTCTGCTATGCACATGGAGCTCGTTTCTTGGTGTGTTCTCCCATGAATGTTGCCCGAAAAGTAGTTGGAAATTGCCATGGAATATATGGAATGGAATGAAGAAAAATCTGAAGATTCAGAGTGTTTAGTTGCCATAGATATGTAGTAGCTGAATATTCCCTGTGAATGGTCCATTGATTCCATTTTTTTGTAGTTGAATATGTCCTGACCAGCTAAAAACAAGTTGTCTTATGGAAGAATCTAAGCTGAGCCATGAATAGACCACCCCTGGAACAACCAATAGGTAAACCATGTCCCTTCATTTTTTGAATAGGACATCGTGGTTTCACCAACGGACAGGCGTGGAAACCCACAAAAGTCCTGAACTCCACAGCGGCCTTTTTGGGCTTTGTTTATGTGTAAACAAAAAACAACATGTCCCCGATTTGAATGATGGCAACACTTGCAGTAAACCCTATATGTCTATGATTGGGTTCATTAAAGACCAAGGGTTCAATCCGTTCAGTTCAATCTTTTTTTTTGGTGAACCAATCCCAAGGTCTTGGCGAATCGTTTCTTATTTTTTTTGCTGGTGAACATGGTGAACATGGTGAACGCACCGGGCTGGGGGTTTTCACAGAGGTTGGAAGTGCACAGATGGCTGGAATCACTCCGCCTTCTTGGAATTGCTCTGTTGCGCCGTCACTTCAAGGTGACTCGGAGAAAAGGCGCTTGGAGGGGACTGATGACGGGATGTCATGGGCTGCCTTAACCACAGTTTAAGTGGGATGTATCCAGGATTGAAGTTTCGAAAGTTTGCGGGGTTTTATGAAGTTTCACCATTTGACATTCAAACATATATGAGGATATTTAATGCCAATAGATCTTGAACCAGACCCCTATCTCCTTGCTGTGAATGATCCAACTAAATTGTACTTGGCACATCTTGGTACCATGTTTTTAATTGTATGTATATATATATAGAATTATATATATATATATCTATGGTATATGTATGGTATATATATATATATATATGGTATGGAGCAAAAATTAAGTCCCATAAATGCCATCCAGATGGACAATGGACTGCTCATTCCTACCATCCCAGGGATAATCACTGTGGATCCACATGCATATATACCATGTATTTTGACCATTGCACATATCAAGTTGATCTTAAAATCCCATAATTCAACATTATGTCACCATGTCCCCGTGACTTTGTCCCATGAAAAACTTGTTTTTTTTTGGAGATTGAAAGAAGTGACAGACATTACATATACTGTATATATATATATATCCCCATGACTTAACTAATGTATTAGGGGGGTGTATTACCTATTTGATCAATACATTAGGGGGGTACCCTATATTACCTTATTATAGAAATCTTTATAAATCTATATCTGGTTGGTGGTTTGGAACATGTTTTTATTTTTTTTATATTGGGAAATAATAATCCCAAATTACTTTCATATTTTTCAGAGGGGTTGAAACCACCAACCAGATATATTATATATATATATATAACTATAACCCTTGCACCTGGCATGGGCATGCTGAAAACTAAGGCGCCATTGCCGAGGAAAACGCTCTTGGGAGGAGAATTTCCAGGTGGTGAAAGGCATCCTCGACAGTCAGCAGGAGGGCCTCGTCGATGTTTAAGCAATGGGTCATTTTTAAGGCCTTAATCATAGAAATTCTCCTGGTGGTCATGCTACCTCCAGTAAACTTACAAACTCACATTGACTTGGAAGGTTTTAAGGCCTTGTTTTCAAAAGTTGGAGATTTTCTCAAAAAAAAAGTTGGGCATGGGTCATTGTGAATCATGAATTTCTTTCAAATTTCATTGTTGAAGTTGGAGATGTTCTCAAAAACCGGCTGGATTTAAAAAATGAACCATGGATTCGGATGTGTCCCGATGGGTTTGGAGTTACTCTAGATACCAGTTTTGAACAAAACTAAATTTAAATTGATTGAACATGTCGTTGGATGTTTTGGGCGATGTATTGTATAAGTTTGAGGTAATACTCATGAAATACAACATATAAAGCAATTCCACCGGTAGAGGCGAATTTTAGGGAACAAATCAAGCAACCATGTTTACTATATGTTGGTCATGCTCAATCTTCCGTCCCAAATTCCTCTTGTTTCTTAGATTCCTTGTTTGTCTTCTTGGGAGCTGGCACCACCATGACGTGACCGTAGTGACCAGCGCAGCGCAAAGGTTTCAATGGTTGCTGGAACCTGCATGTTGATGTTCATTTGTTCCTCTGGTTTCACAAGGAACAACTAGTTGAGGCATCTAGTTCCGAGACCGATCAATGTTACGCATTGATTTTGCCGTAAGTTGTACAGCGGCAATCATCTATCATCATCTCCCAACTACGGGTCAACAACCATTTACGCGGCATACACTTTAGTTTTATGTAGTTTCCCAGCAGCCTTCAGCTTGTTTTCTGGGATGATGTTGGTGCAACAGGATCCAGCGACACTCTGGAATGTGGCACAAGATCGCGGAGCTCAGGACCAGGCATGTGCAGCTTGGATGCACTGAACGAAGGTCACACTTTGTACGGAAAATGGACTCTCCTTTTTCGAGGGTGAAGATCACTTGATAATAATATAGTGCGAACAAAGAGTAGTTTACCTATGGTTAAGTGCCAATTTTCTTTGTTTCGGTGATGCAGCACTTTGTGGTGGTCAAAAATACTGGTCAACCCTCTAACAGGTGATGTTTGTAATGGAGATAGATGGGTCATAGTCATCTTCCCTTTCCACGTTGAATTACAAAAACACATCATACCGCGTATTCCCGGAGAAAACTTCAAGAGTTGTGCCTGGTTAGGCTGGGTTTTAAAAGTTTTAGACTCAAAATGTCAACCCGATCCATACCCTTGATCCATACCTAAGAATGGTAAGCTGTACCTAGTACAAGTTAGATATACCTTGTCAGAACGTACCGGTCAATCCTCTTATATATATATATACACACATACGTATTTTACTCGTTCCATACATTCTGATCACCGGAAAAAAGGATCCATACCCGCTTTTTGAGCTGTTGCTATTTGTCCAAAAGATCTGAGACGATCAATGCAGATTCAAGAGTTGCACTTGCCCAGCTGAGCTGCTGAGATAGCAACGGTGCTCAATGGTTACTGCAAAGGTATGGGTCAAGATTATTATATAACCCCAACAAATATGCTTCTCTCCTCAGCATGTTTGATTTTGATCCATTCTGGGATTCCTTTGCTACAAAAGTCTGGACCCACACCGTGATGTGGTAACCCAAGCAGCATAAGCCAAGGAGAGCACGTTCTACGATGCTCGGCGGTGGTTTCAGAGTCTTTCTGGCATCGTAAAGAGATGTAACAAGTATTTGGGATAGCTCTAATAATCGATAGGTCATTGGTGGTCATCGACTTTCATGTCAAAAAACCAGGGAATAGCCACCAGAATTCCATATCTGGGTTGATGATCATTGCTCCTGATGATCCACTTAAAATCCCCATGTTTCATGGTTCAAAATCCCCATGTTTATAATGTTTGATAGTTCGTTCAATCCCAATTTTGGATGGTGAAATTGGTGAAATCCCCATTGTTTGGTTGTTACCCTCTGGTAAACTAACAGTTTGCGAACTGGAAAACGGCCCATTTATAGATGGTTTACCCATTGGAAATTGTGATCTTCAATAGCTATGTTAGTTTACCGGAGGGTAAATCTCCTATTTTCGTCGAAATCCCTACATTCTTCGTGGCTTCTGAATGGTTGGGCGCCCCTTTAGTTAGGAGATGCTTTTGACGCTGGCGGAGGAAGGCTTGGTGGGTGCCTCGTTTTTTGGAGAATTGGAGGGGTCAAAACCGTTTTGATTTCCATATTTTGGGGGGAATAGCATGGAACTATTCATGGAATATAGCTGATAAATGATGGTTGGTTGATGATTATAAGGGATTATACTACCCAATATATGGGGAATATACCCTTTGGTAAACTAACAGTTTGCTATGAAAAATCATCATGCTATTAATGGGTAAATCCACTACTTCTATGGCCATTTTCAATAGCAAACTGTTAGTTTACCAGAGGGTAACATGGAATAAGCATGAATAAGCATCACATCGTAATTAGTGGTGAATAAAGATTGATAGATATCAATAGTATGTTTTTCATAGGGTAAGCATCACATGTATATGATATATGTGGTGAATATTCTATGTTCCATAGTGGTGAATATATAATCGTTATAGAATGATTTTTAATGATTAACAAGTTAATGTGATGGTTACATAACTTCATTATGAGTTATAATATGTTATGATTGTTAATATGATATATGTTAAATGGTTGTAGGTTGTAGAACTTCATTGTGATAATCATACTGATTGTACACCACCATGGTCTAATGGAGAAAGAACCTTGGGATGGGGAAACCCAATGGTGACTTCATGGTGACTTCATGGTGACTCAGCTGAGTATTCCATTGGAGGTATAAACTCAATAAACCCAAGAAGAATTGGGATACGAATGGGTTTGTTTAAGGAGCGTCTTTATGTTCCTCATGGTAAATATATCATTTGGGAAACCCATAGAGGATTTTTTTCCGGGGATTCTTGATATGGGGATATAGCCAGTTGTATCAACCAGTTGTATCAACAAGTTATTTTGGGGATAGAACAAGGGGATGATACCCTGATAAAATCACCCGAAAAACTGTTTAAATGTTTACATCACCATGAAAGAAAAACAAATAGCAACGGTTATTAACCGCATAAGCTAAGTAGAATTTGACAAGACTTGTGATATCCTCTGGTAATTTAGCAGTTTGCTACGGAGAATCACACCCTTTTTAATAGGTAAATCATTGCACTTAATGGTCCATTTTCCGTGGCTATGTTAAATTGCTGGAGGATAAAATCAAGAAGAATGAGTATATACGTGTATATATATGTATATATTATCGTATAATATATATATATATAGATAGATATGTACATAGTGGGATATAATGGGAAAATATGGGATACCACCACTAGCATCCACTAGCTTGTGTATATACTTTTATGATATAGAATATAATAATAATAATCATAAGTAATAACAATATATTAATTTAGTATATATATATATATAGTATAATACATATATATATATATATATATAATATGATATATATATAATGATATATATGTACTGTAATTACATCTATTAACAGTCGTGAATTCTCTACTCTTCAACCGCAGTAGTTTGGGGATCTCATGGGACCCCAGCTGTGATAGCGAACAGTAAATCTGGGGATTTCTTCAGCGAATGGATCACTATTTTTAGTATACCCTCTGGTAATTTAACATAGCTATTGAAAATCACCATTTATAGTGATTTTTTCCCATGAAACATGGTGATTTTCCATAGTTATGTTAAATTACCAGAGGGTATAGTTCTAGTTCAATATGGATCTCTATATTAGTGACTATAATGGGATTTTACTATTAATCCACATATTAAACCTTATATTGAAACTATATCTGCATCAATGTTTCAGAAGAATCGGATTGGAGGATTGGAGGGGAGATCCCGAAAAGAGGTGCCAGACGCCCAGCGCCAGACAAAGGTATGTGTTTTTTTTTTGAAGTATTATTGTAGCATATTGTATATAACTATATAACATCATATAACATCATATAACTATAAAACTATATAACTATACAACTATATAACTATAACGATATAACTATATAACTGTATATATATATATACACATAATCATATACAATGATTTTAGCTATTCTTGACACCGGTACACCAACCTTTGCAGGAAATTCCCTGAAGGTTTTTTCATTTGCGACGCATTGCTTCAGGGGGTTTTCCAGGGGGTTTGCCGAAGGCTTTAGGGCCATTTGAAAGGGAGAAAATGATGGAAAACCACATGAAATTCAGGGGAGATCCCCAATTTTCGGGCAAAGCTACTACTATTTTGGCTTAAGTCAGTTTAAAATTTAAAGCAATTTAAGCCGATTTAAGTCAACTTAAGTCAATTTCCAGCCAACTTAGATCAGCTGAAGGTTGAAGTCAACTGAAGTCAAACCAATTTAATGTCAACCTTGGATTAATAAACCATGGTTTATTAATCCAGGGTTGACGTTAGGCCAAGATGTCAGCGCCACTTCCATGGCATCGTTAGGTCAGCCCCTGGCGCGCGCCTACATCTCCTTGGCGGAGAGCTATGGCGCGCGTTGGGATGGTGTCTCGATAGCTTTCAGTAGATGGGATGGTGGTTAGTGACGGTTATTGGGTTGGGAAAAACATCAATAACTATAGCTAGTGGTAGTTAGTAACTATAGTATTCTATAGTTACCATACCAAAAACAGTGGTTGGTTAGTTTTCGGATGTTTTCGGCATCTTTTTTGGGGGTAACGACTGCTGTGAATCATGGCCCCTTAAAAAAGACATCTTAGATGATGTATCAATGTATTATGATGTATTATGATGTATATGTGTATATATATATAATTAATGGCGATGTTCCATAACAAACTGTTAAACTACCGGAGGGTAAACCGGAAAATCATCAAACTCAACGGGGTACATCGGGATTTGTCCAGTTTCCGATTGCTAATTAGTTTGTGATTATATCATGGAGATCCAAAATACATGGTGACAATATCATACTGTAGGGTTTTTTTGATGGAGTTACTGTAAATGGGGGTTACAACCAAGGAAAAATGCGTACCTATTCATTTTTGGCGATTACCAACCGGCTAAATTCATGGCCCATCCAAATATGCTTGACCCCGGCAAAACTAATTCTTGTAATCTATACTACTGTAGCAATTGTACTGTGTAAAGCACTGTGAAATTATGATAGGAATGGAGATTTCCAAACATTTTGTTGCAAGTGAACGGGGGTATGGATGTCCATATATGGGTGACATTTGATGGATCCCTGGATCCTTTTCTTTGGTAAACATATGATAATTCATGAGATGGAATTTTTATTTTTTCCAACATGTTCGGACAATCAACAGTTTGCAATCTGGTCAGTGCTTTCAAATTTACTTGTTCCCAATGTATTTTTTCAGGCAAACCAGAAAATTTTTGTCCATGTCCTCTCTGTTCACAAATAGTCCTCAGGAAACCCTGATTCAGTCGTGGGTTTATTCATTTGGGTCTCCCTTTCGAGGGGTGATTCTTAACGATGGGATGGATTCTGACGATGACATCTTGGGCTCTTGGATGACCCTCTGGTACTTGAACAGTTCGCCATGGAAAATCACCATGTTCAATAGGTACCCTCTGTTATCACCATGTTCACTACAGTTGGATGGGTAAAGAGCAACACAGAATAATTACTTGTTTTTAACATCTATTACCCTCTGGTAAATTAACAGTTCGACCCTGAAAATCACCAATGTTTAGAGGAAACTAATCTTCCAACCCCTATCTACCAGGGTCTATGTTAATTTACTGGAGGGTAAATCATCTAATGATGGGTCATTTTCCCTAGCTACGTTAGTTTATGTTAGTTTACTGGAGGGTATATAATGGTTTTGTTTTTGAGTCTGGAATTGGATTGCCGCATTGGTCAGCGAAAAGGATCCATCCTCACGAGATGAAGTCATTCGAATCCTGCTACCATGGGGACCCATGAATATCATTTCTTGGGTTTGAAGGAACGGCTACCAGTACCAGTACCAGTTGAGTTGGTGATTTTCGCATGGTTTTTGTGATGTGTTCGCTATTTTTTCCCAACCTTGGAGCCTTGGGTTTCTCCAGTTACCAGTCAGGGTCCAGTCAGGCATTGCATGGAACTACAGTCCGCCCTGGGAAGTGTACCAGCACCTTGGTGTCTTTTTGATGGCGAAGTCATGAGGCCATGGTGTCCATGGGGGAGGGAACATGATGATCAACTGTGGGTGCTTCATTTCAGACAAAACCTAATATATATATATTTTATATAATACATATATATATATATATGATGGTTGATTTATAATATATTGAATATAAACTAATCTACATGATTGATACCGGGATTCATACTAGACCTGCCTTTTTCGTCCAAAGAGCCAAAGAGTACAATTAAATGTGCGAATGTTGGGAGAAATGGTGACTTCACCTGGGTTCATAGATGAAAATGATGGATGAACAGCGCTTCTCAGGGGAAATCGCTGTGAATCAAACCCCTGGCATCCGGATGGTTCCCTAAGCCTTGCCTCATCCGTTCTGTTTAAGAAACCCCAATGCTGGGGTCCTCCGGATGGATCGGTTTCTACACCCTCAGCTCTTTTTGCTCTTACTTATAATGAGATACTAACCTAATCTCAGCTATGCTGCTATTCGTTCCCAAAAAATTGGGGAGTTGGGGGTTGTTTCCAGGCTCCATTCCAGCCACTGCCCACTGTCCAGCCACTGTCCAGCGACTAAGGAAGGGCCGCTTGACGAATTTTCACAGCTTGGTGGACAGCCTGGGCTCTGGCTGTGACCATCCCGATGGCCTCAGCATTCTCTCTGGAGCGGTGGACACCTGGCGTGCGGTGAACGAAAACGGTGAGATTTATGGAGAAGGGTGATATGGAACTAAATGTCATCCTGGAGTAGATAGACTATCAATCAATAATATATATATATATTATGTTATGTTATGTTATATTATATTATATTGTATTATATTATATTATATTATATGATTATTATTATTAGCAGTGGTATTATTATTAGTATTATTATTATTAGTATTATTATTAGTGCTATTATTAGTATTATTATTATTATTGGTATTATTATTATTATTAGTATTATTATTATTTATATAAAGTATACAATATAGGATAATATAGGTATATGGACCATTCTAATTGGCTGAATTGGCACAATTTAGACATTGAAACGCCGGGCCTTGCAGATCTAATCTCCAATGCTGGCTGGAGAATCCCGCGTTTCAACACCATTTCGGGTCAAACATATGGCAACTTATAGATTTTGTTCCATCAAAGATACCCTCTAGGTAAACTAACATAACTATGGAAAATCACATTTTTTATGGGAAAACTCACTATAAATGGCCATTTTCAATAGCTATGTTAAATTACCAGAGGGTACTGTTTTAGGGATGATTTTTTAAATAATCCCATCCCATCCGTTCATATTTTTAACGCCCCCATTTTTTGTTGGTCCCAAATATATATCCCAATATGTGGTTTCATCCCCCAAAAAACACCATGGTTTCTGGGTGTTTAAGATTAGGAGATGTTCCAAAGTTGGATTGTCCCATCTGCGACTTAGACCATTTCCTGCAGTAAGGAAGCCGGAGCTGATTTTGCCATTGATGACCCCAATCTCCCTGGAAAGTTCCTCGATCTTGGAGCATGTTGAGGGTCTCGGATTCAGTTTTAATAGTATTTGATGGTGATTTCATGGGTTAATGGGACTCAACCATCAATTACAGAGTTTCTTTTGGGATTAGCCATCAAAGATAAGGGGACACGGTTTGTATAAATGATGGTGGTTTGTTTTTGTCATGGGTTGTCCGGTTATACAAGCTGTTTTTTTTTGGGAATCATGAAATGTAACCATGAATAACCCGTTTCATCGGGATATGCATGTACCAACCGCTGTAGTGGGATGGGATAGAGGTAAATGTTCTATGTCTCAAAGGGGTTTCTGCAGGCATCTGCGTCAACCTTGGATGGATACTTTAGCAACTTTAGTACAACGTAATTTTTGCCATATAAAATATAGCAACCCCAAAATAGAAAAGTGGGGAAACCTAGACATACGAAGTAAATATCATCTGCAACATCCTGGACGCACTTGTTATTTTTTGTTTAAGGGCTGCTGCATATATATATATATGTTATGTGAGCCCAACCAGCTAAAACAAAACATCGTTTGGAAGGTATATAAGATTGACCATGAAATGGATGTCCAATCATTGTTAGCCTCTGGTAATTTTCAACGTGGCAAAGCATCGCATCTCCCATTTATAGATTCGTTTTTGTTGAAGCTATAACCCTAGATTTGGAATATCATGGATTTTCCATTGCGATGTTTTATTGCTGGAGGATATTGTCGTTGTTATTCTAGTTTTCGGTCAGGTATGCGATAAACGACTCTTTGACAACATCGCTTGTTTTCAAGATCTGACAAGGATATGTGAATTTGCTAATAGTGTCTCTGTGTCATTCTTGGTTCTCAGTCTCTTGCTTGCACCCTTTTTTTCTTATGTCGTAAATGTTGGTTCATTCTCCGCAACAATTGTTGACTTCCACCAATCGTTGGTTCAATCCCAATCTCATCAAATCTCATGCATGGCACATATCACCACCATAATTTATGGTTTGTTAAATCCCACTAAACGCCATTCAATCCCATTAAGTCCCATGAAAAATCCTATGATACATATCCCCCAAATCAGATCTGCAAATTCAAGTGGATGAAAATCCGCACTTCCGCATTCCTTTGTCAACTGTTTCTTGACATGAAATTCCAGAAGAAATCTTTTCAAGTTAGAATTCCATGAAATCTCATAAAAAATCCTATAAAATCCACATCTTCCATTGTAACCCCATCCTTTCATCTCCATCCCCAGAAAACGCTACGTGGCCAACCTGCCCCACCTGCTCTGGGCGCCGCGTCGTCAGCTGCTGCGACTGCTGGCGCTGCTCCGCGCGCGCCGCGCCGAAGCCGAGGACGCCGGCATCGCCGGCGTCGAAGTGTGGCTGGCGCGGCTGGCGCGGAGCGCGGAGCCGTGGCAGGCGGGGAAGGTCTGGGATTTTCCGTGGGGATCTTCCCCAGTGGACCATGAAAATCATGAAATTGAACACATTTATTTGCCCTTCCTAACACGAAAACACTCGGACTTGATCTTGGTCCTTGTTATATCATATGGATGGGTCAAAAACTATGATGATCAAATTTAGTGGGATGAACATCCATTAATCCCAGCTATTTTGGGTTCACTTTTGGTGCCAGGGCAGCCAGGGTTTTGACCCCTTTAGCCAAGTCATTCGACCAGAATTTTTAACTTTGACACTTCTGGGGTGATTTGAGGTATGGTACCACCAGCTTTAGGATATTTTAGGAACCCCCCCTTATTGGTTACCCTCTGGTAAACTAACAGTTTGCTATTGAAAATGGCACATAGAAATAGTGGATTTACCCATCAAAAATGGTGATTTTCCAGAGGGCTTAAATGGGATTGAATGGGATTCCAATTTTGAGATGGTTTTCCGGAACCTGGTCTCATTACAAATAAAATGAAATAGGAACAGCGCAAGCTCCAGAAGCTCCCGGTTCTCAGAAGATGATTCTCATACTTCACGATGCACTTTCATATTGTCAACTTGAATCAATGGGAATTCCAGGATCCTAAATTGGAGGTACTGTACCATATAATAAGGCCATATTTTGTGGGGATATTCCCTTACATAGGCCTTATATATGGTAGGTACCTCCAATTTAGGATCCTGGAATGGCCATTGATTGAACCTATAATTTTCTCAATGTCTTCAATACATTTCAATACTAGTAGAGGTTCTAATCAATCATCAGCTACCAAGAGCCTCACAAGGTTTCTGACCCATGTTAAGTGACCAAATCCTATACTTATAGATGGGCCACGGGATTAGCTAACTGATTATTGATTAGTTTTTGTGGGTTATCATAACCCACTATAATCCCAATTGCAATCCATTTACCAGCAGCATGGTCAACTATAATCCTTAGGTATCCTTGGGTTATAATCCCCTATAATCCATTTCAATCCTTAGGTGATGATCCTCTAGTCAACTACAAGGTGTTTCCCCCCAATTATAAGTTGGTTTATAAACCAGTTCGTAAGTATAGACGTATAGATATATCTACCGTAAACCATACCCTCTGGTAAACTAACATAACTATAGAAAATCATCATTTTGAATAGGTAGATCAACTATAAATGGGATATTTTCAATAGCTATGTAACAAATTACCAGAGGGTAGTGACATTGGAGTTCTGTTCACCAACCTCAGCGATTCCGCTCCCTACAGCACCACCTCTGTCGAGTCTTTCGACCCATGGCCCATCGAAGTCGGTGGTGAAGCTATCACCATCCCCACAGTTAAGGCCACGGCTATTACTTATAACTGGTTATTTCAGTGGGATTATACATTCTATAAATGGGGTTTTGTTAGTACTTATAACTGGTATTTCGGGCCATAACTGCAGGTGGGTCATCCGATCGTTCGCTTGGTCTTCAGCTTCTTGCCGCGCGTGCCAGCGGCACCTTGACGTCGTCAACCAGCCTTTTTTGGTGCTGGAAAAATGTACTTGTGATATGGAGGTTTCCTGAGGACCTTCAAATCATCCATTGAAATAGGATTTACCATTAACATCCATTAACCATCCATTTTGGGGTACCCCAATTTACAGAAACCCCCATATAACCAGAAAAACATGGGATTTCAATTGGGATTCAGTCGAAGGTTGGGGGAAAAACTTGGTTTTTGACCACCAGGCTTCACCAAAAAACAAATGGAAACTTAGGATCCGATCGACATATTGAAAAAATTAGACATCGGGAACCCAATTCATGAATTGATCATGGCAAGGATTTCCTTGCTAGGGCTGAAGCCCATTGAGAATTGGTAAAATGCTCAGCGTTTGGTGGTGTTTTTTTGATTGGTGCTATGTCATTATATGTCATTTACTGATCATCTCTCAATTTCTGCTGATTGAACTCTAGGAATGAATCCCCTTCTTTGTTGAATCCTCATGATCTGCCATGGGCCAGTGGTTGGTTTGTCTCAAAATATGGCACCAAAAAATCCCGCCCAAAAAATCCTGGATGGTTGGCGAAATCCGAATCACCAGTTGGTAGATCGGTTATCCCGGTTATCCCATTAAAATCCCATCATTTATAGTGGTTCATATAGTTACCTTTCATGGTTACCAACTGGTGCAGGATTTCGCAACCATCCACCGTTGATCATGTTCTCCATGATCATTGCCATCTTGTGGGTGTCCATTGTAGCCCACGCTTGATCCAAAACATGCCACAGAAATCCACAGAATATATGGAGGTTTCCTGAAATGCGGTGCCCCTACATCATCCATTAAAATGTCTAGATCGGATTTTCCATTCTAAACCATCCATAAACATGGGTCATTAAATGTCCCCATTGAACATCACCCAACCATTAGGTATATGGTCTATAATGGCTACTATAAGGTGATGTCCAATATACCCAAAATGGGACAGTTACCAACCCCAGATAAATGGGGGGATTCCCAATTACTCTGGAACCCCCACAGATGTGGCCTGAAAACTGCAGGTGCTTGGCTATGACTTCAGCACCCGAGGCGGGCCGTTTTTCAAGTGGATGGTGAGTTTCAGGACTTTGATTTGGTGCTATGGAAGACCATGGGAATATGATGTGGAATCTTATTGGGATATAATAATCTGGTTGGTGGTTTGGAACATGTTTTTATTTTTCCATAGATTGGGAATAATCATCCCAACTGACTTTCATATTTTTCAGAGGGGTTGAAACCACCAACCAGATAATGTAATGGAATGCGGACTATGGAATATGAATGGAATAGCCCGAAACCCTCCAAGTCATGGATGACCATGACTTAGCAATATTGAAACCCCATGGTGAGTTGGGGTAGCCAATGTTGAAAACCCCCATTTGTTGCTATAAATGGGGATACCCACCTGCAATCAAACATGGCTGGCTGAGAAGTCTCCTGTAAATGGATGATGGATGATTGTCCATTGACATGTTATATATATATAAATAAATTATAGCCAGCCAGCTATCATAAACATAATATATATAAGCCATAAACATAATACATAAGCCATAAACAATATATAAGCCATAAACATAATATATAACATACACTTAATACATAGCCATCATAAAATCTGACTAAATTTGATCACGACCTCACTGTTCTCCACTGGAATCATGGTTTATTTTAGGGGAATCATTCCCAAATGGCCGCAAGTTTCAGGTTAGTGAAATACTATAATTTACCCAGATATATACTAAGCATCTATTTTTTGTTGAAGGGCAGCTATCTAAGATTGGCGGATTGGCCGCGTTCTTACAGATGATAGTGGGTTAGTAGGTTTTCAAAATAATGCTTTATAAGCACATTGTGATCATTGTGTCCATTTCTAGATTCTAGATAATTACTGTATGATCAAGCGATACCTTTTATATATATATATACATATAATAACATATACATATACGTTTATATATATAGGTATGCTTGAGTTTTTATCAATTGAAATTGAAGAGATGAGCTGATAATGATGTGGACAAAACGAGCCGGTGCAGAGTAGATGTACCCTTTGGTAATCAAACATAGCAATGGACAGTGCCCCATTTATAGAAGGTGTTCTTCTCACAGCATCATTTATTGTGTGGTATAGACATAATTTCAACCCTGGATCAATGTACCCCTGGGTCGTCCAGACTGACTTCAAGATCTGAATGATTTTGCCGAGTACATGTCCTCCCACAAAACATTTTCTACAAGGCAAACGTTCTGAAGTTGGCAGAAGTTTCAATCAGACTTGTTGTTGAATGTGTTTGTGGTGTCTAATCGGAATGGGATGTCTGCTCTTGTGTGTTTAGAAGGATGTCAACCAATAAGCAATTGTACAATATTGTACATACCCTCTGGTTATTTAACATAGCCATGGGAAATGGCCCATAGAAATAGATGGTTTACCTATTGAAGATGGTGATTTTCCATGGCTATGTTAAATAACCAGATGGTAATTGTACTGATTAGTTGATGGCTATATGGGTTGAATGATGGTTTTGGTATCTCCCACATGCTCCATGGTGCTGGAATGTCAACATTTACCCCCAGCACCATGGCCCAGCATCCTTTTCCGAGCCTTGAAACAAGGCTATGGTGGCGGTCCGCCCCGAAAAATGGAAGCGCGGCCCAGAAGAGCCGAGGAAGGCTTCTGATCGTTGCCACTTCGCGACGTGAAGTTCATGGGTTCCAGCAAAAATCCTGAAAATCCTACTACAAAATGTGGTGAAACCAGGATGGTACAAATCGATGGTTTGTTTCCCCCCATGAAGCTGTTTCCCAGTTTCCAGGTACGGGACAATTTTTGAGAGGTGGGGCTGTGTCGCTAAGTGTACACCCCTCTGGGCAACATGTCGAGGGTCGCAGACATCACCGCGAAAGCAGCGTCAAAGAGTGCAGTCGCACTCCCACCGCAGGCGCAGGCTTCGACAGTTGGGCAGCTTATGGCGAAAGCCAAAGCGGCGGCCAAGAGCCACACACTCTTTGCATTCAGCCCTGCGCTCCCCCTGACCAAAGGTCTCACTGTGGGCGCGATGCCCAATAAAACCCAAGGAGTAGCTCTGACGAGCATCGCGGACGAAACAGTCGCGCAAACGCCGGACGGGTGGGTCGCCACCACCCAAGGTGGTATTCCACTGAACCACCGGGTAGTGGTGCCAGCCTTTTCAGTACCCGGCGTCGTGATGCTGGGAAACCTAGGCATGTCGACTTGCATAGTCAATGCCACGAACACGGCGGAGCGCACCTCCCCCTCTGGCCACCCGCACGTCCTGTGGTCTCGCATCGCCTCGAACACGGAGTGGACTGTTGTTTCTTGCCAACAGCATTCCCCCCATCTGTAACTTTCAACTGTTCGGCATCCTTAGTTCAGGTGAATTCGTTTGGGGTCAGCAAGGGGAGAATTTGACATATAACAAACTAAGTGTTCATTGGGATTATATAATATATATATATATACCCGAGGGGCCTGGGGTTCTCCGATGGAGAAGCGGTGGGGTGGGGTGGGGCATGTTACCGTCATGTTCATGTTACGTTGATGCTACGTTGATGGGAGGGGTGGGGTGGGGTGGGGCATGTTACCGTCATGTTCATGTTACGTTGATGCTACGTTGATGGGAGGGGGGGGGTGGGGTGGGGCATGTTACCGTCATGTTCATGTTACGTTGATGCTACGTTGATGGGAGGGGTGGGGTGGGGTGGGGCATGTTACCGTCATGTTCAGTTTACTATATAGAATGAAAACACAAAAATCGCCTGACTGTCAGCACTTGCAATTTTCTACACATTGCCAATTCATTGCAAATAACAGTGCAAAAGTAGCATGACGCAAAATGCCTGAGAAAACACAGTACATTTGCTCAATTTTACATGACCACGCCATGACTATACGATGACTATTCACAATTTTACACCAAAATATGCGATTTCTGACTTCTGAGAACATGATTTGTGGCACAAGATGACTCTGCTTTAAAACGGACGAAAAAAACATGATCCGTTCAACATGATGCTGAAAAGGACGTTGCCACTATTGAAAAATTAGCAAATTACCTAGGCGCCAGCTGTTTTTTTACATGTTGACACTCAAACACAGCTGATGGCATCGGAGAACCTCAGTCCCCTCGCGTATATATATATATATATATATCAACAAACATAACTGGGGCGGCGCACCTTGTTGATGGATAATTCCAGAGGACTATGAAATTTGGTCAACTTAATCCTGGAATATGCGGGAAATGTTTTAGTACGGTTTAGTTCTACTGGTTCAACTAATAAATCCTGCTGCTGTTTCAAAAAACTTGGTACAATATACTTTGGTGTTATATATATTAATATATATATATATATAAATATATGTGGGCAGGAGACGGTTAAAAGACAACGGTAAAATACGTATGTGTTTGCGGGATATCTAAGATTGGCAATGTTGTTGGGTTCCAGAAAATCCATGAAGAACCAAGGCTATAGCGGCTATAGGGGTCAGGTCCTACCATTAAAGACAATGAGCCATTTACTGTAGAATCCACTGTAGAACAAAAAATACGGAATCAACATGAATCAACCCTGACAGTTGATGGATCAACAGCGTGAATAGCCTGCCAACATAATGTTGTTGTTTCAACAAGACATACAGTAGACCATTCTGTTCAATTTCAGGATGGGTACTGAGGGTTGACATTTAGCAACAAACATGATGAATCGAACAGTACAACCCAAGAAACAGGCACTGAGGGATGAAAGTACCTCCATGGTTAGCTGCAATGACTGGAACATTTTGTGTGTTTCAAGGCGAGGTATCCCTATCAATACCTAATACCTCTCAATACCTCTCAAGACTCAGTCATAGTGAACAACTCAGAAATGGATTTGGATGATTATGGAAGAAGCTGTTGAAAATCAAGCTGAAATCCACTTCGTATTTTTTTTCAGTGAGCGGTGAAAGGTTGACCTGTAAGTTTTCCTCATGGTTCGAGTCAAGTGATCAGTTGTTGCACGTTCATAATTATGTTCAGGAAAATACAATGATTACCATCATATATCGTGGAATATGGCGAATATGGTGAGGTGTATACCACGAACTATGGAAAGTAAAGGGTTTCCATCGTTTTTTGCGCGGATATAGCCAATGACTCTGGATAAATTAGAACGACCCTCACTTGATGTAAGGGGAATATCCCCAAATGACCATAATCGTTTCAGCTTGGTGAATTGTTATGATCCAGCCAGGACAATCCAGAACAAACATGATTCAATTCAATCCCTATACCCTCTCGTAAACTTTCACATAATTATGGCAAACACAATTTTCAATGGGTAAATCCTCTATTTCTATGTGCCATTTTCCAGTTCGCAAAGTGTAACAAATTACCAGGCCGGGTATCTCCACCATATGCCCCTTGGGCAAAATCCCATCCAAAATCACGATCCCTGAAAGTTGATGGTCGAGACTCGAGACCATCAAACTTCCATTGTAAACAATATCATGTCAAGTTGGTTAGTTAAGTTATATCATGTTATATCAATATCCCCATTATAGGTACTATGTAATACTATATTATAGAGATAGATGGATTTTGCAATGATTTTCCATTACAGTGGCTATCCTCCAATGGTTTTCCCATGATTTCCCCATGATTTTATCCATCCCTGGGGGTTGGAGCTCTGCACAATCTCCTAACAGCTCCCTTGTAACCAGATAGTTGCAAAGCGGGGCCCCCTAGTTGCCCCAGATGGTTTACACTAGTTTATAGACTGGTTGGTGGTTTGGAACATTTTTTTCCCCATATATTGGGAATAATCATCCCAGCTGACTTTCATATTTTTCAGAGGGGTTGAAACCACCAACCAGCGTATAGATGCAGCCCCCACAAACTTAGCTCTTGAGACAACCCCACGATGCATAAGCGAGTTCCACCTTGTAATTAGTTCCATGAAATCCCGAACGTGCTTGAGCACTTCATCAACTCAGGTCGCAAGTTTCGATCAAATGCTTCGGCCTCGTGCAGCCCCAATCTCGACCTTTGCCGAAAAGATGTGGTTTTGCGGCAACCAGAAACGGCTGGTTTTACCTTGACATCTGAAGATATGTGAGTCTCGTTGAACACAGACTGCAGTCCCGATAAAACAGACAGAAACAGTTTGTTGGAGTCATGACTCATGACCTTTTTTCTGACAACGTCTATGGAAATTGTGACGGAACGTCTGACCGCAGCCTCTGCACACTTTGTTGATCTGACGCAACAGCTGGGTGACGTGACCGTGTTCAACGTCGCCACCTTAAGAAGCAATGACCATAACTTTTCGGGAAGAAACTGCATGCTGCCTAGGAGAAGTGGTTTGTTGTGGCTTAAGTTTTTTTTACCAACAGTAATCAGTTATGATTGACACGTTCGCCTGAAATGATGATGTTCAGCAAATCATAGACCATTGCAATGGCCCCCCCCCGTCAGAAGGGCAGCTACGTTTGGGCGAAAGGAACAGATCCTAACGACGATAACTTTTGGGTTTATGGAATATATTGAACTAATATACAGGGCATGTAGCCTCTGGTAATTTAACATAGCTATGGAAAGATCCACCATTTTTAATGGGTAAATCCACTATAAATGACCATTTTCAATAGCTTTTTGTATGTTTACCAGAGGGTAGCTATAGTTCCATGGGGGAACAGAAACCAACTTAGCTATCGATTCTATCGGTCTCCACGGCCCGGCTCGAAAGTGATGTCGTCCGAATGGCGAAAGACGGCTGAGCACTTCGTTTGTGGCGGAGTTGCTGGCATGGCCCGGGGGCTAAAGTGATATTCAGATTCATGGTGCCAATAAAGGTTGTAAACATATCGATTTCTGGATCTTAATTTTTTGTGTCTTTGCTGGGTTACTATATCTTACATTATCTTACCTTATCTTCCTATTCTCCATTGTGGTTTATATATAGCCCGAGTCATTGCTGGACCGAATCCTGCTATGTTGGCCTGGCCTGTTGGTGAAATCACTGAAATCCAACCACAACCTCCATCCAAAGTTGCAGAAACTCAGGTGGCGCGCACCGTGATCGCGCCGGTGGAACGGGTCAGGGCGACAGAGGGGCACGTGGTGAAGTCGGGATGGGATCTCAACATGTTTCAAGCCGCAGAAATGGGAAGCACATGATGAACACTTGCGATTTACAAGATGTTACAACCATTGTCTCAAAATGGATGACAAGGAGAAATTGGGTGTTTCTTCCATACATTTTTTGGACAGCAAGACTCATTGCCATCCCCACTATAGTCAATTTCAGCTGAGATTTCTTCGTATTTGGATGGGACAGTTGACCATGGGACAAAGCGTTGGGAACGCTACGGAGCACTGAGATCAAGATCATTTACCAGATCAACTCCAAGAAATCGGTCCGCCTGACGAGTTGACGGGCGGAGGAGAGACCTGGCTTTGATCCTTGGGGAAACATGTCCCAAGAATGGGCATAGTTCATGATTTGGCATCATTTTTTTGCAACAAACATGTGGAGGTAATGTGATTCAACCATCAAAAAAAAAGGATTCAACTGATTTTGGTGTGTCTCAAATATACCCCCAGTTATGGCACTTCTGTGTAGTGTGGAAAAATGATGATAAACCATGGGATGCAATGGGGTATGTTCATACAAATCCATAGTTCGCTGATGATGATTGTTTATTCTCCCTTCGGCCAATACACCATGTCGGGAATCTGCAGGGATATGGTCGGTTTCTTTGCTGCTGCCCCTGAAGTGAATCTATATAAGTTGTGTGGTGTCTTGTGCGCGAGCTGGTTTTTGTGGCTATGTAAATATATGGGTTTAATATTCTTTAATCGTTGACCAGCTTTTGACAATCCGGGCTCTGCGTCTACTGTTTCATTAGACCCCAGCACCAGTCTTGGGATTAAGAGACAGGGCTACGATGCTTTTCAGGGGCCGTCTATTTTTGTGTGTTTCTTCCAAGCTAAAGTCTCGGATTTCAATACGACTTGTCCATCTTCTCCATCTCTGATCTGATTGGCAGTTTGGAGGCTGGTGGGGATTCCATCGTGACAAGATGATGACGGCACGCCAGTTGCTCCGTCAGAACAAAGGCCTCCCTTTTGACTGGATTCCACCCCAACCTCGATGCGCCAAAGGATAAAAAAAAGAATGATTTAAGTGCTGACCCCAGAATTTCATCTTGCCATAGCCCCTTTGCCATTTTTATCGCCATGGGCCATGATGGTCTCAGGATCTCCCCCTGCGAATTCCACATATAGGACAAACGATCAGGACCATTTTTACCAAACCATCCATTTTTAATCCCAAATTATCCCAAATTTAGCCAAGGTTCCATAGGTTTTTTTTCATGTCAAACATCGCCACGACTTGATGAACACTGCCCCATTTTGGTAAAATGCACATATGTTCATTGCTTGGATATCTTGGATCCTGATCTTCGTATGTCATTTGTTGATGAAATCATGTTGGCTAAACATCTTAAAGTGTTATCACCCATAGGATCCATGTATGGTATATATGCTAACATAAAGGGGGTATATTGATGAGATCCATGTGACCATATATAGCATACATGGATCCTATGGGTCAGATAAATCCTGCTATCTTTGCTGATCTTTGTTGATTTTTCTAGCGAATGTTGGTAAATCATGCTATCTCCCAAGTGGTCACCGCATCGCCAGGGCCCAGATCAAGGCTGGCTTCGCATCATCCAGAAGGTCATGGACGAGAGTGGTGGCGGCTGGGAACCTTAGATTTCAGCACCGCCACTGGCAGGGATTTTTTGGGAAAGGGCTCAGCAAAAGCAAACAACTTAGGGCAATCTGTGGAGTTTTTTGTTGTTTTTAAATTTATGGTTTTTAGCTTTTTTTAAATATATATATATATATTTATTTTATTTCAAGATGTTCAATTTATGATTTTCGCAACAATGCGGGAGTTCCTTCCAGCCGTGACGTCCGGACCATGGGATGATGGGATGAACATGGATGAACCTCCAGTGGCTCCAGGCTACAGAAAGGTGACAGACTTCTGGAAGGGCAACTCTGTGGCGGTGCTTCGTGTCCGGGAACTGAGGACGGAGGATGGGATGACAAGGTGAGGTCCCCACAAAGTCCCCAGTCTGACGTTGTGTTTGTTGGTTTAGAAAGCCAATGAATATATAAAGATGATTAAATATGAATACTATACAGGATGGGGCCCCCGTTGGATAGCGTGAACCGTGGCCTTATTTCAGTGGCTTGACTATGGTTTCTGGTATAACTATAGTCATTGGGGATTATTATGGTTTATAAGCCAACTTATAACAATGGGGCCCCATCCTGTAGTATACTATAGTCATATAGTCATATATACCCTGTAGATCCAGACACTCTCTCAGACAGTGATTGGCCAAACTGTTTCCCAGAATGGTCTTTCACCCAAAAGTGTCTCAGAATGGCCTGGCCCTTCTGGGGAGAGAGAGTTGACTTCCCTTTATGTCCCCACAGGTTGCTGGCGCTCTGGGCAGAGGAGGAGGGGGTGAAGTGGGCCAGGCATGGGCAACTTGCTCGCTGGAGCTTGTGCCTGAAGTGGCCCGAGGTCGGGTTGGTGAGGTTGGTCCAAGTTTGTGCAAGGTGTCCGATAGAAGGACGCGGAACCGCTGGTACATCCCAAAGGCCGCGCCGGCCGGCGGGGTGCATCGGCTCTACGTGCGACAGTCACCGCCAGAGGTTGGGCAACTTTATGTTGCCCTCATCCCGATCACCTACTCAGACAGTGCTTGGGATATAACGCTGCTTACTATTTATTATTTAGAATGCAAACGTTCAGCATTAACCAAGTTCTGCGCGTCAACTTAGCTATTCAGGGGACCTCACCTTGTAACAGCCTTTAAAGATGCCGAAAAGTTGAAAATGCGCAAAGCATGGGGGAAAACATCGTCGAACTACCATCATGGAAACACTTTTCGGCATATTTTTGGGGTTTGGACGCTGCAGCTGATAGTTGATTAATGAACAAAAAGTCGTTGGTAGGTTTGATTTTTGTATTTTCCGTGCCTCACGCCTTGTGTAAATAAATGACTTATATTTTTCAGGGGACTGAAGCTACCAAGTAGTAAAAATGAGGTGGACATGATTATTAAGCCAGTTTGGTAAATTATAGCAACCTTAATAACGACGAAACCCTACAAATTCGCGTTTTTTGGGTTGCAAGGGGATATTTCCCCCATCCAAATTTTAAATTGTCAATATTTTTTACCTTCCATGGGCCCATCAGAGTGCTTTAGGTGGTAAGATTATGCATTTTGATTTTGAGAGGAAGATTTGTCATGTCTCTGTCAAAAAATATGTCTATTTTTGAGGTGTTCCCCTACCTGGGCGTGCAGCTGGCTTCAAATGAGAGCTTCTGGCATGATTGGTTGGTGGGAGAACCCCAGGCAGGGGAGAGGTGTCAACTTGCAGTCGTTGTTTCCGGTATCAGCCACGTATTATACACTGATATTGTAGTATACGTAGCCACCTTCAATTTTTTTTTTGCGAAGTACTGGCAAATATTTTTCGGTCGTGTTTTGAGGTCATTATGCAAAAATTATATGTATATAATATAATATATATATAATTATATATACATACTCACAAAACGTAAGAAATCGGAAATTGTGTCCAAAAATGGGAGACATCGGAAGTCGTCCACCAGAAACCATGTTTGAATAAGTAATTGTTTGAGGGATCAAATTGTCCGCCAATGTTGGGTATCTATGGGACTCTTGCCAATGTTTGACCACATTACCTGGTTGGTGGTTTGGAACATTTTTAATTGTCCATATATTGGGAAAAATCACCCCAATTGACTGTCATATTGTTCAGAGGGGTTCAAACCACCAATCAGATTGCATTTTGATGATTTTGTGTTTTACAATCATGCCCGGATTTTTTCTGGCTGAAACTGCAAGTTGTTGCACGATGACATCACTCTAGTATGTTTGTTGAATCCATTGGTTTTGTGGCACATCCTCATGTTTGATCTGGCAGCAAATCCTTGATAAACGTGTTGTTTTTTATTTTGAATTCAACCATAGTTTCAACATCATGTGTTGCTGATGATGAGATTGCTGGGTTGAAGGCGGCCTCTTTTCAAAAAACGCCAGGTTTTTCCGTCGCCAGCTGAAAGGCATGGCCCAAGGCGCGTTTTTTTTTCCCCCCGGTTGGGATTTTGATGGAGGTTTCATGGAATTTTGGTGAGTTTGATTTTAATGCAATTTCATGGGGTTTGCTAGTGATCCAAGGGGATATCAATGGGATTTAGCAATCAACAATAGGGGATCATGAATTGGGATACCATGTGAGACAACATCACTTAGACTTGGTGATTTCTCCATCCCTTGTCTATCATTGCTTCAGCAGTGGTGCTATGGTTGTCTGGCTGGTGGTTTGGAACAGCCGTGATGCTCGAGCTGCCTCCCAGTGGTGCGGCTGGTAACAGCTGATCCTCGAGCCGTTTGTTCCATCTCCTTTTGCCATGGCTTGTGTTTATCCCATGGAGTTCGGTGAGGTTGACACTGGAAGTTGCATTACTCTGTTGGTTGAACCCATTGTCCTGGACCCATCACATGACACGCACCAACTCAGGATTGTCCACTCAGGTACCTTGTGTCTGTATGCAGGTCTTCTTCCAGCTGGATGCAGTAGGTACACTCTGTGTGATGTCATGGTGGTACGTCAGTTTCCTGTTCCAATGGTGTGTGCTGGCCAATCCACGAAGATCTTGTCTCATGCTACGCCTACATGGGTTGACATGCTGAAAATGATTGATGGTTGCAGTGGAATCGGTGGAATCTCTCATGGTGCGCAGGCAGTAGGTATTGTTACTACAGTTGCCGTAGACTCCAATGCACTGATGACAGATTTGCATTCGCAACACTCAGGTGCTGAGGTCATAACTGGAGACCTAGGTGAGATCTCGGTTATCACTGAAGTTTGGCGCAGGGCTGATAATGCTCAGATTCTTTCTGCAGGATTCAGCTGTCAGCCGTTTAGCTCCCTTGGTGATCAGAGAAGTGGCCAAGACCCAAGATCAGTTTCCCTTCCGAAGGCGCTGAAAGCTGCTTACTATCTCCAATGTAAGATAGTGATGTTGGAATGTGTAACACCAGCGGGTAGTGACAAGTTTGTGGCACAATGCATCGACAAGTTTATTTCTCTCACTGGTTTCAAAAAGGAGCAAATTGACCTTCATTTGCATGAAGTTTGGCCATGTCGTAGGTCAAGAACTTGGTGGCTGTTGACACGTCCTTTCTTTGGGGGTGTGAATCTGAAGCCTTGGATGCCAATTGATAATTTGCCTGCTGTGAAGTGCCTGATCCCATACATCTCACGATGGGACCCAAGAGATGAGCTGGCTCTTGCTCTTGATGATGCTGAACGAAAGGCTTTTGGTGCTGACGATGGTAGGTATCCGGGATTTTTACTCTCCTCTGAAGGGATTGCTCCCACAGCTCTGCATGCGTGGGGGTCACAATTGCGACCCTGCCCGTGTGGGTGCCGAGGTTTTGCCCTTTCTGAAACGAGGCTCCAGGAGAAAGGCCTTTTTGGACTCCTGGTGCAATCATGTCAATCCCATGAGTTGCCATCATGCCTGCGACACTTGCATCCCAATGAAGCGCTTGCCCTTAACGGTATGGACTGCACCCTGGATTTCGGTCTCAATGTCAGATTGGCACTTTCAGGTGTTGGGCAAATTGCCAGTCCGCTTCAAGCAGCTTGGGTGTCTAGTTTTGTGGTTGCCAAAATTTCAGTGTTGAGGCATGGGTCCTGCCCGTTCCCACCGGACACTCAACTGATTGCGTTTCGATCGTGGCTGTTGATGAAATGTCATGCCATGTGGCCTTGCAATGATGTGGTGGTTCCTGATCAAAAGCTTCGTGATTTAGTTGCTTTCTGGGAGGATTACAAAGAAGTCCCACTGACTCAGCTCATGCAATTAAGTCATTGGCCAGACATCAAGGGAGACATGATTTCCATTGCTTTGGTGCTTGATAGCATTATTTGCAGTTCTTCCAAGAGCATGGTTGTAGCAGCAGTAGGAATTGATGCTCCCGAAACTCCGTGGTTTGATCAGCCCATTGCTGATCCGAAATGTGATTTGTGCTTGAATGTTGCGGTCTCCATGGTCACTCTTATTGATGCTGATGGATCGTCTCTTAACTTTGGTTTTCAGGCAGGATCCACCATCGCTGATGTTCTGCAAGCTCAGGCGAAAATGACTGGAACGTTCCGTGTCTTGCTGATTTCTGATGAACATGGTCACTTTCTTCCCTTTAATCACCCGATTGAGGAGGGGCAATGCATTCAAGTTTTCTTGTCAAGAGATGATGAAGGTGAACTTTTCACTGGTCAATTCCAAAAGCAGGGCCCTAGTGAGGGAGAATTCCAAATTGAACTGCCTGATGTTGAGATGATTTCCAAAACGCATGGTACGGCTTCCAGTGCACCTGGTAAGGATACAACCACTTGTGTCTTTGGGGAATCCGGGCAACTCCCTATAATGCCCGAAGTAGGAAGTTGCAATGAGTTTGATCAGAGTGAGGGGAAAGCAGCTGTGGATTTTGTCAACCTGATTTCACCCACCATTGTCTGGCAGCCGTCAGAGTGTGGAAAGACAGGTGCTGTAGTGCCAAATGAAGCTGACCAATCGCTTCCTACGCTTTGGGGATCTGTTAATGCTCTTCTAGGATTGACAGTGCAACAATTCCTTCATTTGTCGGTTCCATGCATTGGGAATCCGAGCAAGCTTTTATCCTTGAGAAGCCAAATTATTACTCCAAATGAGAGGATTAACCTGCTTGAATCCCAACAGGGTTTGTGGTCCGATGATGAAATTGATTTTCATCTGCAACAGCTTGTCTCACAGTTCTGTCAACTGCCTACGGTTGTAGAATCAGGAAGGGCAAAGGTTTGTGTCATTGACCCACTGCTGATGAGTGCCTGGATTTGCGGATGTGGCTTTCCAATCGAGGACTGGGCCAAGGGCCGTGGTGACGTTTTGCAACGTGGAATTCAGGTTGTTGGAGCTGGTAGATTGGAACATCATTGGATTCCCTTTCAGCTTGTTCCATGCGGAGTACATGCCAATGTTTTCACTTGGGATGCCCCATGTAATGGCCATGAAAGATTCAATCAGGTCTTGGAGCTTGTTGGTACTGCGTTGGGTTTTCAATCTGTTTTGATCACCAGACAGCAAAGATTCTTTCCAGTTTCCGACAAATGTGGAGCTTTGGCCATTCATTTTCTCCATGGAGTTTTACATGGCACGATGTTGCCGATTGTTGCATCTGAAGTTGACATGGTTCACTCCATGCTTCGCCAGAAATTCCTTACTCATTTGCAGCAAGCTGGCACTGCACAAAGACCTTGGATTTGGGGCAGAGGTGATGTTGAGGAGGAAGAGGGCCAGCCTGGTCCATCAGCCTCCTCAGGGGAATGTGGGCTACTCCCTAGAATGCCCACCAGAATTGCCAGTAGTGGAGCTGTTATTGAATCAATCACAAGGGAGCAAAGAACCCCGGTGACACATTCGGTTCTGCCCGGCCAGTGGCAGCAGTGACGCTGCTGAGCATGCCAGCTCCGGCTCCAGAGAGATAGCTGATGCTCACAATATCTTTGCCGCCCCTTCTGACAGTCTGTCAGTGCAAGAACTCTTGAGGGTAGATTGTCAACAGATGAGCGATTTTGGTACTCCTGTCATTGCTAACCTTTCTCGTTTAGGTTGGTTGAGGTCACAACTCATTTCAAGTGAGGACAGAACTCACTTACTGGCCAGACAGTATGGCATTTGGGCTGATGACGAAGTCCGTTTTCATATGCATGAGCTTGCAGCCTTCTGTGCAGAGGTTGGCATGACAGATGGTGACTTTCAAAGGCCCCTGGTCATTGATCCGCTGAGGTTTTCGTCTTGGTTTGATTCGGGCTCACTGTCCTGTCTCCATTGGGCTCAGCAACAGACTGATGTTTGGGTCCAGCAATGCAAAGTGATTGGCATTTTCAAGTGGGAGAAGCACTGGTTTCCGGTTTTGTTTCTGCCTGAAGGTGATCATGTTACGATTTTCCTCAGCCAGAGGAATGTGCAGATTCCTGCCAAGATTGTCAATGTTCTGGTTGATATTGCGACAGGCCTAGGATTTGCAGGGATTCGTTTTCATCATGAGCAACCGAACTTTGTGTGCTATTCTGCCTGTGGTGCTAGTGCCGTTGACTTTCTCAGGCATAGACTGCTTGGAGTGCCAGTAGCCACAGCTTATGCACAAGTTTGGGCGGTTCACTGTGTATTGAGAGAAGTCTTTCGGGTTGCAGTCCAACAGGAGGTTGAAGTCAGTCGCCCTTGGCTCTGGGCTGCAGGGGATAGTGATGACGACAAAACTGAAGTTGAATGGAAGTCTGATGAGAATGAAGCTCCTGACTCTGCTCCTTCGCGCTTGGAGTTGCTAGACTTGCCGTCTGTTGCCAGGGACATATCGCTTTCTCACACATGCATTGATTTCAATACACGCCTTGACCTTTTTGCTGAACATGGTCATGCCATGGGTGACGATGAAATTCGTTTCCATCTTGCAACCCTTCTGAAGCAACGACAGACTAGAATAATGGTTGATCGGGAACTCATCCCCATTGTCCTTGGGTTTGAGGCCCTGAATTTTCTCAATTGGGATGATGTTGGTCACATCCTTACTGAAAAGTGGTGCCAGGGTTTCCCGCAGATCAAGGAACACAATCACCAAATTGTTGCCGTCGTGTTGGAGGATGACCATTGGCTGCCTCTTTGGTTTGTCCCTGGTGGAATGGTTCTAGTGGTCCACACCTTCGATGACGTAGTTGATTACGACATATTTGATGGAAAACTGAGATGGATGGGATTGCACCTCGGCTTTGAAGAGGTTGTCATTCACAGGGTCCCCCATGGTCTGCCTTCACACAGAATGTGTGGTGCTCATGCGTTGGCCTTCCTTGCGCACATACTGCTCCAAGCTGACTTGCCTACCAGCCTGGAGGAACTTGATGTGATGAGAGTGAACATGAGAGCGTCTTTTGTTCAAGCCATGCATGAAGGGCAAACTTGCTTCTGCCCAGTGGTTTGGGGTTTTGGTGGTACCGGTGCTCTGCTCAAGGCACTTGCTGATGAGTTGTGCACGCATGGTGTCCCTGACAATGTAGCAGAGCAACGTGCCTCTCAGGCCATCAAGGCCATTGGAAGTGAACAAATTCAGCATGCTCTGCAGCAGAAACAGGTATGGAAGCATTTGAAGTCCCTTGCCACCAATGTGAACTTCAAACTTGTGCTACCGGTTGAGCTTGAAACTAACATTGCCAAGAACAAAGGGAAAACAGTAGGGAAGCAGAAGGGCCGTTTGCAGAAAAGTCCAGGTATTCCTGCACCGGTTGCTCTTGATCCCAGTCGACTTGTTGTTCTTGAGGGTACTTTTCGCTGCCAGCAAGTGATTTTGCCTCAACTGACTATGCAACAAATTGGTCCTCTGAGTTCGGGTTTTGTATTGATGACTGCTCAAGAAGCAGAGCCGTACTTGAAAGCTGGCACGATTGTCTCACAAGAGCCGTTGGCGTTGGTCGTATTCCATAGATCCGATCATCAGTTGCAATCCATGCTTGCTCATTCAAGAATTACTGTCCCGTGCAGATGTTTGATTGACAATGAGCCTGTCCTGGCTGAAGCAACGTTGTTTCAGGTTGGTGCAAAACTGGTTGAGAAATTTGCAGGTACAGATCTGATTGCCCTTGAGTCCCCTGATGTCCGCACCATTCGAGTCTCAGTCTTTAAAGACGAAACTGAGGATTGGAATCGTTTTGTACAGGCTCCAGTCAGATATGTTGTTGGATTGTTTCCTGAGCTTAAGCGATGCATGACTACTGGCTGTACTTGTGCTAGCTGGCACAATGAGGAGAATCTTTCCATTCGTGAGCCGATCCTTGATTTGTGGAAGAGACAATTTGTTCGTTTTGGTTTTAAGCCTGTGGAGGCCCTCAAGGCAGACATGTTTTGTGTGTCAATCCGATTGCCTGCATGCCTACTTGAAAGGATCCTCAATCGCAGTGGTAGTGCAGGAGCTTATGTTGAGCCTCGTACAGCTGATGGCCAGAGGGTTCTTCAGGAGTATATGGTGATTTGGACAGGCAAGATGTCCCTTCAGGAACTCGCACACCTGAAGCAAACGAACCCTGCGGTGGTGGGCCTTGCCCGAGTCAGTGATCGTCGAGGGCTCAGAGTTGCTGCTGCACAGGCACAAGAGGTCCACAAGGCTGTTCGTCCTGACTCATTGTTCTTGCCCCAGGGTGACAGAACAAACTACATTGTTGGTCCTTTTCCATTTGGACTTGATCGGCAGGGAATCAGTAGGGCCATGAAGCATGTGAATTGGCAGTGCAAACCTCTCCAACCAGCCATGCCGCAACCTGGGCGTGGAGCTATGTGGGTTGTTCAAGCTGTTGATGAACCACCCAATGCCATTATTCAAACCAGTCATGGCGAAATTCTTATCACCAGACAGAAGCAACTAGATGCTGGGGACAGGCATGAAGTTCCGCACCCAATTGCCGCTGCCTCGACCCTTGCCCAGTGTGGCAGCTCTGTCAAAGATGAGGACCCATGGGCCAAACAAGATCCATGGAGGAAATTTCAACCTGTTACGGGGCCGATGCCAGGACCGACTGCTGCTGAAAGTGTGCAACAGATTGAATCACGCATTCAAGCCTCTATCATGGCCAAATTGCCTCAGCCGATGGAACAGGATGATGTCCCAGACAGATTGGGATTTTTGGAAGATCAGGTTCAGCAACTGGTGCAAAAGCAGGTGCAGATGGATGGGCAGGTCCAGGAACTGTCCACGCAGCAAGCACAGAGTGCTGCTTCGCTTCAGTCACAGATCACGGTACAGTCACACCAGCTTCAGGGTCAAATTGAAGCACAGAATCAGAGCATTCAAGCCATGTTCGAAAATCAATTGACGCACATTCGTGGTTTGCTTTCAAAGAGGCCCAGAGAAGATGGTGAATGATGGGGTGGGCATGGCGCAGGCTACCTTGTTCTTTGCAGCATTTGGCAATGGTTCTGTGCTGGATTTTACATGTGTTTGCGTCTGAGCCCTCTTTTACGTTTTTGGGGAAATGCGCTGTCTGCTGGTCATATTGTGGGTCAATTTCTACGGACCAGACTGATTGTGCTGTTGGTAGTATTGACAGTGGTGCGGATTGGAGAGGCCTCGAATCCTGGCCCTGAAGATGCTATGTTTATTCTGGGGATTGCCAATCCTTCGGGTTTGCGTCACAAAGCTCCTTTTGTTGCTTCACAGATGGCCTATGGGGATATGTGGGCCTTCAGTGAGACTCATTTGTGTTCCAAGGAACTGGCGTCATTTAATGCCGGCCTGGAATTTGCTGGATCCCCTTTTGCGCCCATGCTTGGGGGTTTTCCTGTTCCCAATTCCAAAGACAATACAGGTGCATGGAAAGGTGTGGGAGTGCTGTCTCGAACACCAGTTCGACATCTCCCGCAGGACTGGCCCCCTGAAATTGCCTGTTCATCACGTGCAATGGTTGTGACTTCGCTTGTTGATGATGTTTGGATTACTGGGGGAGTGGTATATGGTGAACCTGATGGCAAACATTATCCACGACGTTTGCAACACAATGAAGCTCTGCTACAAGCAGTCATCTCGTCTATTTGTTTTCTTTCCACTGGACCGAGGTTTGTAGCAGGGGATTGGAACGTGTGTCAGGGTGAACTGCCTGCGTTTGACTCTTTGGCCCAACTCGGTTTTAAGGACCTACAAGATCTTGCTGCGGAGAGATGGGGCTTCCTGCCTCAAGCTACCTGCAAAAGTAGCACGAGAAAAGATTTCTGCTACATATCGCCTGAAATGCAAGAATTGCTGGTTCATGTTTCTGTTATCGACGATCTTTGGCCAGACCACGCAGTGGTACAAGGACACGTCAATAGGCTGCGGCAATCGGTGCCAAGGGATGTTTGGTTCATGCCGAAGCCTTTCCCTTGGCCTTCTGACCTTCAACTGCCGGATGGATTGTGGAACTGTGGTGATGGTGATGCTGATGCCAAGTACTCACACCTTTGGCGCATGATTGAAGATAGTGCGTGTTCTCAGCTGCCCTTTTCGGTATCCAAACAAGCCAAAGGTCGTGCACAAACTATGACCACTAAGGCTGTGAAATCAGGAAAATTTGCTCCTGTCAAAGTTGGGAGACATGGTGAATTCCAACCACATTTCCATGGCTCATCGATTCGATATGCCCAGTGGGTTCGTCAGGTTAGGCGGCTTCAGGCCTTTTGCAGATGCCGAACAGATGCTGATGTTCCTAGCCAACACTCTGTTCGGGTTTGGGGATCGGTTATGAAAGCCTCTGGATTTGTAGGAAGTTTTGCTCATTGGTGGATTTCCTGTCCGCTTAAAGTTCATGGTGCGCCGTCACATTTGCCTTGGTTTCCACCTTGTGTTGAAGCTGCCACGAAAATTTTTGAATCCTTTGTCATGAATGTTCGTGAGTTTGAAAAACAGTTGAAGTCCACATCGCGACAGTATGCTCGTTTACGGCGTGCTCAACAGCCTAACATGATCTTTCGAGATCTGAAAGGTTCCCCCACAGCTGGTGTTGATTACTTGCTGCAATCTCTTACTGCTCAGGTTGTTGAAGTTCGTGAGGATTGTTCTATTGTTGTTGATCCCCCTCAACATTGGATCCCTGACCGTCCTGTGCTGTGCCAAGGGAGGACGTTTCAAATTATCCATGCTGAGGAGGATTGTTTATGGCTGAACCAGGTTGACCCCATAGTTGTTGGCATGATTGTCTCTCAACTCCGCAGTACTGGTACCAAGCAGGACCTTGAGAGTGCTTTTGTTGATGCTTGGAAAGCCAGGTGGGATCGACACAGAAATGTTCCGTATGACCGCTGGCAAACTATCTTGGATTTTGCTAGGAGAAATCTTAGACCAGTTTCAATGCAATGGCCCTCGATTGATGCCGATTTGTTTACTCAAATTGTTGGACGGAAAAGGCGAGCTTCTGCTGGAGGCCTGGATGGTGTCACGGTAGCTGACTTGCAACAAATGCCACGAAATGCAGTGGCAGCTTTTTGTGATATTTTTCGGACAGCTGAAATTTCTGGTGAGTGGCCTTCTCAACTGCTTATGGGAAAAGTGGTCTGCCTTGCTAAAACGGATCAGCCCAGTTCTGTTGGTGACTATCGTCCGATCACTATTTTGAGCATGTTGTATCGCATTTGGAGCTCCTATCAAGCTCAGCTTGCCATTCGAGCTCTTGATAGTTCACTGCCAGACACACTCTACGGTTGCAGACCAGCCAGATTTGCCGGGCAAGTTTGGAGTCAGCTGTTGTGGGCTGTGGAATCCTCTGTTTCTGAAGGGGTTGCTTTGACTGGGTTGATTGCTGACTTGCAGAAAGCGTTTAATTACATTCCTCGGTCCTCGGATAGTCGTTTTTGAAGCAGCCGCCATTCTGGGCTTGCCCATGCCGATGCTCACAGCCTGGGCTGGAGCACTTGTTTTGGTTGGCAGAAGGTTTCAGATTGGTCCGAATCTTACTAAGCCAGTTTTCAGCTCAACAGGATTGCCGGAAGGAGATGGTCTCTCATGTCTTGGGATGTTAATCATTGATGTGCTTTTTCACAAGTGGCATGTTCATTTCTTTCCCTTGTGTCAACCGGTTTCGTATGTGGACGATTGGACCATCCTCACCACTGCACCTTCCATGCTTGAGGGTATTCAAAGGTGTCTTCAGCGTTTTACGGAAGCCCTTGACATGTTGCTTGATGCCAGGAAAACCTTTGCTTGGTCAGTTTGCAGTGAGGGCAGAAAGAGTTTGATTTCACAGGGCTTTCAGATAGAGCAGAGCTGCCGAGTCTTGGGGGCGCATGTTCAAATCTCCCAAAAGCACACCAATTCCACGCAGATGAAACGGATTGACACCATGCAGGGAATGTGGTCTAGGCTCAGGCTTTCTGCCTCGCCATATGAGCTGAAAGTTCGGGCTATCCGCACTGCTGCGTGGCCGAGAGCCTTGCATGCGATCGCTGCCACGACTCTGGCGGCGCAAACCTTTTCATCCTTGAGAGCGGCAGCAATGAAGGGACTCCAAGCCGCAGGAGCTGGCTGCAATGCGATGATTCAACTTGGTTTGATCGAACCTGCACATACAGATCCGCAGTTTTGGTCAATTTTGCAGACTGTTAGGTTGGTTAGAGATTGTGGAATTGCCGAAGTGGTAGGGAGTGCTTTAAGTGCGCTTGTGAATGATGCTGATGGAATCATGCGAAATGGCATTTCGGCCACTCTCTTGACTCGGTTACAAACCCTTGGATGGCATGTTCGGGGCAATGGATGCTTATTTGATGACTTTGGGCACCTGTCCCTTTTTGATGTTTGCATGGAGGAGCTGCGCTGGAGAATGGAATGGGCTTGGTTAAAGGTCGTTGCTGCGAGTGTTGCGCATAGACCTGGTTTGTGTGAACTTGATCGCGTTGATCCAGGCAGGACAAGGAAATGGTTGTCATCGCTATCAGTTGCTGATCGGGCTGCATATCGAAAACTGCTGAACGGTGCTCATATCACCCAAGACGCCAAACACCACTGCCAGGAAAGTGAATCCGACGTTTGTGAATTTTGCCAATGTGTGGACTCCAGATTCCACAGATTTTGGATTTGTGACACTTTTCAGCAGCATAGATTAGGCCTTTGTGATGAACTTCGTGCATACTTGCCGCAACTGCCTGAATGCGTTTCCAGTTATGGATGGGCTTTACGTCCTACAACCAGCTTGGAGTGGTATAGCTACCTTAGCCAAGTTGTTCCGTTGCCTCTTCCTGTGCTGCCGGCAGGCACCTATGAGCTTCTTCATGTTTTCACGGATGGTAGCTGTGTTAATCCTGCTTACCCTGATACCAGATTTGCCTCCTATGCGGTTGTGTCGGCAGACCCAACCATGCAGAATATGTCCCAAGTCATTGATAGTGGTCCGCTGCCTGGCTTGAGACAGACTTCGGTCAGGGCTGAACTCTATGCTGTCCATCGAGTTGTTAGAATGGCCGCTCAACAGAAGGTGAACCTGATGATTTGGTCCGACTGCCTTTCTGTTGTGCGAAGACTTCGACGAATTCTTGGTGGGGTAGGCGTTAAGATTAACTCTCCTAATGCTGACTTGTGGTTGCTGATTCAGAATGATTTGCAGGGTGGGGGATTCACGGTCCAGTGCACTAAGGTTGCGGTGAAGATGCCACATCACCCCTTGAAGAGTGGTGTTTCCAGCATAATCAGTTTGCGGATAGGGCGGCAGCTTTGGCTCAGGATCGACGTCCTAGCTCATTCTGGTCTCTTCTGCATAGGCATGTCATTGTAAGAAGGTTGATGCTTGGAACGCCCAAATTCAAGGTGTGTTGCTTCAGGTCAGTCGACAAATTTTGCAGCAGCAGGACCATGCAGAGCCGAAACCTGACATTGTCCCCACACCTCCGCCTGACGTCCCTCTATGGAAGTCATTGCCTGAATTGTCAGACCTACCTCAGGGTGCCGTGCGTTGGTATGGGATGAGCATAGTGCGTAAGATTGTTGACTGGTTCTGGCCCATTGTTGATGACCCCCAAACTCCTCCTCTTTGGGTGTCTTATGCACAGCTTTTCGTTGACTATGGGCTTGCAACAGGAAAGGTGGGACCTTTGAACAATGGTGGATGGATTGATGGCTCGAGCTTGCCTCTGCAAGGCCTTCTGTCAATTGGTTTCAAGAGAAGAGTGCGATCTTTTGCAAAAGTTCTGCGTGAAATTCTGCGGCATTCGGGGGCAACAGTTTCCTCAGCGTATGTGAGACCGCACAGTGAGATGATAGCCATGTTTTCAAGCTGCCTTGCTGTTCCATGGCCTGCTGCACGTTTGACTGCGATTGATCGGTGGTTCTTCAGCTTTTCGCAGAAACCTTTTAGGCGACAATCCAAGGAGCTCGACCACTTGCCAGTACCCAGGCGGGACGCATTGTTCCCTGGGAATGCCTAGCTTGGAGCAGTGAAAAGCGCTGGCTTCGTTAACTAAGCCTGTGCGACGCTGAAATTGGAGAAATTGAAATTGGTGGTTTGGAACATTGCTTTTATTTTGATCCATATATCGGGAATGTCATCATCCCAACTGTTACTCACTCCATCATTTTTCAGAGGGGTAGGTATACCACCAACCAGTATATATATATATATGTATCATTTCCATCCACATAACTATGGAAAATCACCATTTTCATGGGAAAATCACCATTTTTCATGGTATACCACCAAGCAATTGTAGCATCACGTGTATCCATGATGAATCCCATGAACTGGGAGGAATCCCCAAGTGGCAATACTAAGTCATGTGGCAAGACTGGGATCATTTGGAGATAACCCCACTGCTATGGAAACCTATGGAAACCTGAATTTGAAGGCTTTAAGTCTATGACTTCCCTAAGGTCACTTCCCTATCGTTGCCTACCACAATGAAGTTCAACCAGTGGTGGGCCACCAACGGTGCAGGTTCACTCCCCGTCACGCCCGAGGCGTGAGCCGCCGGTTGTTGCGTTAAGATGTTTGGTTCAGCCCGTTGTTGCATTAGGATTGGCATTATAAGATAAAACGGGAGTTCATTGAACAAAAATCCATAAATGTGGGTAAATTATAACGACCTCACTGCGACCTCACTGGAATCATGGTTAGTAAGGGGAATCATCCCCAAATGGTCTTAATTCAAGTTAATGAAATATTATAATTTTCCCAGATAAATGTGGATACAATGCGATCATATTGAAATATGGGATATGATGTAGCTAGCCAAGAATCAAACATGGCTGGGGAATCACCAACAAAAATGGAGGTTTTCATGGGAAAAATCATATCTGGTTGGTGGTCTGGAACATTTTTTATTGTCCATCATATATGGGATACCCTCCAGTAAATTAACATAGACCCTGCCAGATAGGGGTTGGAAGATTAGTTTCCACTAGAAATTGGTCATGTTCAGGGTCTATGTCAATTTACCAGAGGGTAATCCTTCCCATTGACTCAGTCATATTTTTCAGAGGGGTAGGTCAACCACCAACCAGATATAAATTCTGGTCGTATGTTCATGTCAATCAGTGCACAGTTGACTTTTGAATGCACGTGGAAGTTTGTCATGCCCATGAACAGGTTCAGAAATTTTTGGCAGGAGGACAGGCTTCTGGGACGCTGGTTTTTGATGGTTTTTGGTGATCCAGAGGGCAGCGTTTGTGGTTGGAAACTGGGAGAGATGCACAGGTATAATGGAAAATTGCCAGCTGCAAACTCTGAATCAGAAAATTATCTATAAATGGATGTTTTGATGGTATATGTAATGGAAAATTGCAATGTATTTTTCTATAGCAGTGGAGGGTTGTAGCATGTTGGAACTGGGAACGTCAATGGAGGTTTGAATGGTGCAATGGAAACTGACATTACCTACCCCTTCCCCCCAATAGATATCCCGTTCCCAAAACACTGGTCTAGTATTGGACCTTTTCCATTTTTGCAGCCCAAATCATTTATGGTTTTGATGGGGGTATAGTCGGACAAGTGCAATGGATCTTTCCGAAAAGTGGAGGGCTATACTAGCATGTTATATGGCTGGGAATATAAATGCAGGTTTGAATGGCACAGTGGAACATGACTCAATGACATTACTTAGTCCACCTATGCAGAAAGACACGTCTTTCTGGTTAAATCATGTGAAATCCCCATGTTCTCCTGGTGAAACCCGCAATCATTGGATTGGTTTAAGGGCAACATGGAATCGGAACCCCCTTACCTTTTTGGTGGCAAAAAACCATGGGTTTCCTATAGTTATAGTATGTTATAGTTTGTTTTCTGATTTGATGGTTAAACCTGCTAATTCCTCCATGTGTTTCCATAGAAATCCCTTCTTATGGTGGCTCATCTCAGTTCGTAGCTTATAACCCCAGTTTTTTTCAGTGGATGAAGGTGAGGTAATAACCCATTTTCAATGATAATATATAAATATATAATCAGTTTGTCCAGTGGATAAATTGGTGTTTGTTCAATGGTTGCTACTTATCTCACTGAGCTGGGGTGAACTAAGCCATTGCCCAGGAGGCGCAGGCCTCACTGCAGTGCTCTGCACCTATCCCTTGGATCTGGCGCGGGCGCGCATGGTGTGCGAGCCCAGCCATTGGAGGGTCGTCACATGAAATGATGCTCCAAGAGGCAAAGCTGCTACCTGTCGTGATCCCACATTGCCATCTGAAAAGTTGTTATGGGATTATCCAACCATGAGAACAGGAGACGTGATAAATAATTAACCGAAACCATTAGAATAGAACTATCGGACTTGACTGAATTCAATGAGAAAACAAGTTCGGAAAAAAATGAAAACACACAGCAGAAAAAAGTCGGACTTCACCGATAAATTGGCTTAGTTATTTAGATAAAGTTTGTTTGCATCAGGGGAACAGGATCAATCGACCAAACCATGACTTGTCGTTTATATTTCACAGTACCCCCTAAGTAGCCATCAATGGCCATCAAGCCTGGTTTTTCACGCATCATTGTAGAATGCAACCAAACATGAAAACACAATAACAATAGCAATAAACTATGGTTCCATTGGGTCCATGTTGAGGCCCTGTTGATGGAGCAAGGGGCAAAAGAGATGCCGTTGGAAGCTGAGATGGGAAATTCTCGAAGGTTTTGCCAGGCTTTAGAAGGTAAATGATCTACAAATGGCCATTGAGAAAGGAAATTTCCCAGTAAAACCCTATGAAATCACTATTTTTAATGGATATAAATCATCTACAACTTGGCCATGTTCCGTAGGCCAATGTTGTTTTACGACTTTGTTTACGTCTGTTTGTTTGCCTTTGGATTTCTGCAACATGTGTTCGGTCATGGTGTTGAGAGTGAAGCTGTTGATTTTACCAAGTGGTTGGTGCTTTTTGGATCGTCTCCGGCTGATTTAACACTTCCTTGAGTCCTTCGAAATGCGTGAGTCACCGTGAGTCTTGGTTTTGGAAGCAAAGAAAAGCGGTTAACATATGGGTCTTGGCCAAATGTTGGATGATTTTGGATGTTTTGGCCCAAAAGAGAGATGATTTACCCGTTCAGCGACACCGTCATCCATGTATCTTTGAAGACACGTTTGTTTGCACCAACGCATAAGATGACGAGTTTGTAAAATCATGCTAAATCATGCCAAACTCAGATATTTGATTGATAATGATTGATATTAGTTGGTTGATTTGCCATTTTTTGTCGGTTAAACCGGTGAAATCACAAAATTTTACTCGGCAAAATTCACCACGCTTTGGTAGGTCGATGCTGGGTACCGTGCGAGAAGTGTGGCGGGAGGCGCATTCGGGGTTTGGAAGGGCCCGGAAGGGCGGGAAATGCAGCCACAACAGCCATGATGATAGGCAGTATAGGCTAAGGATATCTAAGGATCTTGTCACGGTATAAAAAAATGTATTTTAATATGTTTTTTCTTTCTAAATGATGATTTAACTATGAACATTAATGGATATTCATGAACATATGATAGGCATTAATGTTGGTAAAGCAATAGTAAGCCATCCCAAATTTTACCAGAAATAGTTTGTATAAAACATCAAATTATGTACGTTTTACCGGTGCTTTACTGACATTATAGGATATTTGATGGTATTTCACGGGATCTAATTAATGGATATCAATGGGCTGAGTTGATTTACAATTACCCTCTGGTTGTGTTGTGGAAAATTTGAATTTGTAGTTGATCTATGATAACCAAATTGGTGAACATATACTACTTGGTGAATTCATTTGGGTTGTTGAATGGGAGCGATAACTATAGTATTCATGGAGCTAATGATTCAACTTGTAACTGGCATGGGGTATTCCAATGGTGAGCTAAGGGTATCCATATTCCCTATAACTATCATGTGGAGCCTGTTGTAGTTCCTACGTTCATTCAGAATTTCCCGGCCGCACATGATAGTTATAGGGTCCCCAAACAAGATAGAAGTAGGCCAATTTCACCACGATTTTGGGTTTGGGATTGGATTTGACCTTTCGGCATCGTTTTGGGTTTCAGGTGTTTTTTCTTGGTGGTGACCATGGGGCGGTTTACCCATGGGATAAGCCAGAAAAACAATGGGGAACAAGCAAAAATCTGCCTACTATTTGGGTCTGTCTGAGTGGGGAATGGAATGGAATGGATCACCTTGGATAAGTACAGTGGTAGAATAGGATTTTGAATGGGAATCAACTCATAGCATATATATATATATATGACCAATAATATGAGAATTCTGGGCCAAGCGACTGGATCCACAGTCTAGTATACAACTGAATATATATTTTTTTTTTATAAATGGTGATTTGTACTAATCAGGGGCCTTGATTCTAGGTGGTTTTAGCACATGTCCGACGAAAATTTCAACTTGTTGCGTTGGTTTAAAGTGGCCACAACTTCAGGTTTAAGGTGAAGATGATAGATGTATCTATCCCAAAACAACCGAGCATTTCAGGTTAGTCATCATTATGATCATATATTCATAAAATTTCAGACACATCTAATGAGCCACATCTGCATGTGTTATCTTTTTTGGTGGTCAGCTTGAGTCAAATTCCCATGTTGATTGCTTTAAATCCAGGTTTCGAAACCAAGTCTTCTCCAGTCTCAGGGTGGCCTGCGTGCCCTGTATTCTGGTGCTGGCGTCAGGGCTTCCCAGGGGGTGCAGCTTCACCATGGTAACATGGTAAACCTAGGGATATACCCTGTGGTAAACTAACATAGCTATGGAAAATCACCATCTTTAATCCTCTGAGAATATTTTGGTGATATTGAGACAACATCTACGAAGGAACACGCTCCTTCATGGTTAAATCAACTACCCTCTAGTTATTTAACATAGCCATGGAAAATTGCCCATTTATAGATGGTTTACCTGGGTTTACCTATGAAAAATGGTGATTTTCCATGGCTATGTTAAATAACCAGATGGTATAAATTGGGATTTGTTCAATAGCTATGTCAAAATAAACGGAAGGTATCCCGAAATCCATTGGTGCACCATCAGTTTCCCTTAATATGTCCTAGGGTAAACATTTGGTAAACTTACAGAAAGATATGGAAAACTCCCATGGTTTCCCGTTCGGAAAAAAAAATCTAGAAATGGTGGCTTTTGCACGTCTAAACGTAAAAACCCTAGGGTAATTGGCCATCTTGTGGGTGATCCCATTTTCAGACACACCGTTCACTGGATCTCCTCATGGTAGTGGATGTTGCAAGATTTTCAGCGGGGAAAAGCGGTTTGTTTCTCTTTTTGACTATTAGGACGAGCAAAAAAACGTTGGGACTTGATTTAGCCAAAAAGATTTCAAGATATTTCAAGGCACAAGGGCGAATTGTAGGTTCATTGATCAATTCGTTGATCTAATGAAAGAAATTTTGGGATTGTTTGGGGTATTTCATGTCCAGACCAAGCTATTTTGCATTTGCTGTGCTTCGTGTGATGGTTTTATTTCCAGAAGAGGACATCATAGGACATCCACCATCATAAATGGTGACTTCTGCACGAAAATCTGTACCCTTTGGTAATTTTACAATAACATAGCCACGGAAAATCACCCCTTGGTAGATGATTTGCCTGTGGAGCATGGATGAGCATGGCCATGTTCGATGGCAAACTGTGGGTCATTGCCGTTCGGGGTGTCAACAAATATTTCGTTAGTATATGAATATGCCATTATATCATATTATATCTCCAATCACCAATCATATCCCCTTTATATCTCCGGGGGGCAATGATATTCCCATTTAGTAATGAGCCTCTGGTAATTTGACGTAGCGAACTGGAACATCACCATGGTATAGCTAGCTAAATTATCATGTTTAATGTACGATCTATTTCTATGTGCCATGGTTGCAACAGTAGGTAGTTCGATAACCAGAGGGTAGTACATTTTGATTTTTACCAGGGCCATGGTAGTTACCAATTGTTTCTATGGGAAAAGCGTGGAAAACCATGGTAGTTAATATAAATGTTTTTCCATGGGAAAAGCATGGAAAACCATCATTTCTATTTCTTTTGATTAACCAGAGGGGGTAGTTCGATGGTTTGAACATCGAGGTGTCCATGACTGGAGCTGCCATCTACTGTGGCTTGAAGTTTGCCAGCTATGATGCCTCGAAGGAGACTTTGACAGATGCGAAGTGGGTCCACCAACGGGTGAATTTTGTTGCTCTTTAAATAGGGAAGGATACGCTATAACATTTGTATCACTTTGTTTTCAGAGTATCATGAGGTTGATGGATAGTTTAGTATAGTGAATATGTTGATAATAGATTTACTAGAAGGATTTATACTCACCAGCTGTTCTTTGTGGAAGAATTTCATTCATTGATGATGTCAAAATTCACAAGAACAGGAATAGCCAAAATAGCAGTTAAAGGTGATAAACAATATATGAGTCCTACCTCATTTTACTGGGACGTGTTGTGGGAAGTGCCCCATGTTGTTTATAGAAGCTATACGGCTATACCGTCTATTTGCCTTAGACATGGGACATATTGTCATAGCGAAGGCGCCACTGGAATGATTGAACACATCCTGCATCAGCAAAATCTAGATCCCTTTTTTGTCAATGGTTAAGAACATATCCACAACATATATATATATATATATATTATATATAGTTTATATATACATGAAAACATGTGAAATGTGAAAATAGTCTAAGTTTGATTCTTACTTGTCATCCCAACAGATGATGGTCCTGAGGTGACTCTGTCACATATCACGGTTTTTTTTCGGGGGAAGATCCCAATTTCCCCAGAGTTTCATGATTACATCACATTGAATCCTCAGTGTAAAAGGTCATGTTTGATCAATGGCCATGCAAAAGGAACCGATTCGTTGCAGCTACCATCTATACCATATATATATACCATATATAAGGCCTATTTGTGAGGCTTAAATTTCAGAGAATATCCCATGGGATCTTGAAATTCCCATCTGGTTGCTGCTTTGGAACATGAATTGTTTTTTTCCATAATATAATATTATCTATATTATATATATATGGGAATAATCATCATCCCAACTGACTTTCACTCCATCATTTTTCAGAGGGGTAGGTCAACCACCAGCCAATATATATATATATATTATATAATATATATAATATATATATATATATACAATATATATATATTGGCTGGTGGTGAACACAACTATGGAAAATCACCATTTTTCATGGGAAAACCCACCCGCCGCAGCCATTGATTTGGTGAAATCCGACGTGGCTTTCACCACAGCGGATCCGAGGACTTGTGCCAACGCTACTTGTTGCCCGATCCGGTGCCCATCTCGGAGCAATGGACGGTGGAATGTGAGGCCCCCGTTAGATATGTTTGTTGGTTTAGATTCGCCCCAGTAACTAGTTCGTTATAAATACCATAAACCATAGTGAAATTGGAGTTATAAACCAATTTAGCTATCTTGGGGGCCTCACATTGTATATATAATATTATATAATGTAGTCTAATAAAGAATATCGAGATATATTCCAACTACTATAGATGATATCTTTTTTTTTCTGAGTCAAACACATTGACGATAGGGCATGCTTATAGTTTTTGGGGCTCAAAGTACCAAACATTCTCAAGCCATGGCCGAAGCATCCCAATGTGTGGCAGGCTATCCTCCCCAGTGTTGATGGTTACCCGGCCTGGTAAACTTTCACATAACTATGGAAAGATCCACCCATTTTCAATGGGTAAATCCACTCTAAATCACCATTTTCAATAGCAAACTGTAAACGTTTACCAGAGGGTATATCAAAGCCATCAGATAGCGATACTCCCCAGCCAGTTGTGTCTCTGCTGAAGTCCCTTTTTGTGGGTGAAATCCCGGCTGTTGGCAGTTTCGTGCCGGAGATTGGGAGATTGGCTCACGGAAACCCTCCTATAAAATGTTCAATGAAACTTATACAGTTCCATTTTTTGTTTTGCGTATAAATCGTCTAAATCAGTTTAGAACTTCAATGGTCTGTTTGGTGAAATCCGAAAAAAAAATCCTTGTTCGAAGTCCCCCAAGTCTGGTGAACTCCACATTGCACCAATCGGCTCCAGGATGGTCCCCCCAGCGCGCTCCACCGCGCGATGAGTGGAGGCTTGGCTGGGGTGATGGTTGGAGCCTCAGAGCAGCGGCTGGGCTTCGGCTGCTTCGGCTGGTCATCATCTTTTGGGGTACCCTCTGGTAAACTAACATAACTATGGAAAATCACCAGTTTGAATGGGAAATTCCACTATTTCTATGGCCATTTTCAATAGCTATGTTAAATTACCAGAGGGTATCAGTGTGAGTTTCTCATACAGTGCCACAGCCTCACTTTTTGCCAGAGTGTCTTCTCTGGTTTTCAAATGTTTTCACTATGTTTTCTTCGGCTTTGTTGAAGGTGGTTGTCTATTTTACAACTGGGACATCAAGTATTTGGGGAATCTACAATGATAGGGAATAATTGTATATATATATATATATGTGATATTATATATGGTGAAATCCCAATTGGGTCGGTTAGTTCTTTGATGGAAAACCAAGTGAAATCCCCCATCAAGTTAGATCGAGCTTATATGATCATTTCGGTGTTGTTTAAATCCCATAAATCCCATAGAACTCCGTGATAAAACCAATACGACCTATAATATCCTCTATGAGTCATGGCGAAGACCAAAAGGATAAAATAGTAAAATCCTGAAAAAATGATTATATGATTACTTTTCCCATAGATATATTATAGTTCTTATACTGTTAATATGATTTTCCCACAACCTCCATATGCTTTCCTATATTTTCCTATGATTTCACCAAGACCTACATGTTTTTCTATGATTTTCCTATGACTTTTGGGGGTTCCTGTAGCTAAACAGGGCGGCCAGGTTGGCCGCTCAGGTTGGCCGCTCAGGTTGGCCGTTTCCGAGGCTCAAACCTTTGTGTATCCCTTCGACGTGTTGCCGGGATCCTAGGGCTCCTAGGGGGTTGGTCAGACCAATTCACCAGGAATTCGTCCGGTTAACCTTTGACCCAAAGAAATGGCCTGGTAACATTGGGACTTTTGATGGGTAAATGGAATTTAAATAGTCCACCAATGGTGTTTGAAGATTTTTGAAGGCTGGGATTGAATGGGATTTAATGGGTGAATGCATGGGATAGCCATGTCTTGCCATCTGAGACATGGGGGTGCCATTCGCGCCCAAATGGCCAGTTGAACACATATCTTCAGGAAAATCCTGATTCAATGATTCACCCATGGATTTGAAAAATACCGTATCAGAAATACATGGGATACGGAATATTCATGAAACGTAGGATTTATCTATAAACGGTTGACTATTGGGGGTGCAGGAATGTGGTGATATCACCATGGCCATTTTCCATGGCATTCCAAACCTCATAAACATGTTTGAACTGCGAATAGTTTGGAGGGTCCCCCACTTGTCGCTGGAAATGCACTCCCACGCAGTTACAGACGGTTTTCATGATGAGTTTTCCCATGATGTTCCAAGTATTTCCAATGTTTGTTAGTTCCATCTCTTTTTTTTTTGTGTGTGTTTTTTTGGACTGATGTTTTTTATTTTATATGTTTACTTTCAACATTTCGATTTTTTATTTTTTACTTTCAACATTTTTAATTTAAACATGTATATTCCCATGACGTCTAATTTCCCATGGATCTTCTGGCAGGCGTCGGAGGCTGCAAACGGGCGGTCCTGCCATGCGGGCGGGACGACTTAGTGCGGTCGTGGAGATGTGCGAAATTTATATGGATAAATAAGTTACTGGTGCTTAGTAGGGAATGGGGAATGGGATGATTATTACTAGCAATTATAGATCATTCCCCCATTCCCTACTAAGCACCAGTAAGATAACATAGCTATGGAACATGGATAAATACCTAGATAAAATTAGATAAATGGATAAGATTCAACCTAGCTATGGGAAAAAAACATGGATGACTTAATCTAGATGTTTAAATGGCTGGTTGCCCCAGGGTAAACTAACATCATTCTGGAAAATGCCATGGGAAATGCACCATGGAGGTACCCCCAAATCATCCCAAATCATCCAAGACATTGAAACCTATGGTGACTTGGGGATACCTCAGTTTAAGAACCCCTCCCCATATTTTTTTGTACCAAGCAACCATGAAGCACCGTCTTGTGGTACGAATAATATTGGGATTGAATAAGATTTAGAGTCAAGCCGGACTTAGTTACGTTGTTGAAGAGTTGGAAACATGAAACCTGGACATGTTGGAAGGTGTAAACATAATCTAATTCACATCGTGGAACCACGTTTCTATCCTGAAATCTGATGTTAATCCCCAATGGTCAATCCTCCCGACACGTGAGGTTTTATGGGTTCCTAACAGTTTCAACCGCCATCAACCACCATCAACGGGGCTTATGAAAAAAAACTACTAGTAGGGTACCACAGATCCTAGATTTTCCTGTATTTGATGGTCAAACCCATGGGTTTATGTGACAAAATATTAAGGGGATTTCCATAAATGGAGGATCCCCAAATGGTTGGCTTATTTCATGGAAAATCCTATTCAAATGGATGATTTAGGGGTACCCCCATTTCAGGAAACCTCCATATGAATATGTATAATCTAGTCTCATGGGTCAAGTGATGTCAAGATAGTCAAGTGATGTCAAGATAATCATGTGTGACAATGGCAGTGTGAGAAGCGAGTCATATAATTGAAGAAATCTGAAGAGATGTGTATCCCTATCAGTGAGAATTGAATTTACTGCTTAAGGTGGTCCACCCACTCGTCAATCCTTCAGTAGCCTAGATTTGGGGGATAGTTCTAGACCATCCTCACTATTGGTTATCTTAAGTTGCATCCACATCATGCCATTTCGATTCTGGTGGTCATGCCAATCTGTTGGTCAAGACACAAAACGCAGACTCAGGAGAAATACCCTGGCAGCATCAGTGGCCTGTGGAGACTCTACAAAGAGGAGAGAAAACGCGGCCCTAACGACCGCCGGGCACAGTGGGATGGTGTGGACGGCCCGATGTGACAATTTTGAGAACTTCAGTAGCTATGTGGGTTTGTCTGAAAATAGGAGAGACCCACAGTCAGAGCCAATTTTAGATTTTTCAAATTACGCTTTCAGTAGGGAGGAGAAGGTTGAGAATCCATTGGAATTGTGGGGAAACCATCGCCTTGGTACCTCCATTTATTCATCGCGACTTTGACATAGTTGGTTTCCATCCCAAAAAGTGAGATGACTCCATCTCGCTGACTTCGAAGTGTGGAAACAACATGAGACAACTACAAGGTGGCCCTTTTTCGTTATAAGTTGGTTTATAAACTCTGTGAACTCTAGGTGACTCTGTGAACATGTGTGAACTATAGACTATAGGAATCTATAGGATACCTTAGGTATAACATGGTATAACTACCATAAGCCCTAGTCATCGGTAATATCCAGCCTAGCTATCTTGGGGGCCCCTTTTAGAAGGTTGCAGGTTTCCGTTGCTTGTTGAATCCCGTGTTGTGTTGCTCGAAATCTCTGGGTTTCTGGTTGCTCTGAGTGTCTGACCATCCAGTTCAACTGGCAGGGCCAGATGTTTTTTGACAGATTTGTATTAGTACTTATACCTAAATCATCTTAAATCATACTTCCCAATGTGTTGCTGATGAAATTCCAAGAACTCCCTTGAACTCCCAACAATTGGCACATAAAAAAAAGCCTCCACGTAGCCGTGCGTTGCTTCAACGTTCGCAGGAAGGAGTTGTGCGTGGCCTATACCGGGGATGCGCCTTGAACTATGCACCTTGGAGTCAGAATTTATGCCCTATGAAAAACCACACGTATTTCATCGTATTTTTCCGTAGATGTTTCGAATTATTGGATCTATAATGATCATTAATGATATATATATATATACATATCCCATAGGATCCATGTATGCTATATATGGTCACATTTACCATCAATATACCCCCAATGTTAGCATATATACCATACATGGATCCTATGGGATATATATATATATATACACTAATCAATATATATATATACACTAATCAATATATATATACATACATACATATTTATTGGGTCATCCATAATTTTGACCCATACCCAAACCATGATGTTGATTGAAGCATCATGGGATGGGGATAGAATCCAACGTCCATATAGTTTCCAAATGGGATGATAGAACCGGATGGTCTACCCTCCGGTAATTTAACATATGGCAAAATCACCATCATTTAATAGGTAAATCAACTACTTAAATGTGCAATTTTCAATGGCTATGTAACAAATTACCAGAGGGTATTTTTTTGGAGTATTATCTGGCAAATCATCTGACATTCTATCTGGCATATTATCTGGCAAATCATCTGACATTCTATCTGGCATATCTTGTGGCATTCTATCTGACATTTTATCTGGCATTCTATCTGGCATACCTTCTGGCATTCTATCTGGCATATCTTCTGGCATTCTATCTGGCATATCTTTTGGCATTCTATCTGGCAAATCTTCTGGCATTCTATCTGGCATATCTTCTGGCATTTTATCTGGCTGTTGAGGTCCAGCGGTGCACACTGAGCTGGGCAGGTCCCCGGTTGAGGTCCAGCGGTGCACACTGAGCTGGGCAGGTCCCCGGTTGAGGTCCAGCGGTGCACACTGAGCTGGGCAGCTCGCAGGTTGAGGTCCAGCGGTGCGCACTGAGCTGGGCAGCTCGCAGGTTGAGGTCCAGCGGTGCACACTGAGCTGGGCAGCTCGCAGGTTGACGTCCAGCAGTGCGCACTGAGCTGGGAAGCGGGCGAAGAGCTTGGCGACGAGTTGGCAAGGTTGGCAAGGCGGAAGTGGAGGTGGAAGAGGCGGAGGCGAGGAGGAGGGCGAGGAGGACAGCTAGTCGAGGAGGAGGAGGCGGAGGAGGAGGCGGGCATGCGCTCTGATAAAATCTAACAACCCTCACCTGGCAGGTGGGGAAAAAATGTATATTTTGTCAATATAATAAATGAGTACTTGAAGTGCATGGTTTTGGTGACCTGAAGTGATCGAACGGATCTTCACAGGTCAACTCGAGCTACAATCGCCAAGTGCCATGGGTCAGGTTTTTGGGTACCCCATGGTGCCCCTAGAATTGGTTGTTTTTTTTGCTTGTGTTTTATCAAAAAACTCAACAAAGACAAATGTCTGACTACCCTCTGGTAAACTTTCACATAACTATGGAACATCCACCCATTTTCAATAGGTAAATCCGCTATAAATTGCCATTTTACATGGGTAAATCCACTATAAATCACAATTTTCAATGGGTAAATCAACTATTTCTATGGGCCATTTTCAGTTGTTCTATCATGTTATGGGTCACGAACCTGGGACAAAGAAAACTGATCAGGATTTCCCGGGCGAGGTGGTGCTCCCCAAGTCTGATGTTGCTTGGTTTTTTAACGCTCATGTAATACAGTATACTTGAATATATAGTGATATATAGTGATATATAGTGATACATCACAATATATATAAATAAATAAATAAATACATAAATAAATATTAACATAAATAAAGATATATATATATATGCATATAACTATATATATATTCAAATTTTGCACAAATCCTAGTGAACCTAAACGAACGTAGCTCAGTGAGGCACCACCTTTGTGGCATCCACATTTATCCAACAAATTTCCGTGTCATTGTTCCATGTGGGGGTTTGCTAAAGTGGGGGTACTCCAAAGTGGATGTTTTATAAGGTAAACTTCCATTAACATGGATGATTTGGGGGTATTTTTTTTAGGAAATCACCATGTGTCTAACAAAGACATAGTTCCGGCATGATGATTATCTTCAACAGGCTTGTTATGATAAATGAATGTTGAACACTTAAATAATGATCATACCATTTATTTATTGAACCGTTTAAATATATTGATTTTATTGAACAATAAGTGTTCAACAAGTGTTAAATATTGAGTTCATCTTCATTTAATATTCACTATCATCATCATACCATTTCTGGTTGGTGGTTTGGAACATTGTTTATTTTCCATAATATATGGGATAATCCTTCCCATTGACTAACTAATATTTTTCAAGATGGTTAAAACATGTTAAAACCACCAACTAGATTTATTTAAGATGGAATTTTGATGTTCCACCATAGAAATAGGGGATGATGATCTCCTTCGTCCAAGGTGAAGACTGTTCCAAACACCACTGCATCTTGGCAGCGACGGCGCTGGTTGTTGCGACCGTTTTTCGTTGGATGATTTGGCCAACGGCACGTATAACGTTGGCTTGGGATTTGGTGACGGATTTTGAGATGATTATATATATATATATATATATTGATTATATATGATGATTCTTGTTGTCAATTTTCTAATTTCCAACTGTTTGATGAGAAATGCTATCCCAAACTTCAACAGGGCGCGTTTAGCATCAACAGTTCAACATTCAACCTTGACCTTGTCGGAAACTAACATTGATTGGTCTTTGCACACCCCAAAATTAGTTGTGTTCTTTCATTGCAGTTCTTAAGAAGTTCTCAAGTATGTATGTCTACATATATATACATACACATACAGTATCAGATATCATCTTGTGGAGACTATGTGTCCCATTATGTACCTGGTTGCCCCATCACTTGTTGGCTGAAATCCCCCATCCATTTCATGCGCCCAGTCATTGCTAGGTGTATTTGGCTCTCTTCGATTATCTGAAGGATAGCTTTTGTAGCGCTTGATTCCGAGGGTGGAATCAAGCCCTGGTTGGTGGGTTCCAACATCTCACATGCGATTGCAGATGTTCATTCATGTTCCATGCGTTTGCAGGCATAGTGATCTAGTTGGTGGTTTGGAACACTTTTTATTTTCCATAATTATATGGGATACTCCTTCCCATTGACTTTCATATTGTTCAAGATGGTTAAAACCACCAACCAGTGATTTTTTTTTGGGAGCTAAGACGCAAGGGAGTCCGAACCAAGTCGGGGCCGAGCCCAAGAGCCGAATCACTGAAGCTGCTGACTCATCCGGATGTATAGGATACCCTCTGGTAATTTAACATAGCTATTGAAAATTGCCGTTTATAGTGGATTTACCCATTGAAAATGGTGATTTTCAATAGCTATGTTAATATTACCAGAGGGTAGTTCCTATGGAATGTTTTTTGGATAGACCAAGCCAGATTGGAAAAAAAACAAGTGGAGGTTGAAATCCAGCCACCAGAAGCCAGAAACTGTTGGATAGTTTCTCATCGTCGAACATCATGTTTTCACCGTGACGCACTAAGCCGTGCCAAAGACAACGCTCCCTGCTGTGGAAAAATTCTGCTGCGGCACTGGGCTTTTTCTCTGGTTAGGTGGATCTATGATGATTTGAGAAATACATGGAAACCATTGGACACCTTCGTTTTTCCCATGTTTTTTTCAATATCGGGTTTCAGTATCCAATGGTTTCAGTATCGACATCTATCACACATCTTACAGTTTCCTTCAGGTTTTCCCTGGGCCGGAAAATCATCGCGCAACGTGGCCACCAACGAAAGCGAGCAACCAGAACGATTCACAGTACACGGCGTGACATGAAGAAATGCGCCGTTCGGATCCTAATGCGCCCTTATAATAAATATATATATAGTATGATCATAATATCACATACATATATATATATATATTTATTTATTTTTATTTATTCATTTTATTATGTATTATTGTTTTTATTATTGTTATTGCATTATTATCGTTATTATCATTGTTATCATTCTTAATAATATTTATTGTTATTGTTTTTGTTTTTCTATATATCAATTATAGATCAAACGTCAACAAAGCACGTTCACTGTCGTCACAGGCAGCACGAAAAAATGACCGCCCCAAGTTTAGCGAAACCGAGAGTTACGACGGCGCGACACGTTGGGAGGTAGGCGTTTCGATAGACGTGGTCGCTGAGGTCGCTGAAATACGTCAAACAATAACCGCGAACAACGTCGACGAACAATAACAACGAAAAACAACAATGGGAAATTACGACGACAAACAGCGATAATAATAATCCCGAAAAACAACAACGAAAAACAACGACAACACACAATAACGACACACTGCGGTGACAAACACCGACGACAAACAACGACGACAGGCAACGACGAAAAACAATGACAGGAACCACGACGACAGACAACAACGAAAAACAACGACGATAAACATCGACGACAAACGTCGACGAACAACAACGACGAAAAACAATAACCACGAAAACCAACGACGAGAAACCACGACGACAAACAGCGACGACACACAATAATCACGCAAACAAAAACGACGAAAAACAACGACAACAAACAACAAGGACACAAAGCGAGGACAAACAATAGCCACGAAAAACAACGACGACAAACAACGACAACACTAGCTAACGAGAAAGTATGGTGACAAACAACGACGACTAATCAGGACGAGAGGCAACGACGACAAATAACGACAAATAACAACGACGACAGACACGAACGAAAACCAACGACGACAAACATCGACGTCAAACAATAACCACGCAAAACGTCGACGAAAACCAACGACGACAAAACAATAACCACGAAAACCAACGACGACGACAAACAGCGACGACTAACAATAATCACGAAAAACAACGACGAAAAACAACGACAACAAACAACAACGACAAACAGCGAGGACAAACAATAGCCACCAAAAACAACGACGAAAAACAACGACCACACACAATAACGAGAAAGTACGGTGACAAACCACGACGACTAACAACGACGACAGGCAATGACGACAAACAACGACAAATAACAACGACGACAGACAAGAACGAAAACCAACGGCGACAAACATCGACGTCAAACAATTAATTACCACGCAAAACATCGACGAAAACCAACGACAACAAACAATAACCACGAAAAACACCGACGAGAAACGACGACGACAAACCGCGACGACAAACAATATAATCACGAAAAACAACGACAAAAAACAACAACAACAAACAACGAGGACAAACAATAGCCACCCAAAAACAACGACGAAAAACAACGCCAACACACAATAACGACAACCTACGGTGACAAACAACGACGACAAACAACGACGACAGACAACGACGACAGACAACAACAACAACAACAACAACAACAGCAACAACAACAACAAAAACAAACAAACAAACAAACAACGACGACAAACAAGAACGAAAAACAACGACGACAAACACTGACGTCAAACAATAACCACGATAAACGTCGACGAAACACAACGACGACAAACAATAACCACGAAGAACAACGACGAAAAAACACGACCACAAGCAGCGACGACAAACAATAATAACGAAAAACAACGACGAAACACAACAACAACAGACAACAACGACAAACAGCGAGGACAAACACTAGCCAACGACAAACAACGCCGACAAACAACGACGACAAACAACGACAAACAACAACGTCAAACAACAACAACAACAACAGAATAACAACAAACAACGACAGCAACACCAGCACCAACACCAACACAACCGCGGCCGCCACCACTACCAACACCGTCGCCGTAACCGCCCACCACAACCACCACCACCACGACGACTACGACTACGACTACAACGACGACGACGACCACGACGACTACTACTGTCATGCATCATACCACGCTGTCATACACCATACTGTCCTGCCATGCGTCATAGCAGGCTGTCATACATTGTACTGTGCTGCCGTGCATCATGCCATGCGGTCATACATCATGCTGCCCTGCCATGCACCATATCATGGTGTTAGACCTCATACTTTGTTGCCATGCATCACATCATGCTGTGTCATGCATCATACTGTGTTGCCATGCATCATACAAGGCCGTTATACATCATTCTGTCCTGCCATGCATCATACCATGGTTTCAGACATCATAGTATGCTTTCATTTTTCATACTATGCTGCCGTACATCACACGATGCTGCCATGTGTCATACGGAACCATGCCGTTCTACATCATTCGAAGGTCTGCGCCAAGGTACTTTCTCGTTTGTGGTCTTGTTCAGGTCAAGTGTCTGTCTCAAGGATCCCCATTAAAATACGACGGACGACGAAAGACGACGAAGAGAAAAAACGAGCAAAAGGGTTTCAAGGGTTCCTCTACGGGACCTCCGGGGGAAGAAATTCCAAGGGTTCCTCTCCGGGACCGCCGGGGAGAAAAAATAAAAATAAAAATTTTAAAGAAATTAAGACGGGCACATACCATTGAGAAAAACACATAGCATGTTTTATGCATATTTGCAATGTTCGGTCGCAAGTGTTCTTCCCCGGGGTATGGGTTTGTTTCCGGGAAATTTATTTTAATTTTTATTTTTTTGGCAGCCTTGAGCGCGAACCTTCACTGTGGGAAAACACTTGGCCTTGAGAAATCCTTCGAACATGGGAAAGTTTTCCAGGAATACGGTTGGGAAACCAGGACCTTTGAGGAGGGGAAAAAAAAACACCTTTGATACAGGGAGGAGGGTTGAGACAGGCACATACCATTGAGAAGGTAGAAAACCCTTCATCCAGACTTTTGAATCATACAGTCCAGCCATGCATCTTGGAGAAGATGTGATAGATTGAGATCATTTTGGTGTGCCAGTGCAAGAGAAGACAGGCTCATAGTGTAGCAAATGTCTTTGTGCCGCGCGCAAACGAACGTTTCCACACACCCCGCCTCACACCCCGCCCCCACAAGTGAGTTTTTTTTCCCCCGAGCTGCGAGGGAGACATGAGAGATGCAAGTGGGACAGAGTTACAAGTGACAGTTTTTCCGTGTCGCAAGTGAGACGTTTGCCTGGCCCTCTCCCGAAAACCAGAGACTGCTGCGTCAATTCGGCCGGATATACTTATATAGATATATATGTATTCTATATATACATATATGTATGTATGTATGTATGTTTATATATGTATGTATGTATGTTTATATGTACATGCACACACAAACACACACACACAGACATATAGGATATATGATCCCAGCTTCCTCCGTCCTCCCTGCGTGTGTCTTGGTATGCGGTGTTCCCCTTGCGATGGTTGGGCACTCTTCCCAAACCAGTCTATTTCGTAACCCGCGTGTTTACTGCGTCCCGTTATATTTACAGATGTGCACATAGGTACATATTTATTATATATACACACACCTGGGAACGTATCTGCTGTCTTATCCGCAATTACATAATACAGTATGCAATGCTTCGCGCTGGCACAACGAGGTATACTCCGGAAAGGCTCCCAGGTCTGTAAGTAGCGCTATCTCTAGTCAGAGGTCCTGGATAGCGGAAACCCATGCAACCATGTAGCGCACTCGACTGGGCGGACGTTAGATATGCTGATAAACCCTCCCGAGTGCAAACCTACGTCCCGGAATGCAGTGTATCATGGCATCAGGTCATCAATCGTACGGTACTACTCCAACAAAACTAATTTGTAGCAGATTTTATATTACCATTATCCGTGCTCTCCTGTATCATATTGTGCTGTCATGCATCCGCACACTTTGCTGTCATACATCATAGTAGGCTATCCTGTATCATACTAGACTGTCACGCATGATGGTGGGCTCTCCTACATCATACTGTGCTGCCACGCATCATCAAGCATCATGTTATCTTGTCATACATCCTACTGTGCTGCCGTACATCACAATATGCTGTCATGCACAATACTATGCTGTCATAACTCATGGTATGCTGTCATACATCATACTGTGACGCCGTGCGTCATGTTGTGTTGTCATATATTTTGCTGTGCTGCTATGCATCATACCATGCCGTCATACATCAAATTTTTGGCCATGCATCATATCATGCCGTCATGCAGTATATTGTATAATGACATCCATATGAAAACGTTTTGTTTTTTTTTTCTACTGTAGTCTGTAGTGTTCAAAACGAAGAGACAATTCTCGCAACTAGTCTGCTGGCATCTCTCGCTCGGCGTGTTTTTTCATTGGGGAAAACATGTTTGTCATTACTACGTATGTAATGGCAGCGGTCCCCGCACTTCCAACGAACACACAGCCACGAAGGGCGTCGAATCTTCCTACGGTCGTCATTTTGATGTGGTTTCTTAAATTTGAAGCCATAGGGTGCAGATCAATCATTGGCTGGCCTCGCAACAGTGCAGAATACTGGCGTGCCAACATGCGGCGAATGAATGAAAGATTGGAAACAACTATGGAACTTCATCCAACAATTTCGGCTGGCGACGTCCTTTGCTTCCAAAACTAATAAGTGGCCGATCTTGGCGGCTTCTTGGAGCCCGCTGGACGATTGGAAGCTGAACTTCGTGACAAAGCCACGTCGCCGGCGTGGCCGTCCAAGTTGCAGATGGGACGATAGGCTTTCCAATTTCGCGGAATGTAGGCTGAAATCATCATGGCCTGAAGCGGCTAAGCGACGACAGCAATGGGTTGCCGAAGAGCAATTTTTTTTAAACTTTTGTCGACCCTCCTCTGTACTACCATTTTTTTTTCCTGGAGGTTCAGTACGCTTTTTAAAAAACACTATTTTCCAAAAATCTAGCAAACAGTGGGTGAGGGTCCCGGGGCATGATATGGTGCCAGGAAAAAAAATATCATACCAAAAAAGGCCCAGAATTATTTTCCTGAAAGCTTCCTGACGTACAGTGACAGGAAATCAATTTCTGTCTGTTGCGATTGAGGGGGGGTTGATCTATCAGTCTGTGTATGTAAGGCATCAGGAAATCAATCATGAATGACTCTGATAATGGGTAAGTTTGTAAAATTCCCAAGATTAGTAGCCAGGAATTTGAAGGTGGATGGATCAAATGGCAGTTTACTAGAACATATCTAAATGTCAAACCCCAGGAAAAAATGTACCATGATTAATTGAGGGGGTATGATTCTTTACATGGCTTTGCAAAAGGGTACAAACACATATGTTCACCTTCGCCAACCAAAAAAGTGACTTCAAGAGGCCAAGGCGCAGGGGTCAAAAATAAAATCCAAGGGGCTGGACCTTTTTTGACTGAATACTTGCGGATGATCTTCAAAGGTTGGCCCCACAGGAAAAAAGTCGCATCACCAGGCCAATCATCCACTGATGGGACGAATCCAAGAATTTTGTGTCAACGCGCGCCCAAATTGCAAAACACATGTTTTTTCGCTGAAAATATAGTTGTCCTTGCAAAAGGGTACAACCACATATGTTCAGCTTCACCAACCAAAAAAAGGTGACTTGAAGAGGCCGAGGCGCAGGTGTCAAAAATAAAACCCAAGGGGCTGGACTTTTTTTTGACTGAATACTTGCGGATGATCTCCAAAGGTTGGCCCACAGGCGTTTTTTCCTGAAGATACATTTGTCCACGCAAAACGGTTGCACATTGCCGTGGGCATCTGCCGGACCGCACTCGTGAAGCCGTGGACTCTGAAAAACTGCGAGCTGTCAGCCGGGAAGTCAGGTGCCAGGAATTCATTTTTTTCCGTATCTGATTGAGGGGGGGGAGATATGGCATGTTACCAACGCAAGCATCCAGGAAATAATTTTTTCTTGGCTATCAGAGGGGTAAATTTATTGGATGTTGGACGTTGGGCACCAGGAAATTAGCAAAAAAAAATCAAAAAGGTGATTGGAAGTGAGATTTCGGTTTCAGAGGTTAGGAGCCAGGAATTTAAAGCTCTAAAACCTCTCGCCAAGGTTAGGGGTCATCATTTTAGACCGATTTTTTTCTAGGACTGTACCCCACGTTGGAGTACCGACGGGGGTTTTTGTCGTTCGCAAAGATGAATTTCAAGGTACCCCATGTCCTTTTAGGATCGTAGCCTGCATGGCTCGGACGGGGCGAAAGGCGAAAAAGGCGAAGGGTGCAGATACATTATATATCGTTTCTTGCTTTCGAGTTCGTACTCCGCATGATATGTCGTACATCTATGTGAGGGGATCCTTCTCGCATCATGTCGCTGCCACAGTTAGTTTGCTCTCTTGTATTTTTTCGTTTTTTCCGTAAGAATGCCGCAGTCACATTGGACGGAAGACCTTCCTGTCCGCCGTGACCTTGAAGATGATGCTGAAAACCAGAGACGCGGAGTCAACGGCTGCGTTCCGCGTACCATCATCTTATGAGTGCCAGTCTCATCAGCGTGCAGTTGCATGGCACTTGGTATCTATAGTATTCATACCCTTTTTTTGTTGACATTATAACATTCATTAAAACGGTGTCAGCACAGCATATGTGTGTCTTTCTTTTGACAGCGTCGCATTTTTATGACCTGACAATTTTTTTTCGAAACATTTCCTTTCACGTTGACCTGTCGCATCAGTTTGCCAGATGGCATACCTTGTCTTGTCGTCTTTAAGGACCGTTTGAGAACCTTGTTGTTTCGTAGAAACACGGTGGCGATGAGAAAGAAACACATCGCGGATGCTGTTACGTTTTGGACTGCTTTCTGCAAGCTCCGTTTAGATAACCTATTCAAGCAGCAGGCCCATCTTGCTCAAAGCCTGTACAGGGGTTGAAGCTGGTTTCCCTGCACCTGTTTCTCTTGTTTTTTCCCTATTCGAAACTTAAGGTGCTAGGGGTTTGTTTTTTTTAGATTGGCCATCCTTTATTTTGCATGTTTCGGATGGCTTTCGTCGTCCACGGCTGACGCGGCCTATCCTTTTTTGCTGGGGGGCATGGATTTGTCAGCATACGTCCGTCCTCGCTTGTTTTGGCGCAATGTTTTTTCCCTCCCAAGAAGGTTTTTCACTGTGACGGTTTTGTTGGAATTCCTCCTTTCCGTTGGTGCAGTCCGCCTCCAAATTAGAAGCCTGGGCGACGCACCTGGAGTAGTTAGGACGAATGTCAGTTGTACCACAATTTTAAAGAGAAGACAGCTAGCTGTACAAATGTGTTCATGTTTTTTATCAAACAGACATCGTTATTACAAAGTTACGCGAATGAGATCGTTTTTTCGCTAAGATTTTAAAACGTCCAAAACAACACCGCAAAAACACAAAAAAAAAACATCCCCTGGCCAGTTTCCCCTATAGAATTGGGACACTTAGGTGCTGTATAAAACGATTTTTTTATACAGGTCCCCCCTGAATTTCAGCTGCCCTGTTTGCCTTGTTTTGGTGGGCTCTAATTTTATCTCAAGACCCGGGTCCTGATTTTATATTCACGTCGCCTCGCGACGGCAACCGCCCGCACCGCATCGTTGGGCTCACACAGCAGAGATATCTATATATATAAAGATCATATATGTACATATCGAGTGAACGGTCCACGCTGTTAATGATGTCAGCCATTGTTCTCTTCTACTGCCATTGTTCTCTTCTATTGCCGTCGCTCCGCGACAAGAACCCCTGTGCGGCCGCCACGGTTTGAACGATGTTGTTCTCACACCTTCGCGACCGCTCGTAACTGCCAATGATGTCGGCCATTGAGACCAAAAACATCCGAAAGTACTGATTGTCGGAAAAAAAAAACGCGAAGAATTTGATAGCCATGTATAGCGGACCAACGCAGTTCAAAAAATAGCGAAAAACATGAAAAAACGGCGAAATTGCTGTTATTTACAGTGTTTTTGCGCGGTGAGAAGCAGAAACCACTGCAAATACCATGGTTTTTGAGGGTCAGGTGGCCAAAAACACTGTAATTTACAGTGTTTTTTAACCAACGTCAAAAAACACTGGTATTTACGATGTTTTCATTCACACCGTAACATAAAACAGCGTAATTTACGAGGTTTTTGGAAGTTTTGAAGCTAGCCGTCAAGCATGCAGAAAACAGAAAAACACTGTAAAAACCAGTGTTTCTGCTATCACAAAACGACAAAAATCAGTCCGAAAACGGGTCCAAAAACTCAAAAATCCGCCTCCGGGCCAGGCCACCTGCGGAACCGCAAAAAAAAATGTTGCAAACCAAAAAATTGAGGTCAAAAAATTGAAAAACACAGGGTTTTTACACTTTTCGCTTGCCGATTTTGGACGGGCGCGTTCACGAACAGGTGTCTTCCGTACTGTTTTTTACAGTGTTTTTTGAAGGCGAGCGTCACGACCTATCAAAAACAGGAGGTTTTGGCCGAATAATGCCCCCCCCCCCCAGGTAAACCTGTAACCTTTTACGAGTGCCATCCGGACGATCACGCCCCAGCACCTTCGGTGCGGGCGGATTTTTTTTTGGTGCCTAAATTTAGTGACCTAGGGCTGCAATTCTATAGCAGGCTCCAATTCTATAGGGACATGTGTTGGTTTTGTATGGTTTTGTTCAGTTGCCAATTTTATAATGTATCAATGCAAGGTTTCATGAACCAAAGGGTTCCAATTTTGTAGCTACCTGCAATGTGCTGCATTCCAGGGTCCCAATTTTATAGCACCTATTTTTTTTGCATGTTTTTGCAGAGCGCTGTGCATGCTTGAGAAGAGGAAAACATGAACAAAAAAAACATGTAAAAACAAACTCATAAATTTCATCACACCTATCAAATCATATTAATACGTTTAATGAAAACATATTGAAGCAGTAGAAGAATAATGATAACCGGGTTCGAGTATCTTAATATCCTTGAATAACATATGTTTTGAGCTCGCACATCGACTTGATCGTGGGTTCGGCACCCAATGACAATCACCACCACCTTTCCTTAGAAAGGACTTTACGGCAAGTGCAAGCCTATAAAATTGGAGCTTAGATGGTTCTGGGCAAAAATATGCCTATAAAATTGAATCCTTCAACCTTCACACCTCCTTTTCTATGAAAATGGTGGATGAAAGGGTTAAAGATACCACAGGTTCCAATTTTATAGAGGTAAGATACCAAAGGTTGCAATTTTATAGGGGTCTTCCGTGGTCTTCCAAAGTTCTCCCATTAAAAAAAAAAACTCCAAATGGATAGAACTTGCATGAACTTGCAAAAAACATGTTAAACCAATAAAAAATTATAAACCAATATAAAATAATTTCAACATAAAATAAGCATATTTAAAAAGTATATTTGTAAATTATGTAAAGTTATGACAGTAAAACGTATGATAACATGATTAAAGAAAAGGACCTAACATATCCATGAATATCCTAGAATAACATATGTTTTGAGCTCGCACATCGACTTGATCGTGGGTTCGGCACCCAATGACAATCACCACCACCTTTCCTTTGAAAGGACTTTACGGCAAGTGCAAGCCTATAAAATTGGAACCTAGATGGTTCTGGGCAAAAATATGCCTATAAAATTGAATCCTTCAACCTTCACACCTCCTTTTCTATGAAAATGGTGGGTGAAAGGGTTCAGGATACCACAGGTTGCAATTTTATAGAGGTAAGATATGGTAAGATACCAAAGGTTGCAATTTTATAGGGGTTCCTTTTCTATGAAAATGGTGGATGAAAGGGTTCACGATACCACAGGTTCCATTTTTAAGGAGGTACGATATGGTAAGATCCCAAAGGTTGCAATTTTATAGGGGTTCCTTTTCTATGAAAATGGTGGATGCAAGGGTTCAGGATACCACAGGTTTCAATTTTATAGAGGTAAAATATGGTAAGATACCAAAGGTTGCAATTTTATAGGGGTTCCTTTTCTATGAAAATGGTGGATGAAAGGGTTCAGGATACCACAGGTTCCAATTTTAATAGAGGTAAGTTATAGTAAGATACCAAAGGTTGCAATTTTATAGGTTTTCCTTTTCTATGAAAATGGTGGATGAAAGGGTTCAGGATACCACAGGTTCCAATTTTATAGAGGTAAGATATGGTAAGATACCAAAGGTTGCAATTTTATAGGGGTTCCTTTTCTATGAAAATGGTGGATGAAAGGGCTCAGGATACCACAGGTTCCAATTTTATAGAGGTAAGATATGGTAAGGTACCAAAGGTTGCAATTTTATAGGGGTCTTTCGTGGTCTTCCAAAGTTCTCCCATAAAAAAAAATAAACTGAATCAAAATGGATAGAACTTGCATGAACTTGCCCAAACATGCTAAACCAATAAAATATTATAAACCAATATAAAATAATATAAACATATATTAAACATATTTAAAAAGTATATCTGTAAATTATGTAAAGTTATGACAGTAAAACGTATGATAACATGATTAAAGAAAAGGACCTAACATATCCATGAATATCCTAGAATAACAAATGTTTTGAGCTCGCACGTCGACTTGATCGTGGGTTCGGCACCCAATGACAATCACCACCACCTTTCCTTTGAAAGGACTTTACGGCAAGTGCAAGCCTATAAAATTGGAACCTAGATGGTTCTGGGCAAAAATATGCCTATAAAATTGAATCCTTCAACCTTCACACCTCCTTTTCTATGAAAATGGTGGGTGAAAGGGTTCAGGATACCACAGGTTCCAATTTTATAGAGGTAAGATATGGTAAGATACCAACGGTTGCAATTTTATAGGGGTTCCTTTTCTATAAAAATGGTGGATGAAAGGGTTCAGGATACCAAAGGTTCTAATTTTAAAGAGGTACGATATGGTAAGATACCAAAGGTTGCAATTTTATAGGTTTCCTTTTCTATGAAAATGGTGGTTGCAAAGGTTCAGGATACCACAGGTTCCAATTTTATAAAGGTAAGATATGGTAAGATACCAAAGGTTGCAATTTTATAGGGGTAAGATATGGTAAGATACCAAATGTTGCAATTTTATAGGGGTTCATTTTGTATGAAAATCGTGGATGCAAGGGTTCAGGATACCACAGGTTCCAATTTTATAGAGGTAAGATATGGTAAGATACCAACGGTTGCAATTTTATAGGGGTTCCTTTTCTATGAAAATGGTGGGTGCAAGGGTTCAGGATACCACAGGTTCCAATTTTAATAGAGGTAAGTTATAGTAAGATACCAAAGGTTGCAATTTTATAGGTTTTCCTTTTCTATGAAAATGGTGGATGAAAGGGTTCAGGATACCACAGGTTCCAATTTTATAGAGGTAAGATATGGTAAGATACCAAAGGTTGCAATTTTATAGGGGTTCCTTTTCTATGAAAATGGTGGATGAAAGGGTTCAGGATACCACAGGTTCCAATTTTATAGAGGTAAGATATGGTAAGGTACCAAAGGTTGCAATTTTATAGGGGTCTTTCGTGGTCTTCCAAAGTTCTCCCATAAAAAAAAATAAACTGAATCAAAATGGATAGAACTTGCATGAACTTGCCCAAACATGCTAAACCAATAAAATATTATAAACCAATATAAAATAATATAAACATATATTAAACATATTTAAAAAGTATATCTGTAAATTATGTAAAGTTATGACAGTAAAACGTATGATAACATGATTAAAGAAAAGGACCTAACATATCCATGAATATCCTAGAATAACAAATGTTTTGAGCTCGCACGTCGACTTGATCGTGGGTTCGGCACCCAATGACAATCACCACCACCTTTCCTTTGAAAGGACTTTACGGCAAGTGCAAGCCTATAAAATTGGAACCTAGATGGTTCTGGGCAAAAATATGCCTATAAAATTGAATCCTTCAACCTTCACACCTCCTTTTCTATGAAAATGGTGGGTGAAAGGGTTCAGGATACCACAGGTTCCAATTTTATAGAGGTAAGATATGATAAGATACCAAAGGTTGCAATTTTATAGGGGTTTTTCATGGTCTGTCAAGGTCCTCCAAAGAATCATATCTGAATCTCTTTGATTATCTTTGAAAGGTGCGATTGCTACAAAATTGGGGCCTTACTTTAACTGAGATAAAATTGGGGACCACATAATCGAAGGAAAATAGAGGGCCCCCCAAAATTCGACTTGGGACACCAAATTTTAATACAAAAAACCACCTATGATCAAACCATTTTGGATGGCCCTTATTTTATAGAGGTCAATTTGGAGCTAATACCCTGCACAGGTTTAACCCGGGCACTGCAATTTTGTAGCGTTTTTGGGTTTGATGACATTGATGGGTTACTAGCAGGTTGTGATTTTATAGGGCTGATTATGTATGTGCCTGTCAGGACTTTAATTTTGTAGAGGGATTTGGGCATTTTCAAAGGATAGGCCTGGGCCCCCTATAAAATTGAAACCCCCAGGTTAAACCCGTGTATTGGCAAGGGGATAAAAAAACAAACGTAGTGCTCCGGAACGCCCTGCCAGGATCCTACAGTATTGCAATTGAAGTCCTGGTGGGAAGAGGTGCAGTTCCACAACCACACCGAGATCACCGAAGCTTTGCAGCGACTACTGCGTACAGCAATGTTTGCCGTACGCTTCCGGCGGCCCGACCTCATCAAGTTTATCGTGGAAGATGGCTGGCAACTATGCGGAGAGGGGATACGCGCGTATGTAATGGATTTCTCCCGCCTAGGACGCGTGGGGGACCTGGGATCAAAAGATACGCGCTTTGGAAATTGCAGTTCTGAGTGAATTGTTCCTTTTTTCAGTCCCTTTTAACTGTAGGGCAGTTACGTTGTTATACTTATTATTCTGCTTCCCGACTTTATCGACCACAATTGTGTTTTTGTGGGTTGGATCACTTTTTTCACAGGTCAAGCACTGGAAAATGGCTAGCCTACATGCAGAGCCAGCCAGCGATGACATTGTCAAGGCAATGCTTTCCAAACACCCGGAGGCGGCATAGCATTCCTTCTTACAGTTGCGAGGTTTCGGGCCCTTTGTGGCTGAGAATGCTCTCACTTTTCTTTATGCTATCGCGACTTGTTCCGGCAAGTATTGTTTTCCTCTTTTCTCAAAAGCAAGTAGTTGTGATGACGACAACACTAACTCTGTCTTTCCTTTTGTGTAGGAATTGGACCGACTGGGAATACCTACAAACTATTGAGCGAATTTGTGGGCAGCGCGAACAGTGAACTACTACACGATCTCACACGCAAAATCAACAACGCGATGCCAACGCAGTTGCGCGTCAACGGCGATATTTTTTGCGATATACCTGCTTTTATCCCTGCCGATTTACAACTCAACCTCTGTAAATTGCATTGTTTCACTTTTAGTTCGATATGTGTTTCCCGCGACTATTTCTGTTTTCTTGCTTGTATATTACACAACCGCAACAATTTTTCAACTGTTGATGGCATACATTGTATGCATTCCCTTCCTTCCCCGCGAAACATTTCCCTAGGTACAAGATCTGGCAAGCCTGGACAACATGGCCGCAACGGAGCAGCTCCAGAAGAAATTGAAATTTCGAAGATCATGCTTTAGGAACCTACTCTGTGTGCTGTTTCTGCGTGCTGTCAAAACAGGAAAACATGCTTTGTTCCGCAGAACTCCGTCTAGATCCTGTTTGGTTCGTTCCCTTAACGGTTGATTATGTTCCCTTCATTATTTGTTTTTATTGTATTCACCTTTCCATCCGGTATCGCTTGTTTTGTTCCAATTGACTGTCGCGTTCATCGAATGCAGTGCGCGGAGGGTGATGGTACAGCAACGGATTCCATCCGCCAATTTTTTTTTTTGACCAAGCGAACATCCTACAGAACCTCGTGCCGAGGAATGTTTTCCAAGACATGCCCCAGATATTTGCAGTTAAGGGTTTGTTGTACGCTTGGTTCATTCGAAACGCCAGCAATGCTTCCACACGTCCATGTTTTGGAGCAAACTTGCCTGGAACAAAGGCAGGGATTGCATTTGGACACTGCAGGGAACGCATACTATTAAATTTCATCGAACAGACACAGAAGACAGCATTTATTCAAAATAATATATATGATTCATGATTTGTGTTTTGACGTTTGGTTTCATATATATATATATTAATATCTATTCTGGTTTGTTACCGAACTATGTGTAGGGAGAGGTGATTAGATACATGTCATCCAGAACCTTCCAAAATTGTTAGGTTTCAGCATTATATGACTTCTGACGATACGTTGCCATTGTTCTTGTTTTTGTTCTTGTTCTTGTTCTTGTTGCTGTTGTTGTTGTTGTTATTGTTGTTTGTTGTTTGTTGTTTGTTGTTTGTTGTTTGTTGTTTGTTGTTTGCTGTTTGTTGTTTGTTGTTTGTTGTTTGTTGTTTGTTGTTTGTTGTTTGTTGTTTGTCGTTTGTCGTTTGTCGTTTGTCGTTTGTTGTTTGTCGTTTGTCGTTTGTCGTTTGTCGTTTGTCGTTTGTGGTTGGTTGTTGGTTGTTGGTTGTTGGTTGTTGGTTGTTGTTGTTGTTGTTGTTGTTGTTGTTGTTGTTGTTGTTGTTGTTGTTACCGCGCCTGTTCCTATCGGGCTATGGCGACGGAGCGAGAGGAGGAACCTCAGACAGTAGTGGATTGGTACGGCAGTTTGTTCAATGGAAATGGAGGAAACTCAGCCACAGAACTGCTCTTAGATCGCTCAGAATCTGAGACGAGCCATAGTAGTGAGTCAGATGCTGATGAGGTGCCTGTGCAGGAGCCAAAGGGTTCTGCCGATGATGCGTCTGTGCATCCAGTGGACGACGTGCCTGGCGATGTTGAACTTCCAGGCCTTGAGCTTGAAGATTTGGATCGGTTCATAACAGGCGAGGAAGAAGCAACAGTGGTGATTCCGGACCAGCCCTGGAAGAAGGGAGATGTGCTTCACCGACAAACACTCATTATGTTGCACAATATGAGTGCCAAGTTGAGTAGCTTGTCACTGAAGCAGCGGAAAGACCTTCGTTCCTGGTTAGGAGCTCCCACCGCCAACAAGCACGATCTTACGTCCACTCTTGTGGCACACCTCATTGGATCCTCAGCGGGCACGGTAGCGAACGTGGTGAACGAAGTGAAGACTGGCACTCGACAGATTCTTTCTGAAAGATCTGCGGGAGTTCCTCGCAAGCCTGCCGCTGCAACAGTTCCAAAATCCGGAACGGGTGGTGCTACTGCTTTGACTATAAGGCAGAACAAAAAGAGGACGATTTGGTAGCTTGCTCTCGCATTGCTCTACGCAGTATTTGTTTGGGAAGGCCGGCTACTGAGTACACCGGTGATGTCAGAGTGGCGCAACTAGCTGGAGGTGCCGTGGGTTTGACGCATCATTCCAAAAATTTTCTTAGCAGTGTGCAACATTTCGCATCCAAATTGGTGACTCAAGCAAAAGAAAAATCGCCTAGTTTGCTATAGGGCCTGGGGATGATGCAATCAGGATATACTGTAAAACAGTGAAATCCCAAAGACGAAATCTTTCACCCTCAATCGCATTTTTCAAGTGCGGTTTGGCCGATCACTCAAATAAATAGAACGATAGATGGAGAGATGAGTAAGTAGGTAGATAGTCAGAGAAAGAGAAAGAAAGAGATAGAGAGAAGGAGACGAGACCTCAAGCCCTTGTCGGTCCATCAGTGGCTTCGCTCTGCCATTTTGGACTTACCACAAAGAACCTCTCCTATACGTTTCCTATTTTGGAATCTTCCGCCACCGCCTTGTGCGGCTTCGAATCTTTGCAATGTTTTTGTTTCAAAGCATGCCCTCAGGCGATCCATGTGCATTGGTCGACCACGAATTTGCCAAAACACTTGCAAGAAGCCTTCGAGCCAGCCTACGGATGCAGGCTTTGTGGGGTGTAAAACCTATTCAACACAAATTTCATGTCTATTTTAACGACATTATGACATTATCATCAAAGTCTGTACCGGCAAAGAAAGCTTTCTTCTTCCTACAGAATTTGAACGTTTCTGTTTTGTTTCCGAATTCTATCCTTTTCACACCAAAAATGGGCATGGAGCACCAAGCAGTCCAAACCCTTTCCCCTGGCCAGTCGATTGCAATGTGCGTGGGCTGTCCGGGTGGAGAACGGAAAGCTCGAGCCGACGGGCATGTGTATGTTGGCCAAGAAGCGGTTGCCAATGAGCACGTCCGGTGCCAAATTGTGAGTGCTTCAAAAGATGAAAAAAGACATTAAACAGGAACATTACCAAAACAATAAGCCATACAAAAAGACACTAAACAAAAACATTTCTACCTCCAAAAAAATACTAAACAGAAGCACCGCAAAAGCACCCACGAAGAAGCGTCTTGACTTTGATCGAAACCATGGATGCTGGCGTTGAATGGCGTTGAGCCTGGCACAAGGCTGAGGTGAAAAAAGAAGCGGAAGCATGACCCTGGTATTGTTATGAGTGTTTGGACTTGTCTTTGTATCTGTTGGAATTGAGGGTCTTGAGATGCAGCCTACAAGTTGGTCGTCTTGTCATGCTGATGTATCTTGTGAGCAGTTGTCGCGGGGAGAATCACTTGCTTCTTCGCTACGATCTCTGAAATGTCACATGAAGACAAGAATACAATCTGACTTTGCCCTTACGGAGCTACGACCAAGCTTAAACCTGTATTATTTCAGGAATCTTTTTTTATGCAGACGCGGCATTTCATAAATTAATTAAAATAGTTGAATCATGTTCAATCCACGATCCAGATCATGCCCACATCGCTGCTGAGAGCTTCCAAGGCGGCCAGTGCTTCTGGAAAGAGCCAAGTCATCGTGGATATGGTCCCATATACCTGACGGCCAAGGAATGGGACATGATCAATGATGGTGCACTTGGCTGGGAAGTGAAGCTGAGGAAGCTGGCTGAGGGGGCCCGAGCAAGGGCCATGTGAAGCAGTGTGGACACCAGAGCTCAGCGACCCCCAGACTTTCAACTTGAACCTGAAGCTCTTCAAGGGGTACATCACAGAAACCAGGAAGAAGGCCAAGGTGGAGGACTCTGGTCGGGCGCACATAGATGTGCCAGCGGCCCAGCAGCCAGCACAGCCATCTGTGAGCACAACAGCTGTGGTGGCAGTTGAGCCACAGGCCAATGAGACGGTGAACACGCCACCGCCGATCTCACCGGCCAGGTTCTGGGCTTGTCGCTCTTAAAGGAGCAGAAAGTTGCCAAAGGCAAGATGGATTGGTTCAGTGAATTTTTGGGAAGCTCTGAATGTTTCACATCCATTCGAGCTCAAGGCCCTGGAGGCCATGTCCCGCATAAGGATGATGTTGTGGGGTATCCTCGGGGTGATGGATCATCTTCAGTGGGTCGGGTGATGTACCACGTGAGACATGGATCCACGTTTTGGACTGTCATTTGTCCTTGGAACCGGGTGCATGGCATCATGTTCAAAGTTAAGCATGATCCAGCTGTGATCCTTTTGAGTTATGTTGTCCAATGTTGCATGTACAGCTTGAAAAATGACAATGCTATGGTAGTCCGACGGTGAAAAAAGGTACCTTCGAGTAGGTTGCTGCTGCTGCTCACACACGCCAAGATGCCCACTTTTAATGGTTCATGTTACAGTATCCGTATTGTAATGTCCTATACCTTGGTTCATGTTGATGCCCTGTACCTTGGTTTCATGTTATCCATATATATATAAGTATCATGTTATCGTATATTTTTTGTTTCATGATATGTACTAGATTTATATCCTATTCATGTCCCTGCTCACGAGCACATAATGGCCCTGTAAGCGAGATATAAACAAATGATATATCATCCAACATGCATGTTTTTCCAAAATAATAGGAGAACACCCAGGGAAATTATTCAGCAATCTTCGCGCGCGCAGGTGCTGTGGAGCTGGCGACCGGTCACTGCCACCCAGGGGATTGGGATTGTGGCGGCATAATATTATATATATTTATTTATTTATATATATATAGTATGTACCCATATTTAGCTCATATACTAAGTCCGCTGAGTTTGATGTAGCTAAGTGAGCTAACTAGATAGTATCTATAGCTAACTGCTTCGTATATAACCTATCTAGTTTTTAACCCAAATGAGCCTTCAAGTACTCAAGTACCATTTAGGTTGGTGGATTTTCGGGAAAATATCCTGCTCGTTCCTCATCATTATATGTAAGATTTTTCCCTTTTGACCCGTGAAAGATACATATCGTGACCATTTAGTCTTGGTCGGAACAATAAGTAGGATTGGGCCAATGCTGTGCCGCGTCTCGGTTTGATTTTTTATTGCATCCATATTGCTGAGTGCAGCGGAAAAAACACGCGGCAGTAATTCCAGCGGGCATCAGTGGACAATTTCATTTGTTTGGAGAATAAGGCAAGATACAATATCAGTATATCATCTTGATTTGTTTCCAACACCGTGCAAAGCATCGAATACATAATTTTGCTACAGCACGCTCTCTTTGAAGGAGGCTGAATACTGTGTCATCCTGAGTGGCCATTTTTTGTCGGGCCAGTTTGCAGCGTGGAGCCACGGCGCATGTTTGAATAACTGCGCCAGATTGTTGCTGGATAAGCTTGTGAGATAGGACTTGTGGGGATTCGACCCAGTAAATTCAATTGCACACGGGTGCAGCAAGGGATAAACACTGACCACTAAAAGCGGGTGAGATAGGACTTGGGGGGATTTCACCCTGGAAATCCAAACGCGCATGGTTGCAACTAGGCAGATGCGCCACTGAACGCATGTGAGATAGGACTTGTGGCTTTTAAAACCATTGTAATTTCCTATTTCGTCAGCCTTTACTGCTGTCACAAAACATGAGAACTCAGAGCGGGTTCAACGCACATGAGTTGGGAGTTTTGGAAAATCCCAGGTACCGAAACTCCTAACTCATGTTCATGTGGCTATTGTAGCGAATGCCCCATAAGCGCTTCAAACAGTGGACACATGAGATAGGAGCAGCCCCTAAGCAAGTTTTATCTCATCAGAGGCTACAGGTCCTAACTCATCAGTACTTAGTATAAATGTGAGATGTTTAATTTTATTCTTGCCACCAAGGCACGAGAAAGACACCCGCAGGTTCTGAAGCGAAGATTACACAAAAATAAAGCAAACCTTCCATGACAAGTGCCCACCTCAAGTGTGCAAAAAGAAAATGCATGTGTCTGTCAGGGCGGCATGGAAAATAATTCGTTTGTTTCCAGATCGAAAAACTCTACAAGTGGTAAAACAACGAATTTAAGTTCCAACATCAGCAACTGAATCGCGAATATTGGCGAAGGCCACTACAGGCTGGAATAGCGAATAGGAGCGAAAGCCATCACAAGATAGAAAAGAACACAATTAGAGGAGTTTTTGCTCTGCAGCCAAGAGCTGCCGTTGCTGGATGGAGGAGTTCGTATATGGGGAATTGTTGCATTTATATGTTCCAAGTATCCCAACAAAGTTCTAGAGATGAAATCATCCAATTTTGGGATGTTTGACTATTTTTTCAAATGTCGACGTATCCTTTTTACAGCGGGATGCCGTTTTGTATTTTATAGTTTGGGCGCGTTTTTTTCGTCAAAACTATTTAATTTAAGGGCTTAAATTTGCAACTTGCAAAAAAATATCTCATCACAGCACACATTTTCCACAATGTAGAACTTTTCACTTCATGGCAAATGTTCGTTGCAGATCCATCCGCGATGAAAGGTGGTGAATGTTCAGTCGTTCAATCGTAATGGTGGCGCAGCTGATTTCACAAAACAGAAATATCATCCCCCATGTATAGCTCACTATAAAGTGGACATCCTTTGCGCTTATAAAGTGCGTTTCCGGTCGCCACTTTATATACCGACAATGGGGGATAAAGCCGTGTTTTGCGCGAGAAACATGCCCTTGGACCTGGAAGATGACTTTATAGCAACGTTGGCTTTCCAGTTTATACCCGGCTGGTTCCCCACAAGGAAACGACTCAATATATGCGGCAATGCATTTTATAGACCGTTGGTTCCCTTCAAAGAATGGCCTTAATATGTCACACCATCCACTTTATAGAAACATGTCTCCCCAATGATTTCGGGCCAATATCTTTCTGTTGGGGCTGTATACATGGCAAAGCACTTTATAGAGTGAAACTTGCCCTTTAAGAAGAAGAATTTGTGCTGCATCCAGGGCACTTTATAGAAAGAAAATTGCGGCAGAGCATTTTATAGAGTCATGAGATACATCACCCAAATCACTTTATAGAGCTGCCCAGGACCCCATTCACCCTGAGGACCCCTTTCAAGGGAAATCTTCTTCTCTATAAAGTGGCCAGTCCAGGTAAAACCCCTGAAAAAACAGAATCTATGTTGGACTGGCCACTTTATACCCCCTCCCCAACAGAGAATGCCTCTATAAAGTGGCCAGTCCAGGTAAAACCCCTGAAAAAACAGAATCTATGTTGGACTGGCCACTTTATACCCCCTCCCCCAACAGAGAATGCCTCTATAAAGTGGCCAGTCCAGGTAAAACCCCTGAAAAAACAGAATCTATGTTGGACTGGCCACTTTATACCCCCTCCCCCAACAGAGAATGCCTCTATAAAGTGGCCAGTCCAGGTAAAACCCCTGAAAAAACAGAATCTATGTTGGACTGGCCACTTTATACCCCCTCCCCCAACAGAGAATGCCTCTATAAAGTGGCCAGTCCAGGTAAAACCCCTGAAAAAACACATTTTTACCTGGAATGGCCACTTTATACCCCAGCCAGTGGGCTCCAGGACTTTGACCCGGAAACGGAAGGACTGACAACAAGGTAAAGGGGGAAAACTACAACGGAGAGGTACAACGGGAAGGCTACCACAAGAAAATGAGACATGTCACGTTTATATACGTTTATTGTTTTCAATGTGTCATATAGATTGGCGATGATTGGTATATTGAATATGTTGTAGATGTATTTTGGAACATATGTATACCTATGATTCACACATCAATATAAATATATATAAATCATAAACACATGCCAAACCAAAAACTTTTAGCTGAGTATTGTATTCCCAATCTGTTGGCAAATGTCCAGCCGATTCACCATGCGTGACCCAACAAGATTCAAACTATGGATTGTTTACTTTTGAAAAAAAATACTGGGTGAATCTACGTATATCTATGACGACAATCTCCCAAAATCATCCTAAAAATCTATGGACATCTATGGACCAAAACCACGGCCACATGCCCATCCTCTATAAAATGGTTTGCAAGAAAGTTCAGCTCTATAAAGTGGCTTGATCACGTCATTTCTGGCAGCCCCACCCTCTGTATAAACTGGCCGGTCCATGCCCATCCTCTATAAAATTGTTTGCAAGAACCAGTAAAAAAAAATCGAAAGTAAACAATCCATAGTTTGAATCTTGTTGGGTCACGCATGGTGAATCGGCTGGACATTTGCCAACAGATTGGGAATACAATACTCAGCTAAAAGTTTTTGGTTTGGCATGTGTTTATGATTTATATATATTTATATTGATGTGTGAATCATAGGTATACATATGTTCCAAAATACATCTACAACATATTCAATATACCAATCATCGCCAATCTATATGACACATTGAAAACAATAAACGTATATAAACGTGACATGTCTCATTTTCTTGTGGTAGCCTTCCCGTTGTACCTCTCCGTTGTAGTTTTCCCCCTTTACCTTGTTGTCAGCCCTTCCGTTTCCGGGTCAAAGTCCTGGAGCCCACTGGCTGGGGTATAAAGTGGCCATTCCAGGTAAAAATGTGTTTTTTCAGGGGTTTTACCTGGACTGGCCACTTTATAGAGGCATTCTCTGTTGGGGGAGGGGGTATAAAGTGGCCAGTCCAACATAGATTCTGTTTTTTCAGGGGTTTTACCTGGACTGGCCACTTTATAGAGGCATTCTCTGTTGGGGGAGGGGGTATAAAGTGGCCAGTCCAACATAGATTCTGTTTTTTCAGGGGTTTTACCTGGACTGGCCACTTTATAGAGGCATTCTCTGTTGGGGGAGGGGGTATAAAGTGGCCAGTCCAACATAGATTCTGTTTTTTTCAGGGGGTTTTACCTGGACTGGCCACTTTATAGAGGCATTCTCTGTTGGGGGAGGGGGTATAAAGTGGCCAGTCCAACATAGATTCTGTTTTTTCAGGGGTTTTACTTGGACTGGCCACTTTATAGAGGCATTCTCTGTTGGGGGAGGGGGTATAAAGTGGCCATTCCAGGTAAAAATGTGTTTTTTCAGGGGTTTTACCTGGACTGGCCACTTTATAGAGGCATTCTCTGTTGGGGGAGGGGGTATAAAGTGGCCAGTCCAACATAGATTCTGTTTTTTCAGGGGTTTTACCTGGACTGGCCACTTTATAGAGAAGAAGATTTCCCTTGAAAAATTCCTCAGGGTGAATGGGGTCCTGGGCGCGCCGCGCGCGCGCGCGCCAAAAAGGTGTCAAAATTGGAGCCATTTTGCGGCGCGACCAGGACCCCTTTCACCCCAAGGACCCCTTTCAAAGGAAAGTGTGTTAGAGGCATTCTCTGTTGGGGGAGGGGGTATAAAGTGGCCAGTCCAACATAGATTTTGTTTTACCATAGATTCTGTTAACGACTTCGATATAGATATTTGTCTGGCTGTCGGTTTCGTTCGGTTTCGAAGTCATTCGAAGTCTTTTGGGTTCCCCATCGATGAGATCGATGATATTCCCCCAAGGTTTGAACGTGGCCCCTCAACTTTATAGACAATCATGTCGATGCTGCCATCGTCGCGATTAAGAAAATCATCGCTACTACAACGATCGTTGTTTAGCCGGAAATCCACATTATAGTGCCACTGTTCTGCACAAGTATTACTATCTGGATGTTCGGCATCTCACTTTATAGTCATGGGACATGTTCACAAGTACCCTCAAAAACCTGCATCGAGTTTTATGTTTTTACGCGGCCAGGCGACTTTATACAAACGTTGGATTTTGACTTTATAGACAAAACATGTTGGCTTTCCACTTTATAGACTCCAGACATGTGGCCATTCCAGTTTATACCAGGCTGTTCTCTATAAAGTCGGCCGCAAAGCATCTAGCGGGCTATACATGGGGGATGAAATATCAAATTTGCCCGTGGGCCGCGCACGGTCGACGGAGAACATGTGCCAATCGCAGGACGCATCGCGCTGCAACCAATGTCTACATGAAACATTGTGCAATGTCATTTTTGAACATGGGAACATGTCCACTTTGTTGAAAAATGCCTTGCACATGGTATGTGGGACGTACTTTAACATAATGGAGACAACTTTGACCCTAGCGAAGTGCATTGCACAATTTTGGATTGGAAACCCACACAGTTTGCCATGGCGATGGCGGGTGTTTCGCCTTTGCCTCGATACATTGGTGGCAAACAGGCAGCGCAGTGATCACCCTCTCATTTGTCGCAGTTTCTGGCGGACGCAGCGCGCATGGGGTATGCATAACGGAATCTTTCCAACGTGTTCCAACAAAACAAACATTTAAAATTTTCAAACACAAAGCAGGGGATGATGTGTTGAGCGGCCTTGAAGCGAGTCAGAGGCCGCGGTTCTCGATATGATTGTGATGTAGAGGTCTTGTGTAGCGCTAAATTGGGCACTTCAAATCGTCAAGGACGAATCTTTGATTCTGGCTGCAGGCGACGCCGCCAATGCAGCAAACACTGCAGAAAACCACGCGTGTTGCAGCTGCCGTGCTCTCAGCTCCAAAATTTATAAGATGTATTTTTAAATTTGATCGTGTGGAGATTTGCGTTTAGCATTTTTCATGTTTGACGGTGTTGTTGAAGGTTCGGCGATATGGATTGCAAATTGTGGTTTCAAAGACGGTTTGTAGCATGTGTATGTGTGTGTGTGTGCGTTCTTTGTCGGTGGGCAAATGCCAAAAGGGGCGTCATGCATTTTGACAAATTGGCCCGATTCCCAAGGCGTTTCCAACACGCAACTCGTCGACCAAGAGTTCCCTTCATGTTTGGCCCTCGGTGTTTTTGATGAAAACTGGACAAAAAACGTGTTGGTCATTGGCGATTTCTTTTTTGGGGAAACCTCTCTGGCATGACATATTTTTTGTGTGCGAGGCCGCTGTTCGCAACAGGATTTGCGTTGACATATTTTTTGATGATGCTGGTATGCCTCATGTTTTTCAGACCGGACATACCGCTGTGCGTTTGAAAGTCCCGCGCGTAATTTGAATAAATTTTGGGCTGGGTGCGGATAGCAGTATAGCCCTCTGTTTAATTTGGATTCCCTTCCCTCATTTCAAAGAACAATGAAGAATATCAACGTCAGAAAAAGGTTTGGGTCAAATTGATCGGACCGACCGTAAAAATGCAGAGTTGAACGTTGAAACAAGTTGACAATCAAATTCGATATGGAACTCGAAACATGTTGAAACCGTTTGCGTCCAAAGTGCGAAACCCAAATTATATTGATATTTGTTTCGTTCTCAAAGATCTTGCAATTATGGAAACATGTCAATGTCCCACTGGATAAATATGATTTTTTCATCTGGTTTTGGTGACCACGTTGGTGCCCAGTTTCCGCCCATGGTTTTGAGGCAGGTCAATTTGCTGCTGGTGCTGCTGGTTTGCTTGCGGCTGCCGGTTCCCGCGCCTCGGATATACTTTCAGACTCCATGGGAATATTTCGGGACGCAAGGCGCTTTTAGAGCCTAAGGAGAAGTTTACAAAAATGGTAATATTTTTAATACATGCGTTTCTAAATGCCCTTGTTGATTCCGAACGGTTATAAATGAGACAATCGTTGCTTTAATTCCAATGGAAGAAATGTGTTCTTCGTCAACATGGCCACTGGGTTGGACGTATAGCCCACTTTTGGACAATGACAACATGTAGTTGATGTGCTAGACCTACCATGCGCGACAAGGGTCACAGGTCTCTTGATAGAGGCACCAAGGCAGCAGGAACGTCAATGTCAGGGTTTTTTTCAAAAAGGTCCCGATCATCGGCGTACACCCAGTTGTGTTACAAGGGCTTCTCACCCAAGTTCTATTATGTTCTACTGATTCACATATCATAGCAGCACAGGGAAATTACATGAACATATTACAAATCTGTTAAGCAATGTAACGCAAGATAGATAAGTTTGGTTATCCGGTTCATACTTGTGTCGGTTGGTCGTTTCATGTTTTATCCTTGTGCCATGTTGATGCAAGCAAGCAGTGCAGGAGGAGTTCCTATATACGGGAGGACACCTATTTGACATTCTACGTTGGCAATGTTCTTGGTAACATGATGTAACATGCGTTTTTTTTGCTTGTCAATGTTCAATACATTTTAATAACATATTTGATTTGTATTTCTTATCTATGGGTCCGTGTCTTTTGGCTCACTTTAATTCGCTCCTCAGCCGTTTGCGAACCACAAGGGCGGCGGCACTACAACGACAACGAAGCTCACTTTAATCCGCCATCTATTTTGCAGTTTCTGATGTGGTGATTTTTCCGACATTATTCATGTTTTTTTGGTATATCGGGCTGCCTACCGGTGCCCCAAACCCTGCTGTTTTTATTGAAAAAATTGGGCACCCCAATTCTGATACATTCCCATATTGGGTAATTTATTGATTTATTTCTTTAGCTCACTTTAAATTTCAATCACCAAATAATATAATATAATTTAATATAATAATATAAATATATATATATTGGCAGTGTCTTACTTCATCATCCCCATACTATCTTTATGCGATACTGAACTGCCAATCCACTGACATCAGGCCGAGTTCTCCGTCCAGGTGGACGTGGCTGGTTTCACGATCATCCCCAAATGGTAGGTTTGACATATGGGGATTTTTGGGATTGTTTTCCATGATCAATGTTATTAGACCATATCTTTTGGTGGGGTTGCAATGGGTGTCACCAACACCAGTTTCTTTCAAACCTTAATTAACCAAATGGCATGTATCACATGTTTTGCCATTTATTGGTGACATCGTTTGCTGTTAGAGGTGGCTGGTAATAAACTACCCCCACCATTGCAAAATTAGATGGGTTCCAGATATAGCACCAAATGGCAAGGTTACAACTGAGTTTTTTTTTACGTTTTGCCAGTTGCACATCCACTTACATCCCGAACGTGTTGTTTTTTCCCGTCTGGTTGGTGACTTGCTTGTCATTTCACATCTCGTCGGACGTCTCAGCCATTTTTGGCTGGTTTGCTGCTGTGGTCCCCTTGCCGACCAACAACACCGCGCTGATGGGGGCATCGCGACGCGGCCGCAGCTGAGAGTCAACGAGTATAACCAGTGGTGACTGGAGGTCGGGATTCTTCCATTGAAAACAAATTGAAGTTGATCCAGAATAGAGATTTGAGTTCGACATCAAACTTTGGGAAGTAAAGATTTTTCTGATTTGAAATCCAAATAATTACTCCAATTGTCCATGGGGAAGTTGGATGAAGTTGGATGAAGTTGGCGAAAGCCAATGGATGGGATCTTGAACCATTTCTTTAGGTACCAAGTTCCGGCTGCCCTCGTGGCAAAATCTATGCAAATGCGGTCCTTCTCAACATTTGCTTCCAGGCATTTCGATTCAACATTTACAAAAATAGGAAACAAATTGTTCTCAGGACATGCTGTGATTGTTGGGCGTCCTCATATGTTCATAAACCTTGTCACTTTTTTGAGACTTCTCTCGTGGGTGGGTAGGACCTGAGGTTTGCATTTGCCCTGACATGGATCATCTCCTGCTCGGCGGAATTCTTGGCAGGTTCCTGCTGAATCTCCAGTGGGATGCAGCAACGTGTGTGAGTTGATTTTACGGACATGTGTTCCCTCTGGTAAACAAACATAGCTATTGAAAATGACCATTTATAGCGGATTTTCCCATTAAACATTATGATTTTCCATAGTTATATGTAAACGTTTACCAGGCCGGGTAAATTCTTGGTTTCTTTGAGATTATGCCTCTAAGTTAAGGTTCCTCAGAGACATGGATCATGACACGATATGAGACCGAGAGTCTCGGCCCTGTCCCTTATTGGCCTCAGTAAATCTAATTTGCACCTATTTTTGGTTGGGGTGCCAGCTTCCACGAACATCTCTCCTACCCCTGTGCCTCCGGGTGGATTTTTCTTGCTGTTCTGGATTCTGTTTCGGAAATGCCCGCTCCTTTGTACCATTTTGTACCCAAACCTACTGTGGATGGAAGAAATCTTGCACCAGCTGGTAGATGGTTTATCCTATTATCTATAGGGTTTCAACCATCTAAGGTGGTGCAGGATTTCGCAAGCATCCACAGTATCAAACAGATCAAACACGGCTGGAAGAGACAGACTGGAGCCCGTGCACCCCATGGGCCAAAAGGCTGTCCGTATGGCTTGATCGATGTTTGACCAGATCTGCCGGCATTTGTGGTTGCATGATGTCTCTATACATAGCATCATAAATTCCATGATATAAATCTATTGATTAAGTAAAGAAGCATACTGTACCAAGGAGTTTTGCAATATCGATAGGTGTATCCATATATGCATGCATCCATCCATACATCCATACATCCATACATCCATACATCCATACATCCATACACCCATCCATCCATACAAACCTACCTACCTACATACATACACACACACATACACACATACATACATACATACATACATACATACATACATACATCCATACATCCGTACATCCGTACATCCATACATCCATACATCCATACATCCATACATACATACACGCATACACGCATTTAGCGTGATTTACTCCATGATATCACCACCAACTCCCAGCATATTACCATGTTCCCCACGTAGAAACCAGGCGTTGGCATAGCAGATGTCACTGGCCCGGCAGCAGCCGCCTCGTCCTGGCAGCCTGGGGTCGCCTGGGGACTTCTTAATGGGATTTCACTGGATTTTGTTAGCCATCATTTTGTTTTAACATTTTATACCATTGTCGAATGATTGTTACCTCATCGTTAAATGGTATTAATGGTTAATATTGTTATCACTTCTTAGTGGTCATTGCTACTGGATTTACCATCATTTTGTTATTTATAAGTGATAACAATATTAACATTAATACCCTTTGGTAAATTGACAGTTGGACCCTGGCAACCACCAATTTTTAGTTATTTTTAGTGGAAACTAAGCATAATAGGTATATCAAGGGAATATCATCTGGAATATGGGTGGAAAACTCATGGAATATTGATGGAATATGAATGGATATACCCTCGGCTAATCAAACGTGGGAAAATTCCCGATAGATGGAGGTGTGAATGAAATAATCATCTATAAATGAGGGATTTTCAAGTTCCATTGTAATTGCCGGAGGGTATAGCAACTTTGAAATAGACAGCAGTTGAGCAGTGTTCAACACCCCGGTTGGTTGATGATTGGTTGGAGGATCATACTAACCAATGCAATTCCAATGTACTATATAATTGTAATTGTATATACGTATATATTTGTTGGGGATTCTCACAAGCCTTGATCGGGGAATTCGTATCAAACAAACAAGCACAAAAGGACGACATAGTATTTTCAACACAGCTCAAATCAAGTTACCATTGGCTCAGTATGTAGGATTTCGTTTCTTCTCTTTTTTGAAGCTTATAGTGCACAAAACTGGGCGTTGAATAAGAAACGATGAAACATGGCACAGCACAGGCATAATCAACAAATATGGTTGACATGGATTACCCTTTCATAATATGTATACGGCTAAGATTGGTTGGTTGTGTAAACACAATGTCTCAGTTAAAAACCACAGACCTAGAACGGGGAAAAAATAGGTATCTAGGAATTACAATGTAATATCATGCAATATAGTTTCTATTGTCTATCAAATTAAATCTGATATACCGTTTGGTAATCAGAACCGTTAGCTTTCAATTCCCCCACTGTAGTGAAAGTTTTTCCCATCCAACCCCCTATTTATATACTTTGGGGATTTAGCAGCCAGCCATTCTCGATTATTGGTTCATGTCGGTTCGTCATATCCCATATGATCCCACTTGTTTGATCTTCCCCACAAATGTTCAATGAAAATTTCAATATGAAACACTTCGAACCACTCAACGAATCCCAAGGAATAACACAAATGAATTTGATCAGCTGAGGAAGTGGTGATGATGGGCTATGCCGATCAAGATCAACGCGTGACTGGGATCCACATGCGTGCCTGGGCGAAAAGCGGCTGGAAAAAAATATCGTGGAGATAAGTTTTATCAAAACAACAACGGGTGATTTTTTAACCATGTGTTTCATTTGAACGTGTGAATCATTTAATGTATTTTATGATAAACTAATAACATAATAACAACAATAATAATACTAGTAATATTTACATATCATCATATATACACAGATTAAGAATAATGATAATCAACGTAATAACGATGTTATTTCATATATATATATATTTATTTCATATATATATATATATCATATTTATGATATTTATATATCCAGGAAATGATTGGTCTTTACCTAAACAACCCAATAAATTATGATTCGGTTATTTGATTGGTCGTTTCCTTTGGGTTATATTTCCGACATGGTGGGACATGACCTGCACGACTTGTGGTTATGTGTTTTCTAGTTCGTTTGGAAATTGTAGTCTGGTATGACGGGATGACTCAGAAATAGTTCCAAGTCAAACAACATAATGCAACTGGTCAAATTTCATCAAGCGGAAATGATGGAATTGTATGGAATTGTTGGCAACCCAGCTAGCAAAAAACTATGGCATGACCAACAAACAGTAAGTTGAGACAGCATACTTTATGTGAGTGCGTGTTTGAACATGATTGAACATGGGTGATGCTCAAAATGGCAATGCTAGCACGAAAGTGATGGTCAATTATATAATTACCCTCTGGCAAATAAACATAGACCCTGAAAATCACCAATTTTAATGGAACCTAGTCTTCCAACCCCTATCTGCCAGGGTCTACGTTAATTTACCAGAGGGTAATGGGTTATATGGATTCCAGGGGCCCAGGGATGCCACCACTTTTGCGACACAAAATTTTTCGACGAAAAGGGGAAGGATACCCTATGGCTTCTCGCAACGGCCTCACTATCATAATGGATCGTACGCGGTGCCCCAGGCCGATTGCTATATAAGTGGCTGGAAAACAAGGTCAACTATTGATTTTGTTTATTTGCCATAGTTGGCCATAGTTAAAGGGAGAGCTCTCAACCAACAAACAGAACTCGGGGGGGCAAACTCAACTATGGGTGCTTGGGATCCCCACCATTACCTCATTAAATCCAGCTTGAATCATCTTGAATCCTCAGTTTTTTGTTGGTGGAATCCAGCTTGTGGTTGCGCCGGTGGAGGTTTACACGCGCGTGCCTTTATTTTTGTGCATCCTGAATCCGACAAGTACCTTGGCTTGGATGGATTATAGGTAGGATGGGAAGTCTCATGCTGATTTCTGGGAATTTTCTCGCCTAAGACGAGGTGACTGGATGTTCATAGCAGACTGTTTGTTGATTTTATGGCTATGGGGTCCTTTTCTTCGACGAGTACAGTGGAACTATGATGAACTAAACTTTGACTTTGACTTTGCGCCCGCACGTCTGAAGACAGCCTATTTATGAACTAAATATATCTAAATACCCGAACAATTCTCTCCTGAATATCCCGTTAATATCCCATTGGTACCCCATTTATATCCAATTAATATCCCATTAAAATCCAATTGTTGGTGGTTAAGTCGCCATTTTCGTTGGTTTAAGTCACCATTTTTGTTGCTTAATATCTCATGTTTGTTGCTTAATATCTCATTTTTGTTGCTTAATATCTCTTTTTTGTTGCTAAATATCTCATTTTTGTTACTTAATATCTCATTTCAAATGGCCATATGTTTTTCCGGCTCCACGGCTCTGCTTCGGCCCAGGCGCATGGTCTACGTGGCAGTGGACACCTGGGCGGCCACCGAGTCGTTGATTCAGGGCCTGGAAAGGCGACTGCTGGGCGAGCTGCCGGGGCTCTACAGCAGGTACGGTGGGGTTCTTATTGGGTTCTTATGGATTTTGGTCATGGAAAATATCGGATTTCTGTTAAACAAATATGTTTAAACGGTTTTTTTAATGGATGTTCTATAAGTTTTTTTTTTTGGGGGGGGGCACTTTGATTGCGCATGGTTGAAAACTTGTGATTTTCCATCATTTTTTTAAGGGTGAGCCCCATAAATCTCAGCTATTGTGGTGGTAGAGCACGAGGGTTTTGACTTGTAGCCATATTTTGAAGATGTTCAATGTCCTTCTCTTGGATACACGACGGGATGACAAAAACCAATCCCGAGATGTTTGGTATTCATCGGACGTTTTGACAAACCCTCATACCACTGGCCTATGATATTTCCGTTGCAGTGGACGCAGTCGATGATATTTTGTCTTCACCAACCAGCATAGTGGAATGTAATGCCTGAAGGTTTTGAACACTGCTCATGTGAACATCAGAGAATACCTGAGATGACAATACGAAACAAAATTGAAGAGTAATAGGTTGCAGAAAACATATGTATATATACATTATATGTATATATACATTATATATATATAGCATTATAGCAAACAAAAATAGCAATACTATAATTGCAGGGGTGATGACAGGGAAAAAACCGTTTACTGTAAGTATCAGGCTCTATTGATGATAGGGGTTGAATATGGCTGGTTGGGTTGGTGGTGGGCAATAGGCTTTGCATAAGGCCGGCTTGTTTGGGAGGAATCACCCTTCCAAGGACACTTGGATTTAAAGGATTTAAGGGATGGAACAAAGACCAAGCATGTAAACAACACATGGCAATGTGCAAATACAAGTGTGCTATCACCGGTGTGCCATCCATGGCAATGGCATTCAAGAACCCAGAGGTGAGCCAAAAGGGAAAGACAGTTTTTCCAGATGAAGCAGTCCTCTTAGCATTCAAGAAGGTACACAATATCTGGTTGGTGGTTTGGAACATGTTTTTTTCTCCATATTTTGGGAAGAATAATCCCAACTGACTTTCATATTTTTCAGAGGGGTAGGTCAACCACCAACCAGATATACATTGCTTCTCGAGTAACGCAGAATATTTGGAAAATCCTTTTGACATCTCGATCAACCAAGCGGAGTAACTCGGTGAAATTCAGGCTATGATGGACGGGCCGAATGGCGAAACAGTTGTGTCATTTTATATGGACCGACGGCGAAAAAAGGATAGGTGGCTTGGAGCGTCGGAAATAGCAAAAGTTCACAACGCGGCTAGTAATGAAACAAAAATTCAATTTTCAGCCTACACGTCGGTAATAAAACGTGGCTAGAAAATACCCCATTATATCTGTATGTACATAGATAGATAGATAGATAGGTAGATAGATAGATAGATGGATGGATGGATAGATGGATAGATGGATAGATGGACGGAAAGATAAAATTATGTTTTCTCCCCATCTATAACCGTCCATTTGTTCAATGAGTTCCTGTTTTTTTGGACGAGAGGATGATGTACTGTTGGAGACCCGCACGGCTTTGGATCGGCACTTTTTCTGGCTTTGGGAAGTGCACCTTGAGTATTTGTTGGTTCCAATAATGATGGTACCCGGAATAATATATGTTGAGTTATTTATACGCATATATATCTATATATACATGTGATATGTGAATCTCACTTTGTTGGTTTAATCTGGTCTAATTTCCCAAGATTCGGGCAAACCAATCTGGAATCTCCAATTAAGATGCTTGAATCATACGTGAAAACACCATGTTATTCCTCAAATATTTTTTTGTGGTAAACTAACATTGAAAATGACCTATTTATAGTTGGTTTACCCATTAAAAATAGTGCTTTTCCATAGTTATGTTAGTTTACCAGAGGGTAATTTCTTGGTGATAAGCCAAGGATGCTCCTGGCATCCTTGTAGGCACAACGTCATCATCGGACCAAGCCACACACATATGGGGCCTGCTGGAATCAGCCCGTGACATGGCTTTAGAAAAAACACCTGGCGCCATCGAGTAACCTGCGAGGTGGCGCCCCACATATTATGTTTGTTGCTTTGCATATTACCCATAGGATCCATGTATGCTATATATGGTCACATTTACCATCAATATACCATACATGGATCCTGTGGGTTATGTTATGCACATAAATTGATATATTAATATATTAATATATATCATGCATGTTATAGTGAAAATTTTATCTAATTGAATCGCCATAAACAGAATCAGCTAGTTCAGCTACTTCGTTATTTCCACTTGGCTAGCGACCCGAGACCCCAGCTGACATTGTGTTGACCTCACCCAGTTAACTGAAAGGGGTGAAGATTAGATGTTTTTAATATGCATGGGATAATATGTGTCAATGTGGGGTAATATGGGTTAATAGTGATTCATAGTGATTCATAGGGTCATAGGGGTTTATAGTGATTCATAGTGGTTGATAGTGGGTTAATAATGGTTCACATTGTTTAATTGTTAATATATAATTGGTGTTACCACTTGAAGTCTATCACCATGGTTGACAGCTGCAGTGTTTGCATTCATGCAACATATCGATATATCACGTGTCCGTGTGTAGAACATTGAGGGGCCTTATGGAGGATTGAATGACTTCAACTTTTTGTCTAAAGACATAATGCCCTATCCAAGAATTTAATGCAGACCCCTGTAGCCAGATGTAGCCAAGTGATAGAGTCACTCTGAACAGCCGAACAGTTCATGACCTTTGTTCTCCCAGGTTGAGATCCACACTTTGAACGTTGGGACTTCTTGGGGAAAATCCCTCCAAACTATGACAATCTTTTGGCCAAGCACCATCCACATCCATCCCTTCGGTAATCGTTGAAAACATGATATAACCTGTCACTTAGTCATCATGTTTCCAATTAAGAGCATCCACTTCCAAGGTGAGGCCCCCTTAGATAGCCAAGGATGCTAAGTTGACTCATGGTTTCAGGGGCTTTAACATGGTTTAATATGGTTTAATTTTCGTCAATGTTAGTTTTATACCAACAAACATCACTCGGGGACGGCCTTAAATGGCCTCTCGGCTGGCGCAATCACCAAGGTACTACCTTTACCAGATCTCCTCCTTCGGCTATGTGAAGCAGTCCACGAAGGCACAACTTGACAAGTTGTGGAAAATTCTGGGTTTAAGCTGGGTGATTTTTGGTGAAGTGTCAAGATTTAACGGAGTAGCACCAACAACTTTCTGAAATTGAAAAATAGCACAAAAGTGCACTCTCACAATCCCGAACTCTCTTTGTTGATGGAAGGTTTGTTTGATTTTGGGAGTCGGGTGTCTTGGAGACGTGGTATGGTCCAACCACCAGAGGTTACACTGCAAATTGCTAAACTATCCAGGGGATTCTCAGGGGATTCTGGTGGTCTTTTTCTTAAAATGGCACCAGAAACCATAGCTTTCCCTTGTAAACACGACCGGTAGCATGGTGAACCCCCCGAAGTTGGCCAGGCTCTGATCGATGGCATGACTGCTGCTTGGCACGGCTTTCCAGAGATGGAAGATTTGAAAAACATCAAGACAAAAGGGAACAAACACACATTGGAGGTATCTACCATATATAAGGCCTATGTAAGGGGATAGAGATACCCCCCAAAATATGGCCTTATATGGTACAGTACCTCCATTTTTGGATCCTGGAATTCCCATTGAATTTATATACGTACATTTCTACATATATATATATATGTATATATGTGATACTATTTGCAGACAGAAAGAGAGATATATAGAGTATCTATACACATAACCGTACAGCCAGTTATTTTGGCATATTGGTCTGCGAATGCCTTGTTTTAGTTCCAAGGGTAAAATCTCTCTACTTGTGCTGGCTGTGTATGCTGCAGGTTCACCTAACATGGGGAATTGTCTTGCGCGGGAAAGCAATGTCCCCTTTGTTGAAACCAGCCAAAATTGTACTGATCATTTACCAACTTTCTTTTGGAAAGATGTGCCCGGCCGATTGTTGGTACTGTTAGTTGTTCATAGAATACAACGAATAGAGAGACCTACTGTAGATTTACTGATTGGTGGTTTCAGACATTCTTATTTGGAATCCTGACATGGGAAACACATCAGACTTTAGCTCATATCCAAACACACACACATATATATATATATATGTATACATACTTTATATGTGTATCTACATCTGCATTATCATATTTATGTATATACACTCTTTTGAACTAAGTTATTTCATCACATAAGTAATAATTAAACAATGTGCATTATATATATATATGTATATGTATGAAGATATATGTGCGTGTGTGTGTGTGTACTTTTGATGATATCTCGCAGCGGACATTCCTTCAGTGGGTTGGAGCAAGCCTGAAACTCATCCCAAATCTTGATGAAATCGCACTTCTTGATGGTAAAATCCCAGTCTTGATTGCTTACATTCCGGTTATCAAACATAGCAATGGACAATCACCCATGTACAAATGATTATCCCAAGCTTTAAACCTCCAATTTATAGGGGATTTCCCAGCTAGCCACTTTTGATGACACCGGAGGGGAAGTCCACAACAAAGGAAGCTGTGAAGATGGCGCACAACAACATCCGCCCCGCCACGGTCACTCTGGGCCATGGATTTGTTGACAACACCACGGTGCCCGGATGCCCCATGCCGCGACTTGGTTCGAAAGCGGGGGGTGGAGCAGTTGTGCAGCAGTTGTAGTTGGTTGCCGACTCGGCAGTCCGAATGTATAATTTGCATTATTATATATATATATATATGTATTTAATTTTAATATATGTATTTATATATATATGGGTATAGTATCGTCAAGATCTTTTTGCTGTGTTTGAGAACTTATAAAAACCATAGAAGTTGCGCACGTTTCATAGGAGTTGCGCACGTTCCATAGCAGTTGTGCACGTTCCATAGAAGTTGTGCACGTTTCATAGGAGTTGTGCACGTTTCACAAGCCCCCTATAACGTTCGTGTTCAACTGCTGCGGAATGGACTCAAAACCGAAGCTCTTAATGATACTATACCGATGTATATATATATATAATTTTGTTATATATAAATATAATTAGCTATATAATGCTATATATATATATTTACATATAGGTATATTCAGGTGTACATAGTTATACAGCGTGGGGCGCCCTACGTAGCTAAGTTGGGCTTTAACTATGATGATTGGGGCCTATGGTAGATATGTCGGACTAGTTAATGAGGTTAAACTTTCACACATTTTAAATATGTATGTATATATATATATATTATATATATATACATATGTACAGTGTTATGATTGTGCCTATATACCATTATTTCTAATTGTTTCTAATATCGTTTATTTCGGAACTATTGTATATACATGATGATTAAAATCCATGATCATCTTCATCATTTCTGAAACGACTGCAGGAAACTTGCTGGCGGGGAGGGACAAAAGCACTGGGGATATCAAGGGACACTCAACATGGAAGCCAACATAGCAACATCCAATAGGAAACTACCATAAACTACCTGATTTTCGGGGGTCCCATGTTGAACCAGGGCATATTCCTGTAACTTCCATTCTTGCCTGGTTGGAACATGTTGGAACCACTAGTCACTAGTCAGATTTCCGTTTGCGCATTCTACCCTCCAGGAATTTTAGATATGGGAAGTCCATCATTTGCAGATCGTTTTCCAAGAGAAACCATTGGTGTTTCCCATATTAAAAAATCCCGAATGTTCATGGTTAAATCCGTGTAATTCCTTTTTGTTGGTGGTGAATACACCTCCTTAAGTGACTGGTAATTCCTGAACCAAACCACCATGTCGATACATTGGCAATTTCACATAACTATGGAAAATGGTCATTTAATAGTTGATTTAACTCCGTTAAATAGTTTGTGATTTTTCAATAACAAATTGTTAAACAAAAACAGGTGGTAAATTATGATATCATCCCATTAACATCTCATTTAAATCCCATTAAATCCTGGATATGCTAACTTGATTGGATTGGTTTAAGGGAAAATTTACAGGAAACCATAGATTTTCCTATCAAATATGGGGCTGTCCTCTAGATTTTCCCTTAAACCAATCCATTGATAACTTCCTGGCTCGGCTGCACGTTTCCCCCCTGAAGGCATTGTGCCTCGCGCAACCGCAGCCCCACGGCCTACATGGAGAATCCCGCAGAGGAACGGGCCAACTACAGCAGCGACATGGTGCCCTGGCCTTGGGGTATGGGGAAGGGTCCTAAAAATTGGGGTGTGGGGTTCAGATATGTTAGGGAAACAGTTTGCGAACTGGAAAATCACCATAAGTCAAGTTCGGTAAATCATGTAAATCAACTATTTCTATAGGTAGTTTTCAATAGCTATGTAACAAATTACACAAGGGTAAGCTGTTCAAGACCATGATTTAATAGAATCTATTAAGTTAAGCAATAAAAATGATGAGCAATTTGGTTTTAAACCATAGAATTGGGACTGAAACATTCTAAGAAGTGGGATTTAAGTGGTTTTGGACGATTTGGTTTTAACGACTATATACTAACTAGTTTAGCATATAGCCACGGAAAATTGCAATGTTGATTGGATTAATTTACACATGGCTATGCAGAGATGTTTTGGTAGGATCGGAATACCGGGAGTTTTGGCTCCATCGGGCTGGGTTTGCGCATGAATGTGCAGTGTTTAAAATCATGATAAATCCTGTTTGTTGCAGGACATGTTTGCAAATCATGGTGCCCATGCACATGATGAAAATCCCAATGAAATCCCATGAATTAAATCCTCATGTCCTATAGGTTATCCTGTGGTTTAGACATGGATTGCATAAGATACGAAGCAAAAACCATGGATTTACATGTCATTCATCGGGATGAAGCTGAAACTCAAGGATGAAATGGACCAGTCCAGAGGCCAAACAACAAATCAGCTCCAATTTCTGTAGTTTATATATATATATACAAATAGATAAATATAAAAAATATATATACATATATATATATATATACATATACATATATGTTATATAATGTTATATATATACACAATTTTATGAGTATATATATATAAGTTTTGACTATTTTGACGAATTGAAACTGGATTCATATCATGTAGAGGGGACTTGATCAGAATAGTCCGCCTGTTTCTTGCATGTTTGGTCAGTGACTTCGGGTAGCACCGCCATCTGGGGTTCCAATGCTTAGGACTATGACATGGATTTGATCAAAATCGTGGATGCAAAGACGGGAGAGCCCATGGGCACCATGAATTGGTTTTCAGTCCATGCCACCAGCATGAAGAGCACCAGTGGCCTCATTTCAGGTGGAGAATCTGAACTTCCAATGTTTGGGGAGAGACAATAATGAATAATTAGATGCTGCAAGACATTTCACCAGGGTTTCTGGGAAGGCATTCAATACTGTGTAATTAGATCATGAATCTATATTGCGGGAAGGGAGTCTAATTCAGTTTGCTGGGTCTTTTGGTGGGTGGAAGATGGATAAAACATGGGAAGTTTGGAAGCGACTAAGGGCACTAAATGATTTAGATTGGCTATGTCCGAAGATCAAGCCAGGCTGTGAAGCCACTTGTGGTGTTCAAGTGGTTCCGACGTTTACCTCGCTTGGATGATTCATCCTTTTTTCAATCCAAAAAAACACATAAGTCTCGGGAAGATAGGCAGAACCTTGAGCCTGTAGGCAGCTGATCGTCAAATCCATGTCCCAAGAATCGAGCTGGAGCAAGCTATGCCACCTGAGCAGCTAAAAGCCACATACAATACAGTGCACAGGAGATTTTAAGGTGATTTAAACTCCTCATTAACTATACTTATATAGATACAACCCCATACAAGCCCCATAAACCTTAGTTCTTGCAGCTATAAAACTCCTTTTCCCGAACTATGGGGCACCACCCTTTTTTCTACCCCGTTTGACAATCAAACATGGCGGAGAATGACCATGTAGCTCGGGGATTGCCCAGCCCTTATCGTGTTGGATGACTTCCACCCGGGGGGAACTTTCCCATATCATCCCATGAAAAACATAAGTAATGATATACTAACCAGCATTGATACTTTCCCTATATATATATAATCCCCAACCCCTTAATGCTTGTTTTGGAGGGGGGGACCTACGAAAAGAAATATTTCAGTAATTTATGTATATATATATATTATATTTTTATATTTTTATATATATATTTTTATATTATTATATTATATTATAATATATTATATTTTAACATATATTAAGAAAATATAATAATATTTTCTGGGATAATCATCCAATTTGATGGGGCTTAATGGGGCTTGTTTGATGTTGTGCGCCTGTCCGGCGCCCGCTGCAGGTTCCAGGGGATAGTGAACCTTGAAACATTTGGACATGCATTGACCCGGACACCACAAAACATTATAAAACTCCTACTTGGACATCATTGGACATCAAGAGGACCAACTTGGAATATGTTTTATTTTCATCTATTTTGCAATATTTTACATATGGCAAGTTGAGCCCTAAGATAGATCAATACATATCAATATCGCTGAATCAAAAGGAACCAATGACATGCAACCTGTGACATGCAAAAGCCTGGAGAGCAGCCATGGGCTGGCTGGTGACGAAGAAGTGTAGCTGGAGCAGCACTCGCGTGGACTGCGGTTTGTGCTGCATTCAGCGCAAAGAGAGCAAGATTAGAGATTCTTTTCATGTCTTCATGTCTTCATGTCATTCTAATTCATTCTATGCTTGGAAGATTTTCCCAGAAATGTCCAAAATGCGCAGTCTCAGATGATCATGATGCATGGTTGCTGTCAGTCAGAACACCGCCTCACAACCAGAATCCCAACATATCAAAGCCCCTGCCACTGAGACTACTGGCATCATCCCGCGCATAAGAAGACCTTAGATTCGTGGGCCAAAGCGAACAATGTGGCGAAGAACTTGGGCCTGCCATCGCCACCTTCTCGCGCTGATGTTGCATCTTGGATCACATGGTTTTCCACTTGAGCAGACGTGAGCAGGTAGGTCCAAACGTAAGCATTTTTTAGTTCCTTGAAAATATGACAGGATGGGATCATAGGGCTACGTTAGAAGTACATGCAAAATCATGTGTAATCATGTACGGTAGAGGTACGGTAGAGGTACGGTAGAGTTTTCTTTCTCTACCGTACCTCTACCGTACCTCTACCAGCACCTGCATCGTAGCTCTACAGTATACCCCTGCAATATGAAGCATTATCAAGCATTATGAAGCAATGCCATGGGCCAAAGGGCTTGAAGTGTGGCGTGTGCAGTTCAGAAGTTGTGGCAGATATGGCAGGTACCCAAATCTATCCATAAATCATTATAAGATATTATAAATCTACCCATATCCAAGCACTTGCTGGAGTCATATCGAATGACTGCTTCCGAAAAGAGTCTCCTGGCTTCACGGCTTCACCCCCAACTGCGGCGCAGGATGGAAGTGGAGTTTTGGAACCTCCAGAGTCCTTTGCTGAGGGAGTCTTCATGCTGCAGTGACAAGATGTGATTAGATTGCGAATCGTTTTTGTTGCCGAACTTCTGAGTGTCTTCTGAGTGACAAGATGCTACTACTACTACTACTACCACCACCACCACCACTACTACTACTATGTGCTACTGCTACTACTGCTACTAGTACTGCTAATACTAGTACTACTGCAACTACTAGTACTGCTACTTCGACTATTACTACTACTACTACTGCTACTACTACTACTACTACTACTACTACTGAGTAGGAGTAGGAGTAGGAGTAGGAGTAGGAGGAGTAGTAGTAGTAGTAGTACTAATGCAAGTACTAACTACTACTGCTGCTACTACTACTGCTACTACTACAGCTCGTACTGCTTCTTTGCTTTCTGCTACGAGTAGTACGTGTTTAAATTCGGTCACAGGAAGAAGTATGTTTATTACTGTACCGTTTTGTTTTTGCATGCACCTGCGTGCATTCCCACCAACCTGCAGCTTTGCGCATTTGACAGGTGACTAGTGGTGCAATGGCGGACCCCGCTATGATCTCATCGGACGTTGCCTGGTTGCAGAATGTGGATGGTGACATCGCCCATGGAAGACACATGTGAACGCAGTGAAACACCAGGCAAGATGACCAGGTTTTCGAATTGCATTCTTATGTGTAGTATTTGCATTTCTTCCCAGCCCTCAACATAATTCAACATATGTGTACTTGCATTTTATGAGTACTGAGGCTCCAATGCTGGAAGACATGGCCCTCATGGCACCAGTGGACTCGCAGGCAAGGCTCCGTTCGCCATTGCACTATGTGCTCAACGAAAGGTAGAGTTGGGTGAAGGGAGGTGAGACGCAGCAGCCATTTTTTCAGCGGGGTGGCAAGGGTGCTTCCGTATATGTAAGCCTTTAGTAAACTGACAACACAGTCCACGGCCGTACATGGCCGTACGACAGCTGAAGTGCCATACAGAGAAAGTTTTGGAACGTTCCCAGCAAGAAATAGGCAACACCATATAGCACTACCGGAATGGAAGCCCCAAAACTGAAACCCAGACAGTCACCATGGCACAAGAACCACAAGGAGCACAAAACACGTCAAAACTAGCATCATGGCCCCACCATGATTTGAACCCTGGCTGTTTTACCATGTTTTACCCCCTCCCCCCCACAATGTGACTTTGGGAAAGGATGGGAAGGGGATGGAGTTACCCGCGGTTATGGGTGCCGTCCGTAAGAACGGGTAATTGTTTGGTAGGGCGCGTGGAGCCAATTTTAAAGGGAAATCTATACATACGGCTGCCCTATCCGCGGCAGTGAACGCTTACCCGCGCTTATGCGTGCCGTCCATAAGAGCGGGTAATCCTGGTGTATGTTAGTGTACTTTAGTTGGTATACAGTTGGATGGACAGATCTGGCACCCCAGGATTACCCGCTCTTATGGACGGCACGCATAAGGGTAAGCGTTCACTGCCGCGGATAGGGCAGCCGTATGTATAGATTTCCCTTTAAAATTGGCTCCACCCGCTCTACCAAACAATTACCCGTTCTTACGGACGGCACCCATAACCGCGGGTAACTCCATCCCCTTCCCATCCTTTCCCAAAGTCACATTGTGGGGGAGGGGGTAAAACATGGTAAAACAGCCAGGGTTCAAATCATGGTGGGGCCATGATGCTAGTTTTGACGTGTTTTGTGCTCCTTGTGGTTCTTGTGCCATGGTGACTGTCTGGGTTTCAGTTTTGGGGCTTCCATTCCAGTAGTGCTATATGGTGTTGCCTATTTCTGGCTGGGAGCGTTCCAAACCTTTCTCTGTATGGCACTTCAGCTGTCGTACGGCCATGTACGGCCGTGGACTGTGTTGTCAGTTTACTAAAGGCTTACATAATACGGACGCAGCCTTGCCAACCCGCTGAAAAAAATCTCACCTCCCTTCACCCAACTCTACCTTTCGTTCATCCCTGGTTACCTGGTTGCCCTCAAGTTTCCTGGGGTCTTTCGTCACGCTAGGGTGCAACATCACACGTGAGGATTCCAACAGTGTGGGTACATGTGATCACACAATATATCACATTATCACATTGTTTGACCAGCCTTGGAAACGTTAAACGCCGCCAGCAGCCTGCCAGGTGGATGCGTCTGAGTACCGGGCCTTTGCAGAGCATGTGCACGTGATGGATGTGAATGGTCCTCCAGCTGAGGGCTACTACAAGTGGCTGAAGGAACTTGTTCTTGATCAGGCCAATTCCTCTGAAGCTGAAGTCATTCGCCTGGACCAAGTGACTTGTGACCTTTCTCCTGGTGACGGACGGTGGCGTTGGGTCACACGAGAAACGATCCTGCACAAGTTCGAGCTATGGTCGGCTGGTGGGGCAAACTGGGGACCAACAATCCAGCTCTGTGGATCAGCCCCTTATAGCTTTGCATTGGGCACCAAAGGATTGGGAGCCTCCACTGCTACATGCAATGGTGTTTCTTGGCGAAACATGGCGAAACCATATCCACCCAACGTGATGTGATTTTGGAATATTCACGGTCGCTTCGCGACGAAAACCGCCCGCACCAAGTGTAATGGATAACATTCACATATGTTGGAGGATGTTTGGCCATGTTGAACGTTTTTTTAGCACTTATTATTGGGCACTTTTTAGCTCCGTATGAGGTTATCTTGGCCCCATATGAGGATATGTTGGCACCATTTGAGGCTATGTTGGCCCCATGTGAGCCTATCTTAAGCTCATGTTGGGCCTATGTTGGGCCTATCTTGACCCATTTTTGGCCTATATTGGCCCAGATCAAGAATTTTGACCCCTTTTGAAAAACATGCAAAAACACAGGGTTCTAGAGCAAAAATGCCCCCCCCCAAGCTAAAGCTTATTAGCTATAATGCAAGTGCTAACGGTTCACGCAGGCACACAAAAAACGCATCGGCACCTTCGGTGCGGGCGGATTTTGGATGATTTTGACATGTACCACTGAGCACGGCTTCTGTTCAGCCAGACATGAAATGATGCTGTTTCTATTCTAGTTTATGAGAAACCTTCCATGTCCAATGCATCCATGGGCGTGTCAGGCTACTTGACTCAGCGCACCCCTGCAGATTGGGCGAAAACCATGGCCAAGGCAATCCCTTGCAAGCTGGAGTCTTTGCAGCCAAAGCAGGCAGCAATGAGAGGCCTCAAGGAGGGTGTGCAGACTCAGGCATCATCCACAGGCTGGAATCCCTACTCTTTGGTGACCATGCAGCGAAGTCATTCAATGTCCGTGGAGGAGTTCAAAAAGGAAGTCAAGGCATTGATGCCACAGCATGCAAGCAACACAGCCCCTTGGCCATACCACATGATACGACATCACACCACATCCCGTGTCATCCGGTATGACAAAATCGTGACTTCATGATCTGCAGAAATTGGTTAACCCAGGCTGAAGTAAGATGATGTAAGCTCCAAACATAAGATTTTGCACCAACGAATTCATGTGATCATGTGTGCATTAGCAATGGAACCGACGCTGGAAAGACATCCCAAAGTCATTCAAAAAAGCTTGCAGCTTTTGATTCTTATTGGCAATGGATTGCCTTTGCTCATTGCATCTCATTGCTGAGACGTTGAAGCCTGTTGAAATACAATGAAACGCATCGCCAAGGAGCTTTTTCCCTGGGACGTTCTGTGCCACTTTGCACGCAATCGAGTGTCCGATGATGTACTCCGTATCCCTGCTCCTGGCACCCAGCTTGCCCAACAGGCAGCTTCCTGGACCAGATGCTTCACAGCAACGTGTGAAGACGTTTGCGGCAGATGTTGACAGCGCTGCCTTGCCCTTTTTGCGACTGACTGCATAGGAGCTGGGCCATGTTTTTCTATGTTTTTCTCAGTCAATCTCACTCATCGAATAGCACCAGGGCAGCCAATGATGTGCCATGATACATCATATTACATCATGATATTTCCGAACAGCTCAGATGCACGATGACGCATGGCAGCTCATCAGTATTTTAAATTTCCAAGATGGGCGTGGCATCAAGCTGCCCATGTGGGGACATTGTGGGGTCTCTTGGGGGGACTTTCCGAAGATGGAAAAAAGCTGAGCCAGATGAGACATGATCATGTCCGACTGGAGTGCAGGTCTTGAGTGCAGGTTTCTATTACAGTTCATTGACATGTGAGCCATGTATTTCACATCCTTTTACCATGGATTTCACTATAAGTTCTGGTTGCCGGGGGGATGGTTTAGAGGGGGGGGACCTACAAAAGAAATATTTCATTTTGTAGGTCCCCCTAGCTTAAAGGTTGGGGATTATATATATGGCTGGATATATATACACATACATGTGTAATAACATGCTCCGTATATACTGCCTATACATATATATATGTATATATATATATAGAAATTTAAAAAAAACAAATATGATAATATATATATATATATGTGCGTGTGTATAGGTAGTAAAATGTAATAGGCCATCATATCCCGTTCTTACCAGCTGGCTGCTTCCAGCCTCCTCAAATCAGTCCCACCAGTCCCTCTTGGCAGGTGACAATAAAGGCTACGCGGAGTACGCTTTCGAGAAGGCCTGCTGCCGCTGGGGTAGGCAGATGTTCTGCTGGATATTTTATGAATGTTAAAAAAGGCTGAGAAAATGGCCAGATGCGAAAATGGTGCCAACCTGGCATTTCCAACATGTTTTAGTTTTTTTGGTTCAATTCCACAGTCCACGAAAAAACTGTAAGTTCTCAGAAAATTGAGGGGCATGTGCTATGTGCCACCCTTATTTGAACGGGATATCTCCTCTCAAATCCTTTCGGAACCTTGAAAATCATCAATCGTGATTCAGTGATTGCCTAAAATGCGCTGATCTCTAAGTATGTACACACCAAGTTGAAGAGCAATCCACAAGCAATCATGAACATCAATCAAAGTATAGTGACATTGGGGACAGGAACATGGCTGGATCCACAAACCAATGACTTCAGATAACTAAATCTAGTCCCCCTTGTTGCTTGGCAGGTTGGTTACATCCAGGCAGGTGGCTAGAAAGGAAGTCAAAAGAGTGAAACCATGTGAAACGTACCTGGCAGGTGTAATCGACATGTTTGCTGGCTACCCTCTGGTTATTTAACATTGCTATGGAAAATGACCCATATACAGATGAATTTCCCATCAAAACCTCAATTTATAATGGATTTTCCAGTTCGCTATGTAAAATAACCAGATGGTAACTGCATTTGTTGATTGTTCGCGTTTCAAGACGTTCAGTTTGGTGAGTTCAATCCAGATCAATTGTTCCAGCCGCAGCATTTTTGGATGGTGAGATCTCCACATTTCGTGCGGCCCACAATGTCCATCATCCATCATCCCTACAATGTACATCCCCATGTCCATCCGAAAGTATCCACTCTGGTTATTTAACATAGCCATGGAAAATGGCCCATTTATAGATGGTTTACCTATTAAAAATTGTGATTTTCCATGGCTATGTTAAATAGCCAGATGGTAGATGTTTGTTCTGGTCAGAATCCATTTGTTTGATGTTTTTGATGGGTTCTTTGTGTCTAAAACTGCAATGATCCCCCAAACCGAATAGCCACCAAAAAACAATAACAACCAACATCAACAAACAAACATCTGTAAGATTCTGTAAGTATCCTTACATAAGCATGTGGGGCCCGCCAGTTTTAAGTTTGTGTATAATAATAATTAAGCCCTTACCTATCAAGGTAAACCACCAGATTGAAAGATTCAATCACCATTTAACTGTTGCTTAAAGCACCAAATCAACCTCTTGTTTTTGCTGACGAAACCCTGTGATTATCCAATGATACCCCATAACATATCACAATTTTTGTTGGTAAAATCCTATTATATCATATCCTTATGTTTGTGGGTCACATCCGCTGAAATCCATTTATAGGTTAAATTCCAATCCGTTTGTGGCTTATGAACCCCATAAACATTGAAAAAGAAAACGAAAATATCAGATGACATTGGCATTTACCCTCAAGGGCTGAGCCAGGGTTTAGCTCAGGTGATTATGGAATCATGGGTTTTGTCCCGAGGAGCTGGGGGCATAAAAGATCAGATTCCAGTAAACCCGTTATATATATATATATATCATATTTGTTGCTTATACCCCCCAAAAATCATTTAAACAAGTCAAACGTCACTAAGACATCTAAAACAAATCTTCGAAATCGGAAAGAAACAAACGCAATTCCCAAAAATCTGGAAAGTCACTAAAACCACATCTTCAAACACTTCGAAAGTCTTCCAAAGGCCCCAAAAAAAAACGCCAAAGACTCGCCGTTTCGGGGCCATGTCGTTTTTCCCAGGCCATCAACGGCCCTTCCTCCGTCCGTCCCGCCGGGCGCGGGCCCTTCGTGGCCGGCTTCGGCGCCGCGGCGGCGGGGGACATCTCGCCCAACACGGAGGGGAGCTGGTGCGAGGCGCGAACCCGAAACATCAGGAGGCATCGATACTTGGTGGCTCATCCCACTTAGTAAGTGGGTTATAACCCCAGTTAGAAATAGATTAACCCTACTTATCCCATTTATAACTGGGGTTATAACCCACTTACTAACTGGGATGAGCCACCAAGTATATATCTGGTCCATCTGGTTGGTGGTTTCAAGCATTTTGTATGTTCCAAAATATATGGGATAACCTTTCCCATTGACTAACTCATATTTTTCAAGATGGTTAAAACCACCAACCATATATACTAGGATCATTATGGCATTTACGATTATATATATATATATCAGAATATTGGCATGAGTAATTTTATTACTATATATAGTATTATAACTTTAGTATGAAATGAAGATGAGTTTAGCTATCACGAGGTATTAGGAGCTATAGTAACAAATATTACTATCGTTACTTCGTATTGCCACTATCATGTAATATACGATCAGGAGGTTATTATAATGTATTATTACTATCATTGCCTTCTAATATATCAAATAGTTGAAATCCAATAAGATCATAATAACAATCTAACTATTTGATATGGGTCTGTCTGAAAATGGTGTTTACCCATGTGTACCCCCAAATGGTACTTTTTTAGAGGTGCCATATCAGACAAATTCACATATATATATATATAAATTGTTGGTTAGTTTATGTTAATCATCACGAAGTAACTAGATACACATTTGGTATACACTTCAATGATATCATAGTCGGTGATTCAACGAGCTTAACTTAACTATTTGTAATATTGATGCAATTGGTTGGTTAATTAGTAGTATGAGTTAACTATGAGTAAGATATGAACATAATTAGATGAAAATCAGAGTTAAGTGTAGCAACCCATATTAAAGTTGGACAGCGAGAACCATGGATAAGTATGATTATGTATGTAAGTGTAAAAAATATATATATATAGTATATGGCTCTCAAAGCAGTAAGCCGTAGGTTAAGGCCAATTATTTAAAATGAGATGATGAAAACATGGAACGTGGAATATGATTCTCCAGTGCTGGATCCTCCCCAAATAAACCCGCCAGCGTGGTGCTGTGTCTAATTATATATTGCAATTTGTCGATGGCTAACGGGTGCAGAATTGTGACAACAGAAATCTATTGAATTGGTTTTGCAATGATGAAACCGACCATACCGTTGGTGTTGCCATGGGCAATGTCAGATTCTCAGAATGAAGACTAGAGTCCGGGGGATTCAATCAACGTCATTGCTTCTTATTAGCCAAGGACGAGGGCTTTTTTGGACCATCAACGATTGTCGTCACCTTTATAGCGAAATCTGCCATGCAGGGGGACGAACATTTGAGCCCCTCAGGTCACAGGGAAAAGTTGCGAAACAGCTCAATCTGCATCTCGGCTACAGTATTTCTGGGATGCACTCAGAATGGGGCTCTAATAGCTAGAGTTGATCATCATCAGCATCATCATCATCATCATTTTATTTTTCTTCGTCATCATCATCATTTTATTATTCTTCATCATCATCATCATCATTTTATTATTCTTCTTCATCATCATTTTTATCTTCATCTTCATCTTGGCGGTCTCAGAGGTCTACTGTTGATTCCAGTTTGGGGACATGGTGCCTGTGCGTGTGCACAGGAACATGAACGTTTTTGTCCCACCCCACCCCACCCCACCCCACAGCGAACGATGATGAAAGTGCGGTGCTTGTGTGCAGCAGGAAAAATGATGAGGGCGCCTAAGTGAGTGGAATTTTGGGTGCGCAAGTGAATGCGTGGCCGGCCCAGGTCTGCTACAACCACCATGGTAAGCCCAAGAACTCGGACTGTCTCGCCTGGGGCCCGGCGGGTCGAAATATCATCGAGTCGACCAAAATCATTGGAGAGAGGCAGTACTTAGCTGCCAGGCACCCGGGGAAGCCCGGTGGACGGCCATAGGGCTGAAGGGAAACGATGAACGAAGGCACGAAACATGTTGAAAGATGTTGAAAGCATGTTTTGAAACATCATGATCATGCGTCGACTAGACCCAAAGTAGGAAGGTTGGACAATTTAGGATGTTTTTTTTGAAAAACATGATGGAACAATTGGATGATTTCAGTGACTTCAAGAATTTCAGATGTCGCCCTTGTGACGGGATGCCAGGCCAACTGGGGCATCATCTTGGGGGCACTTTATGGGTTTTACCCTCTGGTAAACTAACAAAAAACTATGGAAAATCACAATTTTTAATGGGAAAATCTACTATAAATGGCCATTTTCAATAGCTATGTTAAATTACCAGAGGGTACCTATTTTCTTCAGGCGTTGGCATGTTTCTGGACTATACCCCCCCTTTGCGAGTTGAGTTTTCCACGGACCTGGAGATTGAGCACGTGTGCAATCGCGAAAAATCAGCAAAAACAGTTGAACAAATAGAAAATTATGAACAACACCTGAATGTTCACATCTTTGGGTTATATATTTTGCAACTAAACATCTGAACATATCTGAAGCAAATCACAGCTGAAAAAGGTTGGCGTGGAGGTGCAACAACACCATCCGCTGCCACTAGGCACATCTTTGACAAGACCAACATGTCGATTGGACACGGCATTGACTTTCGTACCCGTGGCATGGCTGGATGATGCTGGATGTGTGGAGAAACCAACGGGGTGCTTCAGTAGCAAATGGGGGATCGTATATTATCCAAGGGTTAGAACACATCAGCGTGTAGATTTGACTTGTGCTGCATGTATAGTTAACCAGTCTAGACATAGTGGTGACAGCAACACAGTGTGGTCACCCTAAGATACCATATTGTGCTGTGGTCGTTTTATCACTCCGTGGCATATTTTTTGAGCAACGACTTGAGGTTTCCCATACGCCTTTGTTATTCCTCTGGTGGTCATGGGTCATGGGTCATCCGTTGTCACAGATTTGGATGGGGGACTGTCAACACTGGGATACCATTGCTGTGTTAGTTACTAAGAGTTGCTCATATGGAAACCTCTTGTCCCTAAGAAAAACCATCCAGCTATCAGAGTTGCCCATTCTTCAAAAAGGGACACCGTGGCGAACGGCGATTTTTCGCCAACCTTGGTGAGGCGAAGCAGGTCTTAGGTGTACTGAAGCTCAGCTAACCCAGGTTATGTGGATATGACCCAGTACTCGTTCAAGTACGAGGCCTCGTGGGCCATCCACAAGGTTCATCGCTATGTGAGTTGAGGGACACAACTCGTTGCATCACAGTTACAGGGATTTCTTCTCAATTTACTATATAAATCTTTATAACCATTACACAAAAAGACATTAGAGATTGAGCCCTCAGTGCAGCTTCATTTGTTGGGGTGTGCCCTTTTCCCCTATTTGACTCCTACTATAGTGCTGCCATGAAGCATGGTGAAAAATGGGAATTGCACTTGCACCATCAAAAAGGATTAAACAATATTGAACATAAGGATTTAGCCATCAACGATTGGAAGTTTACCATATCAATCCATATCATACAATTGGATCTGACCAGTGCAGCAAACATCGTTGTACTTACTTCTAGTAGCCATCAAACATAGAGATCCAGCCATCAAGAACATGGACACCGCCATCCAAACTGGTGACTTAACCACCCACAAAGGTGGAGATTGGGGGGAGTTGATACCCGTAAAACGGCAACCAAAGAGGAAGCAAAGCACCGAAAATAAAAGAACGAACAGGAATGCTTTACCAGTAAGAATGCGAAACCGTTATATCACTTGTTTTGCCCTCTGGTAAACATTTCCGTAGCTATTGAAAATGGTCATAGAAATAGTGACTATACTTGGTGGCTCATCCCACTTAGTAAGTGGGTTATAACCCCAGTTATAAGTGGATTAACCCTACTTATCCCATTTATAACTGGGGTTATAACCCACTTACTAACTGGGATGAGCCACCAAGTAGTGGATTTTCCCAGCTATAAAATGGGTGGATTTTCCATAGCGCCATATGGCCAGGACGGCCGCAGTGGTCGCACCTGCCCGCCAGCGATGAGTACCACCTTTGCAGCGGGCACCACCGATGGGCCCAGCAACGTTGATGAATTTGGACAGAAACTCTGCATGAAATGTCTGGAAAATGCCTGGAAAAATTGGACATTGGGTTTAATGAAGGGTTTCATGGGGCATAATGGAGGTTTAATAGGGGCTTAGTGATGATTTGGATAAAATGCCTGGAAAAATGAGATTGTCATAGGGGTTGACTGGGATTAAATGGGACTTTAAGAGGGATTACTGGAACATGGCATTTTTATAGGGTTTACTAGTGAGGGATTTGAATTGTGTCAAGTAGGAGTTCAATGGGACTTAATGACTTAATAGGGTTAATTTGGATTGAATGGGATTTTAATGGGATTTAACGGTTTAATGATTATTCAATGGGATAACAAAGTGTTCCCCCTGGATGACATGGCTGGAGAATGGGACTTAAGAAGTTATCGGGATTATGTTCATTTATTGGAGGCCATCTCAAATCCAAGTCAATATAAACATGTACATGAAGCGTATGGGGGAAGAAGTGGAATCGTTCATCGCCAAGTCTTCAGATAGAAGCGACAAGAATGGCCCAGAATTGACGTGTTTCTGCTCGGTGTTGCCGACATCCCAATCCCATCCGGATGATCCACCCTTTTGGCTCGGCCTCAAGGAATATGACCCCGACCAACGGCTTCTTGCGCTTCTTGGGGCATTTGATTTCTTTGCCACCGGAGGAAGCAAAGAGGCAGCGGGGTTCTGCTTGGTCGGCAAGATGAGGCATGTTGAATCTGTAGAATAGATAAATCATCTGTAAATGATTAAATGATCTGTATAGATAAATCATCTGTAAATGGGCAATGTTCAATAATGTTTATCAATTTTCCAGAATTATGTTAGCTTACCGCGGGGTATGCTATGTTGTATCCAATTCCCAACATGACAAGAACTTCGATGGGAGGAATGGACGTCTCATGGAACCATGGCTGGTTGGTGGTTTGGAACATTTTTTATCTTTCCATATACTCTCTGGTAAACTAACATAGCTATTGAACATGGCCCATGAATAGTTGATTTATTACCTATTATTAAAAAATTACTTTACTTCGTGTGATCCCCACCATGACATTTATACATTTTCTTACTGGCAAATCTTCTGGCATTCTATCTGACATATCTTCTGACATTCTATTTGGCATTCTATCTGGCATATCTTCTGGCATATGATCTGGCATATCTTCTGGCATATCTTCTGGCATTCTATCTGGCAAATCTTCTGGCATTCTATCTGGCATATCTTCTGGCACTCTATCTGACATATCTTCTGGCATTCTATCTGGCATTCTATCTGGCATATCTTTCTGGCATATATTCTGACATATCTTCTGGCATTCTATCTGCATATCTTCTGGCATCTGACATATCTTCTGGCATTCTATCTGGCAATCTGGCATCTTCTGGCATATCTTCATATCTTCTGGCATATCTATCTGGCATATCTTCTGGCATATTTTCTGGCATTCTATCTGGCAAATCTTCTGGCATTCTATCTGGCATCTGGCATATTATCTGGCATTCTATCTGGCATATCTTCTGGCATATCTTCTGGCATATCTTCTGACATTCTTTCTGACATTCTTTCTAACTTTCTTCTGCACATTCTTTGTCCCATATCTTCCTACATGAGGTCCGGCAGGGAACACTTGGCGTGGTCGCGGTTGAGGTCCGGCAGGGAACACTGGGCGGATGGTCGTGGTTGAGGTCCGGCAGGGAAACACTGGGCGTGGATGGTCGTGGTTGAGGTCCGGCAGGGAACACTGGGCGTGGATGGTCGTGGTTGAGGTCCGGCAGAGAACACTGTGGATCGCGGGTCGCAGTTGAGCAAGGACGACGAGGAGGACGAGGAGGACGAGGAGGAGGAGGAGAGGAGGAGGAGGAGCAGGAGGAGGAGGAGGAGGCAACTGACATAAAATCTAACAACCCTCACCTGGCAGGTGGGGAAAAATGTGATTTTCCATAGTTATGTTAGTTTACCAGAGGGTATTGGGAATTTCATCATCCCAACTGTTACTCACTCCATCATTTTTCGGGGTAGGTCAACCACCAGATGGGCATGGCCAAAGTCAGAAAAACTTCCAGTCAGCTCCATGGCGTGCTGGACCATCCCCCAGCAGTTTGAAGATTTTCCCAGCTAGAAAGCTACTGGGGCGCCACAGGGGCTTTCCAGCGGCCCGCCATGTTTGAAGACACAGTTAAGGATAGTTGGTGCACTATGGTGCACTTTGATCAGGAACGATAGAGACCATGCTGCGTTTCTGAGGCTTCCAAAGTTGGGTATTAGAAATAGAATCAGATTTGTATCCATTATTGATAGTTCATGTCCCAGTCTGGCTGATATTGTGTTGTTCATTCCTGTTAATGACCACCTATATCAGCAACTCCCTGCATGTATCTGAAGTGCTTAAGGGTACCCCGATTGGTAAGTACTTTGTTGTTGGATTGTGAGCATCGGATTTCGGCACCGGCACTTGCTAGTGTGGTAGACCAATGCCCGCCCTGAACCGTATCCCAGTTTACCACAAGCATCAACAAAAATCATCGAAACCATGGTGCCATTGGGCCATTCCACATGGCTTGGAACAGGTGCCATGCTCCCAAAGACATCTTGCTCTACACTGGTCGAATGAAAACGCCATATGATTACATGTGCCGCGGGCCGCGGGGGGCTGATGGAGGTGGATATGGCAAGATCCTGGAAAACCCAGAAAACCCGGCTTCGTTGATGTCTCATGGTGGCTCAAGATATACACCATTGATGTTTGCAGTTTTTTTTTCATCAGCTACCTATGCTTGGAATGATGGACCCAATTTGACCTGTTCTTCCAGTTTCAGCTTATCTTTTGAATAGTTAAAACTTGAAACCAACCAGAGCCATATCTTGTTGAATCGCATAGCCGCATAGCTTGAAACCGATGCCGACATGGCTTCCCTCCAGGATGATGGACTCCTTGATGCTGCTACCGCACCATCATGCGTATGGCATTTGATTATTTTTTGGATTTTTTTGGAGGCTGAAGATGCAGGCTTTAGACTTTAGCCTGGTAACATTCTTGTGGAAAACCAGCCTGGTCACATGCTGTAGTTCTTGTCATGTGAGTTATATGTTGATATTTCGTCGATAGCCAATTGCTGCTAACCTTGCATGCATCCGCTAACATCCCTGATTTGATCCCATGATTGTTAGATCACCATGATTGTCAGATACCAACGGTTTGATCATGTTTTATTTTTAACTATGGTTAACTAAGTTAACTCCCAATGTTTGATGGTTAGATCTCCATTTTGTGCTGGTTGGATCCGTTAAATCATGTGAATTTTCTACAAATTTCCTCAGTTTTGATGGTTAAATATTGTTGAATATTGTTTAATAAGTTCAATATTCATGTTATCATCTGATTTGTTGGTTAAATATTCATGTTTACCATCTGATGTGTTCCCAGTTTCGCTCGTTTCCCAGGCCTTCCAAGATGGCTTTTCAACTGCTCCGCCTGGGAAATTTGATCATTGCCGGCGTGCCAGGCCTGAGTTTTTCGAGGTCAGTGAAATACCATCTGGTTATGACTAACATAGCCATGGGATAGATGGCCCATAGAAATAGATGGTTTACCGAACTTAAAAATGGGTGGATTTTCCATGGCGAATTGTTAAATAATCAGATAGTATTAGATTTTTTTCCCAATATATTGAGATAATTCATGATATGGAACCATGGCTGGTTGGTGGTTTGGAACATGAATGGATTATGACTATCCATATGTTGCTTACTGGTGCTAAACGTAGGGAATGGATGGGTTGCTGGGGGTTGCTGGGATGATTACTAGTGATGAAATGGATCATTCCCGAAAATTCCCTGCGTTTAGCACCAGTAAGAAGATATTGCGATAATTCATGATAATTCAAAATGTTACCCCATTGTTGTGGTCGCCTTATGGGATAGTTTCCTAGTGGGTTTACCACATGGAATGCCAAAATACCTCATACTTGGAATATAAAATACCTGATAATAAATTATGCTGATTATACGAGGTCATTTTCCCCAATCATATTGTGGATCAGATGATCATCATCCACTATGGGAATCCTTATTATAGTAGACAATCAGTACAATATGAAATGACGGAGGGTTTTGAACACTGCTCATATGAAAGAATCATGATCATTTGTGCCCAGCTCTGCACAAATAGCTTCAGGCTCATGTTTTCCACTGCATGGAGGCACACTTTCCACTGCATTTGTAGATGTTGTTTGCTTTATTTTTCATGGCGGTTTTCCAGCTCGCAAACTGCGGGCCATTAGCAGGAGGTAGTTATAACATGTTATAACCAAATCATCCCAAATCAGTGAAATCCCACTTCTTGGAACGCTCCACTCCCACTGTTTATTGTTGGTTAAATCATGTTAAATCCTAATTATTCATCTTTTTTGCTAGTTGGATCCCATTACATCACCATTTCTTAATGGTTAAATTACCATCTTTTCCGGGTAAAAAAACACCAAAACGCATCGAGGCGAGTTCACGACGATGGCCGGGAGACGCACCGCGAAGGTGATCAAGAAAGCTTTGCTGGACAAAGGACCACCAGGGTCAGGGCACCCCAAGGTATCACCGCCCCGGGTCCATAGGGGGTAAGGAGTTCATGGGGAACCATGATTCACCATGAGGAGGCACCAGCTGAAGTATCACAAAGAATGTTTGGGAAGGTGTAGGTTAGGCAAGATATTTCAGTAACCTTCCCGGTGCAGGGAGTGCCCGGCGCTCTTTTGTTGGGACCGGCACCATCCTGGCCAAACTTGCGTAGGTGCCTACCACCAATGGCCAACGGGCCCATACGCAAGTTTAGTAACATCATATGTTTTTAACATAATTTTCTCATGTGGCAACCTCAGGGAATGAGTGTAGACCGGCCCTTCAGACCCAATCTGAGTCTCAAAGGGGAGAAGTAAGGCAGGAGGAGGAGACACACGCACACACACACACACGCGCGCGTACATAAACTATATCAAGCTTGTATGCAGTACTAAGCCAAGGTATTGAGACTTGGTTTTGCAAGCTTAGTGGCCTGCATTTGTTGCTGTACCTGGACGACAGATGTGGAGAGATGATTCGGGCCCTCCGGTTGATTTCTCTGTGGCCCATGTCTGTCAAAAGTAACGAATGACTCATGATATTATGTGTATATATATAATTTATCGATATGCATGTGCAAGTTTACATTGCATATGTAACTACAAATATATGTTTACATGCATGTGTGTGTGAAAGGTATACAATATTTGCACACACACACATATATATGTATACATATATATATGCACACACACACACATATATATATATATATCGCTATCCAAGGCTATTCATTTTGATTGGTGCCCCGTCCTTGAATCCAGGAGTTGTGAGCCCAGACGCGCGTGTAGTGATCAACAACTGTGCCAGCGGATATGCAGCTTGGCCATGCCTGGCGTGGGAAAGGTGGAGGTGTTCATGGGAAAAACAACGAGAAATGAGAGACGAGAGATTGTCCATTGCCACTATAGTAATGAACCAGTAACCTGGGGAATGATTAACGATAACTTTTGGGTGGTGAATAAATAGATGTCCTTTTGCCATTGCTGGCTTGATGAAAACAGAGTTGACAGTCATTTATCACTTTTGATACTTGAAATCCATAGATTTTCCATTGCCTTCATCATTTTTGGTGGTTAAAATCCCATGAAATCACCAATGGTTGGTGAAATCCTCATGAAATCCATATCCCAAACGATCCCAAACGATCTCCGGCTTCAGCTCAGGCCGGCTATGTGACCACCATCGAGGAATACCAACATCAACGCTACGAGGGCGGCAGCACGGCCTACGGTCCGCACACGCACGGGGCCATGACCAACATCCTCCGCGAGATGGCGGAGGATGCGGCGGATGCCCAGGGGGGACAACTGTGGGGAACATATGGAGAAAATGATGGGAAACATCTGGCAAGATGGAGAGAATCATGGGAGAACATGTGGAGATCATGTGAAAATTGTGCAAAATTACAAGAAATTACATGGAGTCATGGGAAAAACATGCGGAAAACAATGATGAAAATGGGGAAATCAAGGAAGAACATGATAGATATATGATATATATATATATATATGTGTATATATATATATATATATGTTATAGATATAGATATGATAGGGAAAGATAGGGAACATGTGGACATCATTTCAAAAAATCCTGGGGTCGGTGAATCATGCCCAGGAGATGGCCGAGGGCAAGGTCTATCGCTGGCCTGGCGCACAGCCCAGGATCCCCACGGAGCGGCAGATGATGGAGGGCCAGCTGCTTGGATGCCACGGGTTGGTTGACCAAAAGCTATGGATTTCCCTTACGTTGCCCCAAAGTCCATAGGCATTTCCCCACCAAGGTCTTGGGAAAGTACATCATTTTCGCGGTTTTGGATACTTAGGGTTTGAGAAGGTCGATTTTAAATGAGTTTAATGAATCTACGTCTAGCTCTTGCGGAGTTTGGGGGTTAGTTACTTTGGTTACTCTAGTTATTCTTATTTGATAAGATTATAGGGATGAACTAATGGGGGCTTCAGAAGGTTTATAGCACCCCCCCATCAAAATACGAGAAGATAGGTCAATGATCAATGATCCACAAAATAGGGAACCTGCGGGGAATACATCAACCAAGACACGAAGACATATATCAAGCAACATTGGATATACCGTAAGATACATCAATCCTAGATTTGATCACAAACAAATTGCGATTGGATGATAAACTTTGACGGGTTATTAGTTGAGATACAACCCATAGAGATTCAATAAGATTTAGTGGGATATTGATGGTGATATGAGGGGGATGTATCATAAGATGCCCCCATTAAGATGCCTAATAAAAGGTAAAGATTATGTGTACCATGGGATGCATATTATCTATATGAATAAACAGCTAAGATCAAACTCTAGTTGTAAGATGTTGTAAGTGAAAAATCACATATTAACCCATATTAGCCCCGTCTACATCCATCTATAGTAGCTTAGTGTAGTGGTTTCACCATAAAGCCAACTTATGCACCACCTTCTGGGGTGAGATTTGGGGTCTGTTTTGTTGTTGGCTGTGGGCTGCTACTGTTTTGGAGGAGCCAACGTAAGTGGAAAACGATCACATGCGCATTGAAGAATCATCAAATTTAACGTTAAAATGTGGCTTGAAGAACCACAAAAAGCCTGGTTTTTCATGAATGTTCAGAAGAAAAATGAAGAACAATGTGGAGCTGGTTGGTGGTTTCAAACATTTTTTATTTTCCATTTCATATATGGGATGTCATCCTTCCCATTGACGAACTCCTCATATTTTTCAAAATGGTTATTGCACCACCAACCAGGGAGTCAACATTCAGAAAGGATGAAGAATTCGCCTCTGGCCATGATGCATGACCAAGAATTCGCCTCAGGACTGACGTGGTGGCAGATGACCCTCCAATTGGTGCGCACTGGGAGTGGTTGAATCATCCTCGTCACGTTTGATTCCTCAAACTTAATAATTACTTATTGACAACACACACACATATATACATACATACATACATACATACATACATACATACATACATACATACATACATACATACATACATACATACACATATATATATATAATATTATATAATCATATATATATGTGCATATATAATGCATATATATATATATATGCGTGTATATATATATATATGCACATAAAGGCGTAAACATGTTTGTGACAGCAACAATGCACGTCTGTGTCCGAAGCAGCCAGATTTGATGATACAGTACAACGTGCAACTCGTATCCGTATTTACCTCGAAACGGCTTCAGCGAGAGGTTTGGCAACGACGGTTTGGGAATCCATTGTGTTTTCTTCAAATATATGCATGCAATAATTTCAGCATGGGTCAGTGGTATCTTAGTACCGTTTAAAGTGATCACAACAGCTTCAGTAGGGTTCATTTTATGGCCATTTCAGGTACCTAAACTAGAGGTACTGTGCCATATAAAGCGCTATCTTGGAGGTATATCCCCTTGCACAAGCCTTACAAAAAAATGTAGGTACCTCCAATAAATCGCTTCCTGAATTGGCCACTGATTTCATGAAGATATCATGATATAATTAGTATAGTATGGTATAGTATAGTATAGCATGATATAGTCCACATGTGTGACATTCTCGAATTTCACTTTTGTTCACTGCATCTCCTTGCATCTCGTCACGGCAGGTGGAAAGTTTGGTGATGTGAAGAGCGATGTTTGGCCGTACTACTATCCGGGGTCTACAGCTCAGGCGGAGATAATTGGGAGATGATGAAACCATCAATCCATATGGCTGGTGATGGTTTATGACATTGCTTTTAACATTGGCATGAATTAACCATAGGCACCATCAGGCCACATGTCCTTCATTTGCTTTTGCCTCAGATATGCCGTTTTTTAAACTAATCCATGCGTTTCCCTGCGCGCAGGCTGTCATTTGGGGTGCGCATCCACGCAATAACTTGCGTCGAAATTCCAGCTTCGTTTCTGTCTGGCGTCTGAAGGACGGGCGTGCTGTGATTGGCCCGTCGAAGGATGGTGATTTTGTGTTACTGATCCACCGGTACGATTTGTCCATAGGGATACCATGGGATATCTGTAGATAAACAACATAAATAGATTGCTAGAACCCGATGCCAATCATGAGGAGAAGAGTTTCAAGAGTACATATTATATATATATATATATATTTACATAATATATATATTATATATATACACATTATATACATTATATGTGTATATATATACACATATCTGAATGAAAGTAATCCGAGTCGGAATTTGGGATGCCAACATTGGCGTATCCATATCCTCAAGTGGTTACCTGGCAATCAAACATGGCAAGCCGGGAAATTCCCGAACTAAATGGAGGTTCCAGTGGGAAAATCATCTATAGCGACGGACAAATACTTAGAACATCATTTGGAAAAAAATCTGAAAATCGTCACAGCGGGGATGTTCTAAGTATTAAGTCGTTAGAACATACCCAAAACCTATACTTAGAACATTTCCAAGCTATACTTAGAACATCCCAGTGGGGAACCAATAATGAGGCATCTCCAAAACATTCAAAATTATACATAATTCATTTTAGCTCATTTTAGTATTGAAACCTATGCTTTTTGACTACCCGCTGTAGGAAACCCACAAATTATATACTAGAGACCTTCCCATTGCAGCGAAGACTGCTTGGGATATTGTTCCCGAAGAAAAGGTATAGAATGCTGCAGCAGTGCGGGGAGAAAGTGTTCTAAGTATGGTGTTCACCAAGGTATTTGCGTGTATATATGCAGATTTACCAAAGTAACAGGACATGTTCTAAGCATATGTGTGTTTAATGTTCTAAGTATGCAAAAAATCAAAGGAGATGTTCTAAGTATCTGTTTTTCTGATGTTCTAAGTGCGTACTTAGAACATTTCTGATGTTCTAAGTGTAGTTGTTTTGATGTTCTAAGAAAAGGTTTCGAAATTTTGGAAAAATGATGTTCTAAGTATATGTCCGTCACTATAGAACAATTAGATACATAACGCACCCCATATGTGCCCCCTAATAGCCCCTTTGGATTTGGGCCATACATTTTATATGAAAGGGGATGGGGCTCCCTTTATCTTAGAATTGATTCAGGGGAAACTGTCTTTATTGATAGTAAAACCATCATTTGCGGGAGATTGTTCCCGTCAATCCGTTCACTTTAGCACAGGACTATCATTTTTCGAGAACGCGTGCTCATAGGGATGTAGTTGTTCACATGCAATGTGGATAAAACACAGCAAATTACAGTGTATATAAACTGCTTATATCTGTTTATTATTGTCATTATCATTATTATTATTATGTATATACGTGAGTGTGCGTGTTGCCTTTTAGTGCTTTGAAACCTAGGTAAAAAAAAACATGTAGTGTTTGGGGTTACCTTACCCCATCCACCAGCTGCAAGGAGGACGGCACGACCTGGCATATGGCGCCGACCCCAGTTAGTTCAGTGGGAAAAGTAGGGGCAATGTACATTTCTAACTGGGATGAACTAAACCACCTACTACCCTCTGGTAAACTAACATAGCGATTGAACATGGCCATTTATAGCTGATTTTCCCATATAAAACCATATGTATATATATATATACTTAAAACCATATAGAACCGTTGTCAAAGACATAGGCCACCAATGAGTTATGGTTACTTAATCACCATATACCTCAGCCTGATGGTCAACCGAGATGAAACTGCTTAGATGGGCCATGGATTTAGTTAACTACCTAGTAAATGGGTTAGAACTGGGATTATAGTGGGTTGATGTGGGTCATAACCCGCAAAAACTAATCAGTTACTGTAGCTTATGCCATTGCCCCATAAAATGTTCCCTATTGCCCGAATTGCCCTGTTGCTCGTTTGAAGGTCGCAGATGACAATGACTGGGAGCTGCGCTTTGAGTGGAGACGCGTAGGCCAGGGCCGCGTAACATTCCAGGCCCCCATAGGATCCCATAGGGCCATAAACACATAGAGAGGCACTTACAAGGTGAGGCCTCCTTAGATAGCTAAGTTGACGCACATAACTTGATTAACAAGGGTTCAGGGGGGGATGTGCGGTTCTAAACCAGCTTATAACTGTGGAGTCTCACCTCGTAGAAATGCAATCAAAATGTTTTGGCACTTTAATATCAAAAAGGCATTTTTCGCCACCTGCCAGGTGAGGGTCTCTAGATTTTTACAGAGGTGCAACTCGTTCTCCTTTTATTCTCCTCGTATTCCGCTACTACTCCTTTGTGTCCTCCAGTTCGTCGGGAGTTCGCCCCTCAGATCCCCATACACAGGTATCTCAGCCAGTACCGTGACCATCACCTGGGACATTCCCGAAGACTACCCTGAGGGGAGCTACAGCTTGTCCCTTGGCGATGGTGACCCCGAGGTTGACGTTTCGGATAATTTTGATGAAATTTGGATGGTTTAAACTTAAGATGTTAAGATATACTTAAAAACAAACAAGATGTTAAGATGTGATATGATGTTATATGATATATGTAGTTTGACTATGTGTAGATACAGGTATATGTGTATCATGATAATTAATACATACATATCTAATCCATTTTACAATGTTAATCTTATAGTTGTTGTTGGAAATATCTCAACATATGTGGATGATGATTTTCTTTGGTTCCATTGGTGCCAGGCCGAAAAAGGGGAACACAATGGTCCCCATGTGGAGTCGGAAAAGATGATGTGCTGTCGCTGACCTAAAGAAGGCTATAGAGGGACCAGTAATCCAACATAATGGTGATTAATGGAATTTAATGGTGATTAATGGGAACTGATTGGTGATTAATGGGGATTTAACCAACAGAAATGGGGATTAGTGATGGGAATTTACCCCAAATGGTAATTTGTTACATAGCTATTGAACATGGCCATAGAAATAGTTGATTTACCGAGTAAATATGGTGATGTTCCATTGTTATGTTAATTTACCAGAGGGTAAATCTAATGGAACCTGAACCTGCAAATCAATGTTTTTCCATATTTTCTCTATAGATGGATATTCTTGATATTCCCAGAGCTACTGTAAATGATCTTCCGGCCATGTTTACCCGAGTACCTTGTAACAAGCCTTTCTGGGTGGTGGTTTGGAACATGGCTTTTATTTTCCCCAATAGTTGGGATGATGATCCAATCTGACTATATCTGACGAACTCCACCATTTTTCAGGGGGGTAGGTCAACCACCAATCAGGGTATCATTAACCATCATTAACCATATAATAACCATTAATATTAACCATATATTAACAGTATATATTCCATATATTGGGTAGGTCAACCACCAATTAGCTTTGGTAGGTGCCCAAAAAAAAACCCAAGCAACCAGGCAGTACAACGGCGAGGCCAAGCATTTATCGAGGATCATGAAGATCTCAGGTGGCTCGACCTTCCCCGGCCTGGTCAACGTCATAGCTATGGAATTTCACCATGTTTAATGGGAAAACTCAACTATTTCGACTGGGCCATGTTCAATAGCAAACCTGTTAGTTTACCAGAGGGTACTGAGTGTTTGCAATTATGTTGGGATGGGTCAACACCTATAGTAGAATTACACATGATTATCATATTTGGGATTACTATATCCACTTTACCAGCATATTTGATAATCACTGGGTGGTAGGTATACCAAGGAATTGACCCATAGCTATAGTGCATCCATTTTGATGGATGAAGATCATGCAGAGGACCCTAATTGGTATGATATTCCTCTATGGGGGTTGTCTGGAAAATATAGGGTGTACCACCAGAATAACCGTTAAATATTATACAAACATACATATATATATATATATAGAATATGTTTATTTAAATATTGCATAAAAATATGCGGAATATGATGATTAAGCAATGGAATGCAATGGATTTAATCAAGTTGGGATGCAAACAAAATTATTCAAAACTATGCTATCCTATCATGGGGGAACCCTCTGGCCATTTAACATAGCTATTGAACATCGCCGTTTTTCAGAGGTATGACTCGTCTATAAGTGAGTAATTTTCGCTATCTCAAATGACCGGAGGGTCTATGAGTCATGGTATACCCATTTGGGTTGCCATGAGCTGGGCCAGCACTTCGAATCCAGCAGCTATCACCAGCTGATTCTGCAATAACATGACTGGTTGGTGGTTTGGAACATGAATTTTATTTTTCCATACATTGGGTGAATAATCATCCCAACTGACGAACTCATATTTTTCAGAGGGGTAGGTTGAAACCACCATCCAGGTTCAGATGACATATACCTTCCGGCAATCAAACATTGCAATGAAAAACCCAGCAATTTATAGATGGTTCTTTCTCTAAAACCTCCATCTAGGGATTTCCCGGCCACGTTTGATGACATCGGAGGATCGCGGAGGGCAAGCGGATCCATAGGTAACGTCCGCGACAGTTATTATATATATATATACAAGAGTAATAGATGTTTCGAATAAACCACGCAGCATGAACCTCCATAATCATCAACTATCGTGGGCCTTTTTGCTATAGTAATGTATATAGTATATATACATGTATCCACTATCGCCACTGATAGACGGATCTTCATTTTCATGGGTGGCCGAGCCTAGGACACAGCCGCACGTTCCTTGTGTCCAAAACACGCCCTGCACGGCCCTACGACTCCGCGGAGTCGACGTCCATCGCAGTGAGCGCATAGTTTGAGCACGACCTGACTACCAGGTCGCGCCTATCCAACCCGACACCTGGGTTGAGTGATGCTTGTGGGGTCCTGATGTTGTTGTTTGGGGTGAAAAGTGGCCGAAGTTCAGGACCGGGTTTTTGGAGGAATTTCATGAAATATCGGAGTTTTCCAAGTTTCATGTTTTGTTTCAATTTCAGATTTGGAACATATTGAATTTTTTTTTGGGACCCCCATGATGGCTAAGACAGCCTACAGCGAATTTTTGATTGCGTCGCGAACGCTGCACTGCGTGTCCCACGGGAAGAGCGATAAACGGCGCAGCAAAAGAAGGATGCCACAAAAGTGGCTAGCTGGCAACAGTATATACATATTACATATATACATATTACATATATACATATTACATATATATATATTCATATTACATACATACATACATACATACATACATACATACATACATACATACATACATACATACATACATACATACATACATACATACATACAATCATACAATCATACATACATACATACATACATACATACATACATACATACATACATACATACATACATACACACACACATACATACATACATACATATATATATATATATACATAGCTTATATCTAAAACTAGGAAGTCTGGAACCAGACCTATTGAGCAGACCCCAAATCTGCTCAAAATTGATGGATTTTGTGGAGATTGATAAATTATTGATATCATATCAGTATTACGTCATACCATAAATATCATGTCATGTCATATCATATCATTGATATATCAGTGGTATCCAAGTTGTCGATGTTGCGTCGGTGATACCGTATTCAATCTATCCAAGGTCGAAACAGTGCGTAGATCACAGACTATTCAATCCATTGAAGATATTAAAGGTCTAATGTGGGTAAAACAATGATAACCATTTCCCCAAATCACCATAGATAGGTGGTATAAACAATTCCCAAATGGGTGGTTTATTTAAGCCTGTTATGTCCCACACCATGGCTCTTCCCGTGCGACGAAGCAGTTCCTTGCCCGGGTCCCTTGGGTCCCTACAGCTGGGTTGCTGCCGGGGTCACGGCCGGCCGGCCGTGCAACGCAACCCCCGCTGCTGCAACGCGCAAATTTTTGTTCGACCCTTTGTGCACAGCTGGCACCTTTCGAAGATGAGTGGTTCCATGGCTCGGGCTCCCATAGTTTCAATAATAACCCTCTCCAGTAAACTAACCACCAATTTTTGACATGTAAATCGCATAGAATCTATAAATGGCAATGTGCAATATTGCCATGTTAGTTTGCCAGAGGGTAACATTTTCCTTCAGGGGTTGGTGCCCTTTGGCGGGAGCCCGATGCATCATCTGATTCGGGTCCAGTGATCTCATAGGAAGCGAGGGCTGATTCTGACCCGACTGTATAGCTCCCAGCAGCGAATGTACTTGTATAACATCGTTTGGGGATCTGGTTAACAAGTATCAACGCCCCAACAACGGATGCTTAAACTCAAACTCATTGTTTGGCTCATATCGAGTGTGTTGGTGATGGTGATGAATACCCGTTTTTAAGGCATGGTCATGATCTAGTTGGTGGTTTGGAACATTCTTCCCCATATATTGGGAATAATCATCCCAACTGACTAATATTTTTCAGAGGGGTTGAAACCACCAACCAGTGATACTAAGCAAGAACAGAAGATATGGGAAGACAATGGCAGTAGCTATGGCACCTGGGGCGCCTGATCATTCTGGAATTCACTGTGAAATATCCCCTGGGTGATGGTTAAATCATGTTAAATCCCCATGTCTTTAGTGTTGATTCCCCGTTTAAATCCTTTAAACTTAAAACCCATTACCCTCTGGTAATTTAACGTAGCTATTGAAAATTACCATTTATAGTTGATTTACCCATTGATAATGGTGATTTTCTATAGCTACGTTAGTTTACCAGAGGGTATAATCCCCAAAAAGAAAACGGTGACGTTCTTTTTATTGATGGGTATGGAGCCCTCAACTCCCTGGCATGAGCCTAATTTGTCATCACTTTTGTAGAGCATGGGCATGTGTAGCACAGGAATTGGCTCAGGCGCAAGGGTAGGTAGTGACAAAGTCGGCTCTGCGGCGGATATCCTCTGATCTATGGGTATCAGGGATTGGGGCCAAAGGAGGGTAACGTGAACTACACCTATATAGTTATAAGCCAACTTAGATTGATGTCACGAGAAATATATCTGATCTAGAGTTACGGAAGTATGTTGGCTTATAACTGTAGAGTAACTAGACATAACTAGACCAGGATACCGCCTTGTGGTCATAGCCAACTAGTATATCTACACTTGGCTTTGTAAACCAAATTCCTGCAGCATGCTGACAGCATATCACGGCAGATGTGCTGGGTTTATAGGCCCTCCAATATTTTTGTACATAGCTATTATGGAAAAGGGACCATTTATACTGGTTGGTGGTTTGGAACATGAATTTTATTTTTCCATATATTGGGAAATATTGGGAAGAATCATCCCAACTGACTTTCATATTTTTCAGAGGGGTAGGTCAACCACCAACCAGATAAATAATTTGAGAGGATTTTGTTCAGAACATGGTGATTTTCTATGGCCATCTTGAATTAGGCTAGTTGAACTGGTCGTGGTCCTGGTTCAGGTCTGGCCACCATTCTTACAAGCTGGGGCTTGTTTGTTGGTTAGGTTGGCGTATAACTTATAGCCCCATCTAGCTATGGCTATAATCACAATAAAACCTAGATATCCTAGTTGAAAACCAACTTTGCTACCATCTGGTTAGCATAGCGACCTGGAAAATCACCATTTCTAATGGGTAAATAATAATCTTTATCATGTAGTTCTATGGGCCATGGCTTCCATACCAGAGGGTAACTAGGTGGATATATATATATATATATATATCCATATTTATAGGTGTTATATCCTATTTTAAGGGGGTTTACAACCATGGTTTTAGCCAACATTTGTAACTTGAACTGCACCCCCAAGTAGCGGATACCACCAAAAAACGAGGATGTCGTCCGTAGCTCTTCCCATGGTTGTTCATGGGTGAGTTCGATTCTTTTTGGTTGAGCCAGCAGTTAAATCCCAAATGGTTCATTGTTTCAGTCTCAGTCCCCAATGTTTGGATGCTAAGATCCAGACATTTCAAGCTTAGATCACTTAGATCATCAAGAAATCTGGTTGAAAATCCATTGTCCTAGAAAAAATGCATACATTATGCTTCAATCCATGGTGGAGCGGTTCTGTTTTCACTGCCAGGCGTTCACCGCAGTGTCCGCCTTCCAGCCTCTACACGGCGCGCGAGCACGGCCAGCACGGTGGCGGAAGTGGAAATCGCAGGTGGAAGGGGTCGTGATGGAAAACCACTCAAACATGCGGATTTACATGGATTATGGCATGATTATGGTGATTTAATGGCGAAAAAGTGAAAAAATCAATGGACATCCCTCAGAAAATGGAGGTTTTAATGGGAATAATGTGAGTAAAACAATGCCATAAACCACCCATTTGGGAATGGTTTATATCACCTATTTATGGTGATTTTGGGGATTGTTTATTATTGATGCCCCCCCACTTATGTTAGTTGGTTTATAATTTATGACCCCATCATACCCCATCTAAGTAGATCTAAATAGAATTAAATAATTAAAAGTATCATACACTGTTTTTATTTAGTTATAAACCAACTTGGCCAACAAACTGGGGCCCCATCCTGTGTGGATTTAATAAAATTTCATGGGATATCAATGGGGATTTTTCGGGGAATTCATAAGATTTAGAGCAACCCCCAACCAAGGGCACATTTTTTAAATCACATTAAATCACATTGAACCGTCAAAACATCCATAGAGATAGACGAGATCTTGAGTATTGTGTGTATTGTGTGCCTTAGATACATGATGATACATGTATATGTCACTATATAAATAAAATCAAATAAATATATATTATATATCACATATATATATATACACATGTATTATGTGAATTGTTTCATGATTTGTGTGTGTGCCTAAGCATATGCCACGAGTATGCACTTCCGGGATCTTGGTTCAAGTAGCCCACCTGAAAGGTCCAGTTGGATGGTTCCAGTTGAATGGCTGTTGACATCAGAATGCCATCATGTTCGATAGGAAAAACTAGGGTTTCCCTGTGAATGTTTGCCGTAAATCGCCATAAATCTGGTGAAATCAGAAGTTTGCTGGGTGAGATGCCGAGATGCCAAGCGTTCATCATTTTGATGGTCCAGAATTAAATCCCCATGTTTGATGGTTGCAGCCCCGTCATTGTTGATGCTAAAATTGGAAATCAACCACCCCAGCCCATTTCGATGAACCTCCCCAATAGATGTTGAAGATATGATAAGATTCACCCTTATAAATGTGATCGGTGGCTGGTAAGCTCCTAATCAACCCTTGATTTATCGTCTTCATTTTCTTCATTTTCCTAGTTGAAATGCAATGTTTGATGGTTATACCGTTATACCCTCTGGTCATTGGGCAGAGCTAGGAAAAATGACCCATTTATAGATGATGTATGATGATTTTCCTATTACACAATTGTGATCTTCGAAAGCTACACTAAATAACCAGAGGGTAATCCCTATATATATATATATATTATGTGTGTTTCCCCGGCTTTAATAAACCTCCATTTAGTTCGGGGATTGTGCCGTATGTTCTTGGTTAATCTTGTTTTCAACCACATAAAACCTCCATTTATAGAGGATGTTCCCGTATTTTTCTCTGTTTTGGGAGCCCTTAGAGCGGGGCAGGTTTGGTGGATGGCCGCTTCCCGGGCAGCTTCACTGCCTCGCCTCAGCCAGACTTCTTGAAACGTCGCCTGGAGGTGGCTGGGCCCTGGGATAGCGATTCCAACAGTTCGTTTTTTTTTGTGGGTTGTAACCCAGAAAAGATCCCAAGGATCATCCATTGACCAACTAGTTAATGCCCTAGATATACTTAAGTCCATGGCATCTAAGTGGGGTTGGGGGATGGCTGGGGGACCGTGATAAAAATGAGTTTTTTCCCGTGGAATCTCTCTTCAAACCCCAGGGGCGCCATCAGATGCGCCAGGTGTGGGATCGTTTGTGGCAAAAGGCGCAAGCAGACTCTTGGGATGAACAGCCCTCGAGGTTATTTGGGACGTTGGGGCATCCAGGGGATGAAAACCGATCAAACACCACCGGGGGGGATGATCCCCGGAGTTCCCCTGGCAGTCGGGTCCAGGTTCGGAAACGGCCCACCCAGCCATGGCTCAGGAGTTGCAAGAGAAACCCAAGCAAGCCATTCAGGTCCGGCCGTGGAGTGGCTTCAAGACAGTCAGGTAGATCCCATGAAAGAAAATGCATACTTGTAATAATATATAATGTATAAATGAATATATATATATATATATATACATGTATATATATATATGAATACAGATACAAAAACAAATACATATCATATTAAACTATATACTAGTAACTATATCCACACTATTACTACATACAATACAAATGCAAATGCATCTACATATATATATATATATATACATTATTTATATAGATTAAGTAGGTTATATGTACATATATATATATATAAATATACATATATATGATTTTTGTGTGTGATTTGTAAATTCAAATCATATCTCATTACATTTCCTATACTGTACACATACTAATGTTTATCACACCCTGTTGGGGTTGGACCCAACCAACTGAAGAAGCTGGATCCACGGTGTACCCGATTGGCGAAACTAAGAGATCGATGTGGAAAATCCAGGGGGACACCCGTTCGGAAAATGATCTTCATTCATGGTGAATAAACTCCACCTACAGGAGTGTATATTACACTGGTTGGTGGTTTGGAACATTTTTTATTTTCCATAGTATATGGGATAATCCTTCCCATTGACTAATATTTTTCAAGATGGTTAAAACCACCAACCAGTACATGTCGAAGTGCTTAGTTTTTTTCTTTTGCCATTTATACAAAACACTTTCTCATCATGAATTCGAAGTTCAACATTGTTCCAGCCCTCAGCAGCAGCTTGTGTCATCTAGTGTCGAGTTGGAGGTGTTACATCCGGCGTTAATGGCTTTACCGTCGAAGAATGAGGTACACTCCACAGTGTTTTTTTCCGTGTGTGTGTGTGTGGCGTGGGGGGGGCTGCTCCTAGAAAGACATCGTCTCCAAGATGTTCATCATTTCCCTATCATGTTCAATCATGTTCCCATCATTTTCGATAGTTCACATCCCTTTTTTGCCTATTGATGCCTCAAGGTTCTTGACGCCTATTGGCTCAAGTTCCCCAAAACCGTTGGTCATCATAAACCGAAGCATGGCGAGCGATTCCGCGTGTGATTTCCTGGCAGCTACCGAGACACGGTATTTCTACATCCCTGATGATGAGAAGAAACACCCTGCGCTGGTTTCCAAGCTGAAGTGAGATTTTAGAAGCCTCGGGAAGGTATAGCCTCCAGTATACTAACATAGCTATTGAACATGGACCCTTAATTGATGAATTACCTGTTATAATAGTGATTCTCCAGTTCGCAAAGTGTTAGTTTACCAAAGGGTAGTCGTTACATGGCAAGTGTCAATAAGATCAGCCAGCTGGATCGCGAAAGCGGTGTGAATTCATATGCGGAGCGCGCTAGTTTTTAACACCAGCCAAGCAACTTGGTTAGTCAATTCGAGTTTTATGCTGGTCATATAATGTATATTAATATATATATATATATGTGTGATGTCCTCACCTTAATTTTCTGAAATTCCATGAAAATCCCATTAAAAAAGGGGTCACGGGTGCTCAACCATCAGCCAAGCAACTGGGTACACCTTGGTTTGGAAGCTAGTTGGGCCCGGGGCTATTTCATATCCTAAGTGAACACAAGCCGCCATGCTTGTTGTGTCGTCAGAGTCTTTGGAAACAGCTCACAGTTCGGCGGGAAAAAACAGTTGTTGATGGTTTAATACACAGAACCAGCAAGTTAAAACAGTCAATCCTCCCCGTTTGTTGATGTTTCATGGAGTTATATACCCTCCGGTAATTTAACATAGCTATTGAAAATGACCATGGAAATAGTGGACTCAGGGGTAATTTAACATTGGTTGTGAATCCAAAAAGACATTGTTAGATCACCATCTCATCTATCGTTTTTGAAAATGATAAGCATTGATAAGCTCATTTTTCACACACCATGCCTTAGCTCTATAAAATGATCGCCATGTGTCACACCGATTTTTTTCAAACCCTTCGAGGACTTGCTGCTGCGGAAGAAGCACCGGGAGCTTCTCGAGCTGGTCACGGAGGGCGCGGTTTCGGTGAAGGAAACGCTGCATCCGCTGAACGTCTCCCTCTTAGAGCCTTGGTACTGGTGGTTTTCCCATGGAACATGTAAAGAAAATGGTGACTGAACCAAGAAACAGAGGATTTCATGGGATTTCATCAACAAAACATTGGTATTCAATAGGATTTATATAGATGGAGTTAAGTTGTATTTACATGGGATTTAATGATGACTTAACGAACACTAATATGGGGATTGCATGGGATTTGTCGCTGATCTATGGTAGCTAAGTTGGTTTATAATGGTTTATATATGTTTATACAACTACCAGAATTCTCTTTGAGGGCGGTGGTATATGTGGATGGGATGGATGATGGGCACCTAACCCAACTTGTCACTGGGAGGCACCTCTTTGGAGCCACTTGTTGGTTGGTGTGTAACCCAACCGGCCCATTTATAGATGTGTTCAAGATGTTGTTACCTAGAAAATCATGAGTGATTTTTCCGGTTCGCTATGTTAACCAAACAGGGGGTATGATATGTTGTCTAAAAATATTTACACACACACATATATATATATGCAATCTGCTCATAAAGCCAACAATAATGGAGACATGACACAAGAAGGGGTCCCAGTTCCTTAAATAAGTTGGTGGAATGTTTCACAAACTTAAGTATTTAAGTTTATCGTGATGAAATGCTGCGGATGCTTGCGAAATCCTGTGCCACCAAAAGGATCGTTGAAACCCAATAAATAATATTAAATAATGGTATAAACTACATCCCTCAATTGGTGCAGGATTTCTTAACCATCCACAGCTTGTAGAATCTCATCTTGACCGGAAAGCATGGTGCCTCAAGATTTGGGGGTGGCAAATCGACTGCCATTTGTGGTTGGAAGAATGCTTTCCAACCGCAAAATTGTTGATGGTCTCATGTTTCCGCAACTGAACATGTGCATTCCTATATTATAAAGTTTGGTCATGTTTCTTTTGGTGTTCAATTCGTTTCTCGAAACGAACCTTCACTTAAAATTTCCCCAAGCTATTGAACTATTGAAATTAGCCCTCTGGTAATTTGTTACATAGCTATTGACAATGGCACATTTATGGTTGATTTACCTATGGAAAATTGTGATTTTCCATAGGGTAGCAAGGGAAATTCATCTGTTTTTAGGGAACATCCGGGAATTCTGAGTGATTTTTTCCTTCGTCAACCCCCAGAGCTTCGTCCAAGCTCTGTCGAGCAGAGTCTGTCCCCTTTTTTACAATTGATGTTTGTTTGAGAATTATTGAAAATGACCATTTATAGTGGATTTACCCATTAAAAATGGTGATTTTCCATAGCCATAGTTACGTTATGGGATTTACAAAAAAACAGTGATGTGTATAACTGTATAACCCATAAGAATGGGGATATGACTAGTCATTTTTTCACCCCAGCATCTCATGGTTTATCGCCATGTTTCCATCAAACTAGTGGAGAATGAAGGTATATCATGTGAGAAAGCAATATCTAGTAAAAACAACATGTGTGGCAAAACAATATCTGGTTATATATATATATATATTATCGAACAACAGCAGCCGATTTGGTCTGGTAAATCACTGTTTCATGTGTGGGACACTGATACATCTGCTGATTGCAATATTCAATATTATCACAGATGCCACTTTTGACCAACATGGATTCAGAAACTGCGGGTTTGATGTCATTCTGTGCGTTTCTTGAAGCCTGAAATGACCTCATCATGAGTCACCAAGTATGGATATGAGAATGCTAGTTTGAGTTGCAAATGGCAATCTAAACCCTGTACCCCTTCTGAGTGCCATGCTTCATGGTTTCCCCAGATGAATCCAGATGAAGCAGCTAGGAACTTTCATTGAAGCGGAACCCAGTTGCTTGGCAAAACATAGGCGTTTACGCCCCTGCATGGGTGGAAAACAAACATGGTGGATACCTTCCGGCTGTCGGGACTTGTGGGCCCTTCATCACCACCACCACCACCAGCATCATCACCATCATCATCATCATCATCGACAACAACCGTTTGCTTCCTAGAAAGCTACTAAATATAGCTGACATGACCCTTTCACTGTGCAAATGTGCGAATTTGATCTCTCCACGGTAAGCCTTGTAAGCCTTGGTCCCTGGTTTTTTTCCTGGGAAGACGGTCCAGGTTGGCAAGTGTATTTTCTAGGACTTATCTTTGAAAACAGCCCTGAACTCCCAGAGCCCCATCCCAGAACTGAGGTGCTGAATGACGTCAGCGTTCTGCTGGATGCTCTGAAGCTGAAGGGAGAGAAGTTGGAAGAAGCAGCTCGGCCAGGTAGAAGACTTTCCGTGCTCCTTCACGAGTTCTGGGAAAGATCCCCGATTGAAAATCCCTGATTAAGCAATGGGAAATCCACGAGCGAAATGGAGGTTTTGATCGGGAAATGCCCTATAAGATCCTATAAGTTGATAAACTGAGGCAACCAACGAACACCTTCAACAAAAAACCGGGGGATTTCCCAGCTTTTTAGCACAATTTGAACCCCTCCGAGGTTCACCTGGATCGCGCCTGCACTTGCGCCTCCCCTGCCTTGATCCAACTGCTCTTGCGGCTTGGTGAAGCAGTTGGCGTTGAGTCCCGATGGGAAGTCCACTACGACCTGGGGAATCTATGGGGAAGAATGTGGTTACGGTAAACCCATTAATTTATTGGAATCAAGTGTAATTGAACCATATTGAACCTACTACCTTGGGGATGGTTTATAGTTTATACCACCACTTTATGGTGATGTTGGGGACGGTTTATTCATGTTTTCTTTTGGGGGGATTAGGAAAACGCAAAATGCATGGGGAAACCCGAGGAGGAACATGATTTACAAATCGTCGGTGTTCCATTTCTATGTATATCAATGTATATCAGTATATCATACCAGCTATGTTGATTTACTTTTCAGGGGAACAGTATTAATTTGAGAGGATGATCATGAATTATTTTGTTGATGGGTTGAGAACCGCCAGCCAGACAAATTGTAGATGGGGTAGGGTCACCAGTGGTGCCTTGGGCTTCCAGTTATAAGTGGATATATACCTATAACTATACTATACCCCAGTTACATATGGTTAGAGGATGTTAGAGGGATATCCCCAGTGAGAGAGAGAGAGAGATGTATATATATATATACCCTCGGGTAATTTAACATAGCTCTTGAACATGGCCGATTTTTAGTTTGATGTTGCTGTTAAAATGATGATTTTCCATAGCTCTTTGTATCTTTACCAGGGGCGGGAGTTATCAACCAGATGCCTGAGATGCACATACCAAGTGTCAGGAGTCATGGTGCTCCCCTGGGGCCCAATGCCTTGCACTGCCTGGTGGAGCGCTTTCCCTTCGGCGCAAACAAACAGGCGGTGCTCGAGCGACACGGTTACAGGGAGCGAAAAAAGGGATGGGTTGAAGTTGAAGGGCAAATTTAAGGGGAAAAAACGCCCTGTTTCATGTAGGACAAGGCATATAAAGAACAATGAAAAACCGTGAAAACCATGGACACCCGTTTTTTCATAGTAACAACAATGGAAAAAATGGAAAACCATGGAAGCCCTCCATAATACCATGAAAACACCGTGCAAAACCATGGAAACCTTACATACATTTCATAGGGAAAAACATTAATTTCCATGAAAATTTTGCCTTAAATTATATAAACAAATCCATTGAAGTTGGTTGAGCCTGGTAGAGATATCTAGATATAGTGTTCTACAGTTCATCAGGTTTATAAACCAACGAACACCATTGGGGGGTACCACCTTGTGCATGGTAGAAATTGGACGTTTTAATGAGGATCATTTCTAGATGAACCTTGGACCTTGGATGAGTACTTGAGCATGAGTTTTTTCCCCTTGCTGGAGGTAGTTGATTGTACCATCCAGCAAAAGAATGTGTGGTATGGAAGATGTTTTTTGCTGCATTTGACTGTCCCAGAACTGGTTGAGAAGGACACGTTTGACATACACCCCCCATAATTTTAGAGAGAAATTGTTTTGCAGATTTGGCCCATTGGCTTGGGTGGCAGTTTGTTGCCAGAATTTTTTTTTTGTGCGGGCTATGTTTGGCACAAGAATATACAACAAATGCTATATTTTGGGTCGGGGCATATGTGGTGTCTAAACTTGCCATGATGATATGGCCTGATCTTGGTTTGATTGGTTACTGGAATGGCTTGGCATTGGTTTGATCCATGTCTATCCATACTGTGGAGCCGCGGAAACCAAGGCTTCCTGGAACAGGCATAGTTCTGGTGATCTTCGGGCTCCGCCAAGTGATGGTGGGCATTTTGATCAGGAAACACATGGAAGCAACTTCAATTAATCAAAGCATTCCAAGACAATCAAGCCCCATGTGATACTGGTACCATTACCAATCAATGTCCCATTACCATTACCATCAATCAATGGTACCAGTATAACCATCTTTGATCAAGTCCCAATATCATCCAGTCTCGGGTTTCAAGATGGTTTATACTGGTACACCATTGATCATCAGAACCGAAGATATGGTCCCTTCAACAACATATTTTGGCTTGTCTTGGCATTGGGTCAACCACCCTTTAGGGCCCAATCACTGTTTTGTTCTTTATGTTTTTTCCAGACTTTAGCTGGTTGGTATAAATCACTTTTTTGCTCAAAGGTTAAAACCCCATGTTGTACGGGTGAAATCAAAGAAGCAGAGACTGATTCAACTGCATGTTTTTGGCTTTTTGAATTGGTCTAAATTGATCTAAATTAGTTTGAAAATCAGAATCTTGGATTTGCTGAGTCACTCAATTTGTACATTGTCCCATTGGAAAATCCACCAGGAGGAATCTAGGGCCGCTCAGGGTCACCGGTGTCGAAAAAATCCCAGGAGTATCAACCTCATGATCGAGGCTAAGGCTGAGATTGACGCTTGGTGTGTACAGCCGGGTTTGTTTCGTCGGTGATTTGGCACATTTCAATGGGACATCCACCAGATATAACGAGGAATTGATTACGGAAATATATATGTTAAACATGTTGTCCGCAACCTTAACGTTCGCCCAGACTCATGATTGTGACATAACAGAACAATGAGGCTACTCCATATATTTATCAATAGATATGGGTCCCAAACATGCCAATGGACAATTCCATATGGTATGGATTTGGATGGATAAATGTCTTGATAACACCTCCATTTATGGGGGATTTCCCAGTGACACGTTTGATGGTGACCCAAGTTTGATGGTTCATCAGCGGACTTCCACATGACCATTGCCTGGTGGTCCTACATCCGTCGGAATGATCCATGTTATCATTTTGTAGGGAAAATAAGGCCTGGATCCTCCAAAAAGGATCAGAAAGTGAACACACAGAACACCCCCTTGTGCAATTTCCTTGTTCCGCTTGACAACAAATTGCCTGAATGAATGGATTTTAGCATGGCTTTCCCGCAGAATCCACCACAAAAAAAAAAAAACTTGACACAAATTGCGGTATACCGCCCGACTGACCCTTAAATTATAGATCATTGCTACACTTGACTGCATTAACCATGCAAAAAGGAGCCCCCACTGGGTTCCAAGCACATAAATCAACAAAACACAATTTAATTCACCTCAACCCAAAAGAGGGACAATAAAATCTATGTAAGGATTTGCTTTACGGTGCACTAATACTTGAATTTGCGGAAGAAACCCCCAAAAGATGTTCGCTACAACCTGGACGTTTGCCCGGAGTTGATGTCCCGCCTTCCTGATTTTGATCCCTCATGAAGATAAAGTTGATGTTATTACCCCATTCAACATATATATATGGGGAAATTTACTGCAAAATACTGGAGGGTACTCCATATTGAGACAACCCACACATCTGCGTTCATCCCATCGCGGCACCGAGGATGCCTTGGGATCCTCGCCATTCTCTTCGGTCACTCCACTGACGGCCTCTGGTGCACTGAGTTTGCCCAAGGAGGTGATTCAATGTGGCTTAGCTGGTTTAAATTGGAAAATCCATAGGAAAATCATGGGAAAAACCTGTTTAGAACTGGAAAATCCATGGGAAAATCATGGGAAAAACCTGGTTTGGCAGCTCTCAGGCTTTGGGATATCAGATATCAATGGATATCAATGGATCTAATGGGTTTCCACATGAAACAAGTTCTGGGCTTGGAACCCCCGTGTCACTGACTTAACCGTTTTCAAAACAGCGGCCCGTGACCATAGCCTTGAAGGAGATGGATCCAAGATGGGGGGAGCAGCATCATGAATACTTGAGAATATGCGAACAACATCCGATATGTTTTCGCTACCTTCATATATGTTTGACATGTTTTTGTGTGTCATGTTAGATTGTTTTTGTTTCAATCCTTTTTTTTGAAACCATCGGACAGACATCAGTGGCGGTCTACATGTGACCTTTCAACAATGTTGTTTTGCCATAAGTTTGGTGTTAATTAATCATTTTGGATAAACCCTAACAAGCGGAGTAAATGCACATGCATAAATAAAAATATATATATATATATATATAACACATATATCACATATATATATACACATTCAATTATATTCACGTATTCAGTTGTAATGGTTCATCCTAATGCATTATGTATTAATATGTGTACATATGTATATATATATGAATATGTGCGCGCATGTAGTAAATTATTTTTGTATATCAATATCCAATCATATCCCGATAGAGCGGTTGACTTCATCCCTACGTTTCCTTTGAGGTTTGCTGGACTTCAGGGCAGATCCCTTGGGAGGCAAAGGAACCCGGTCGCCGCTGCATGCGCATGTGGCGCAATGGGGCTCACCCGCCGGAGTGGCTTGGTTCAGCGTGGGTTGGCTTGGGGAATTTCCTAGCAAAACCATAGGAAAACCATGACAAAATGGTGACATATAGTGACTTAACCCAGAAACATGGGGATTTAATGGGATTTATAGCTGATTGATGATAGCTAAGTTGATGCCCATAACTTGGTGAAAAATGGTTTATGGGTGATATACTATATAGACTAATTAAATGGGTTTATAAACCAACTTATAACTGGGGGGCCTCACCTTGTATAGCAACCCCCAGAAAGATGCAGGAAAAACTATGAAATCCCACTAAAGTCATTGCAAAAAGCAACGAGTTATATTTGATTTTTCCTGGAAAACCCTTCACTTCAGGGTTGCTAAAGGTGATTTTTCACGCTAACTGACGCTGGGCATATTATTAATTTAAAGGGGTGCATTTTTTGTCCGGGCTGGTGATGATTCTATGATATATCCTGGATGCTTTGTACGGGGTCGCACTCCTCGTTTTTTCATGCCTTGAGGTTGAGCTTTTGGTCAAGAACCGAGCAGATCTGAACGCACGAGATGCATCAGGCCCTCGGGGCACCCTTGGGGCAGCCCAAGTTGGCTGAATCCCTGCTCCATGACAAATTGATTCTATTCCCCTTTGCTTGATTCTAGCAAGATCCAACCCAAAAGGTGTCATATACTGTATATATATATATTGTAGATATAACATTATATCCTTGCATCTAATACAGAATATATATATATATCTCTCTCTCTCTCTCTCACCCCTATTTCTCCATCCTTGGATGTCCTGTCTCAGGCAAGACCCCAGTGCATATCGCGTTGGCTGGACATCCCAAGTTTAACCTCGCCATGTGCCTCAAGTCGCTTGGGGCCGATGTTTCCCGGCGCACCAGTTATGTTGGTTGGTTTTTAACCCCCATGAAGAATAGATGTCGAAACCTAAACCCAAACGGTTAGACAACGTTACTTCAAAACCGACTTAGCACAACGCCAGCACCATCCCGAACCAGGTTTATTTATTTTTATTTGGGGTGCTGTTTGTGGGATGGGAACACCTCAAAGTATTGCAACGACGTCATCAACGACGTCATCACTGGAGTTTTATCTAGCTAGCCACGTTTGATTAGTGACTATAGCTGGTTGGTGGTTTGGAACATTTTTTATGTTTCCATTCAGTTGGGACTGTCATCACCCCAACTGACTTTCACTCCATCATTTTTCAGAGGGGTAGGTCAACCACCAACCAGAGTACCATTAACCATCATTAACCATATATTAACCATATATTAACCATATATTCAACGGACCAGTTGACCAGTGCCGGTCGTGTCATGTCGTGTCCGGCATGTTCTCCACCGGCTACGCTGCCGCTCCCGGAGCTGAGGTGACCGTGGCAGATCATCAGGGGGTGACACCTCGCCAGAGACTGGGCATGGCCAGGTTCAAAACCATCCAGGTTCCGGGTGGTTTTCCCGGCTTTCCCCCCTAGACTTTCAGACAAACCAATATCTTTCCACCACAGAAATTGTAACATGAGAGGATTCAACAGGAGCATCCTGCTGTCTCAAAATGAATTCACTGATTTAGACGGCAGAAAAGATAGACTAGTCAAATACCAATGTTTTGTTCAAACACAGGGTTGCCCCAAGCCAGAATATGCAAATGGTATCAAATGGTAGCCACTTTCTGGAGCGAAGCTGCTCATTTTGCCTATCTACCCAGGTTTTCCCCGATGCATATCTGAGGTTTTGGTCTACGATCCCATCCAATGCCAGATACACCCACGATCACCCACTTATTTCCACCGACCATAAATCCAACCGTCTGCCGAGGTATAAATCAACTATCAGAAACCATCCGCCCAGGTATATAAAAAAGAAAAATCAACGAACCAACTGCAAATCCACTTGTTTCTTTCTTAAATCCCCATTTTTGCGGGTGAAGTTACCATTTTTACCTCGATCTCAACGGCAGTGGCTCGGCCCAAGGATCTTGCTGAAGCACAACAGCCCCGCGCAAGCCGCCGAACTGGAAGGACGCAGCGAGCTGAATGCAGAGGAACTGAGGCTGCAACAGGTGGGGAGCTTTGTCATGGCTTTGTTATAGCAACCCCTGAAAGGTCGATGCCGAAAATACCTTAGAAGGCTGGAAAATACCGGGTTTGTAGTGAGTACCTGCAATAGAGGCACACACGGAGTGCATGGGCGAATATTTGAATATGGCATGTCATCGCGGCTGGTATTTGAGACAGTTCTTCAAACATCTTCTAGACGTTTCTGCATGTTTTGTTCTCGGAGATGGCCTGATATTTTTTACAGTAGAGGGCCATCATCGTTGAAGGATATAAAATCGGGCCAAATCATTCGCCATCAAATCGACGTAGATTTAGCCATCATTTTGTGGTATGACATGGGATGACTGTTGGTTTTAACATCATTCCTGGTTCAAATGTATCATATGAATGATATGTGGGTTTCCCAATGATATGTCCAATGGTTTTTCCCCATTTCTGGTGAGTTTTCCCATGATTTTTGCATGTTTTGTCCTAGGGTTCCCCATCGATTCACCATGTCTTCTGCGCATCTGGGGGCGGCCCAGATCTTGCCAGGCTTTGGACCATCCCTTGGCCAAGAAGTGGGGGGGCCCAGGGGAAGCCCGGGGGGAAGCCGCTCGGGAATTTCTATGAATTTTCGGGGAAACCATTGGGATTACCATGGGAGACTTTGGGAAATCATTGGCAAATCCATCGAAAAATGGGATTACCCGGCCTGGTAAACTTTCACATAGCGAACTGGAAAATCACCATGTTTCATAAGAAAATCAACTATAAATAGCCATTTTCAATAGCTATACCATGGGAAAATCATGGGAAAATCCCATTGGGAAAATGAGAAATCATAGGAACAGGGAAAAAGTATGCCATAGAATGGCTATTTCAATGGGTTCAACCGTCAACCTGTGAACCTGAAAACATGATGGTGGAACAATCGTGGATGAATTATAGTGAGCTCACGTCTTGGTTAACCATCACTGCAAGATATTTGTTATGAGTTGTTCAACGTGACTGAAATTGATAGCTTATGAGTAGTTGTTGACCATGACTGAACTGGACTTGTTATCATTGGCTTAATTACCATGACTGAAATATACTGAAATAGATTTGTTGTGAATTGTTTAGTTGTATTCTTATGTATTCTTCATATTTTTTGAATATTTGTTGATTATGTATTACAAATCATTGATAGATATTCACATATTTGTCTTGGGTAATGTACCATTGTTGGCTATTGTTTTTCAATTCCAATGGTGGTTTGGGACTTGAAACATGGCCAAAGAACCGAGGTTTCAAGCCTCTGCCTTCGCTGCTGTCTCATGGATTCTAAGCAGGTGCTGTTGGGTTTATGGTGATGATGGCTATAGAATTGAAGCATGGCTATATTTTATCACAACACACCACGCAACTTGTGGGACCATAGTCAGATGTTTCATTTTTGTTGAACCAAAATCACTGGTTTGACCGTTTTTGGAGCGCCACCTGGTAGGTTTTGCAAACCCAAAATTTTTTTCGATCGTGCCCCGGCCAGCCAATCCCCGGGACAGGACGCCAGAGGATGGCTTTGGCGGTATTTGCAACAACGCTGCTGGGTGCGTGTCAACACTTCCTGGGTTTCCATGTTGTTTTGAGGAAATGGGGGCCCGTGGATTTCAAGAGCCCCAGTCTTTGGACCATCTTACAGTTTGGAATTACTGGTTCTTTTCTGAAGGAATGGCTTTGTTTTTAGTCCATTCTACAAGGTTGGGCTCCAAACAATTATAAACAATTGCTAAGCTGGTTTATACCCAATGTTTCACTGGGGTTGTGGAAGATACTGTATATGTGTTAGATCGGTTTCTAAGCCAATAAACATTTGACCCGAAGGAACAGCAGCAAAAGTAGATTCTCGGAGTGTGACAGACTCGACTGGGTCCAGAAGTGACACATGTACCTAACCTGAAGTATCCTTGACTGGTAGGTGGGAGTTGCCAACATTATTGGGACAGTCTGTTGTGTTAAAAGCCATCATATACTTTATGATATTATATGATAGTATATGTAATTAATATGTCTATTCTGCAATTGTACTTTGGTAATTTAATATAGCTATGGAAATTGGCTCATTTGTAGATTGTATGTAATTTACCTATATTTTTACCTCTTCAACATGGTGAATCTCCAGCTTGCAAACTGTTCAAGAACCAGAGGGTAAGCTAACCATATCACAAATTAAGCATTGGCATTTCAGCAACATGTCGATCCCCTCTCCGGGCCCCGGAAAGCAAAGCTCACTGAAAGTTGCCACGTGGCAAGGAATTGACGGAGGACTTCCCATATGGCGATCGCAGGCTGGGATTTGATAATGATGTGGATAAATATGGAATTTATCAAATTGCGATGTAATATGTGATATGATATGAGATATGACATTTAATGATGATTAGTAATGGGATTTAATTATAGTTTCATTTCGATGTTATGGGAATTGTGATTTAATGACATGTTGTAAATTATAATTAGTTTCATATGACATGTGGATAAATAATAGTTTCATGGGATTTAATTGCGATGTCATTGTGGTTTAGTGATGAAATGGGATTTTTGGAGATTTAACATGATTCTACTATCCAGTCATGGGAGCGCTTTGGAGCTATGCTTGCACCCATATTCCCAATAAACAATGGGAGCCAGTTGGAGAAACGAACTGAGTATCCAGAGCACATGATAAGTCTGGATCATGCCAGCTTTCACTGACGATATTTCCTGGATTATTCCATATTTATCCATATTTGTTTTTCCTGAGGAAAAACGTGAAGGTGCCCACTTCTCAAACACGCTGCTTTAGTATTTCGCGGAAATCATAATGGCCCCACTGGCCAATCCCAGTAACAATAATGGTTGCAGTACTGACGCGAGTTGTCCCCATGGTGAGTTCATGTTTGCCATTTATTGTATACTCTTAGTAATTTTCCCGGAGAATGAGGGGAGCTTATGACCTGGGTTGTGATTTTGAGATGTTTTGTGGAGTGTAATTATATAATTACGGATTTGTTTAACATTTGTTGGGGGTCATCAGTATATGATGTTACTGTCAAGCAAATGGAAGAGCAACATGTGATTGTTTTCAGGCACCAGCACCATCAACCGAAAAATGCCGGACGCATTGATATTTGTCTGGGTGAATTATAACGATCTCACTGTTCTCCCTCACTGGAATCATGGTTAGTAAGGGTTAACTATCCCGACATGTCTTTGTTTCAGATTATATAGTAGAGAAATACCAACATATATATATATATGTGTGTATGTATATATGTATTTTAAATAAATAAATAAATATATATATATATATATATTACTTTCAGGCAAAGCCAAAGCAAGGGTAAAGGCATCCCGGTCCCCCGCTGCACGACGAGAGAGGCTCTCGGAATGCTTGGGTGGACACGTCCCGAAACACTTGGTGCTGCAGCTTCCCTTGACCCGTTGCTTGGCGTGAGGGGAGGTGGCTGTTTTCTGTGGGGGGTTGGGAGCACTAAAGCAATCATTGGTGTGTATATATATATATACATATTAGGTATATATATATATTTATATATATATATATTAGGTATATATATATATATACATATCGGTGTGCGCATGATGGGGAGGATAAAGATATATATATATAGATATGATATATCATTGGATCTAATGATATAAAATGGGATATGAATTGATATGATGGCATAAATGTTGTATTATGGAATAGAATGGGGGTCCACAACTATAAGGCATCCTTGATTTGTGGTTCATTGCTGGGTTCTACTGGAAAAATCCTAACTATCCCTACTTGGGATGAATTGGGGGTGATTTATTTTTGTAGAACCCACGTTGAAAAGGTCACTTGTAAGTGTTTGGAGACCGTTGGTTTATGGTGCATCTGTGATCATTCCTCTGGGAATCAAACGTGGCTGGCTGGAAAATCCCCGAACTAAATGGAGGTTTATCGCTGGGAAAATCATCTATAAATGATGGATTTTCCAGCAAGCCATGTTTGATTAGAATAGGGTAATATCATTCAGGTTTTGGGGCAATGTTGGGAAGGAAGAGTTGGCAGGCAGAAGGGCATCCGAGGTTCGCCGTTTTTTTTTGGAGACCAAGGGGCTGACAGCATGCTGAATTGCCATGTTAGTTACCCTCTGGTAAACTAACTTCGCTACGGCCGCTACGGAAAATTGCAATTTATAGATGATTTACCTGTCAAAAATGGTGATTGTCCTTAGAGGGTATGGTCATTGTATGTTATTGTGTGTTATTGTCACGTCCCCCACTGGAGCTCATTACAGTACAAAGTTGGAGGCGTGTGGAAATCCCTAACCTACTCGCATCGATCCTTCAGTTGGATCATGCCAAGGTTGGTTATATATCAAGTTATGTAAGTTCCTCCTATTCCTGGAGTGGATAGAAACACCAGTTCCTGGGAACATATGTTTGAAGAGTGCTTTCTACATCTCCAGGATGAGGATACTGTGTTGACATGGGCATCTTTCTCCAGTTGGGATTATCCCGTTGTGAACCCAGGTTATAGCGAGTTGTTGGGAGATCTCTGCTTGAAGTCGCCGGAGCCGGAGGGCTTCACAGTGCAGCATGGCGAACTTTCCGGCGCTGGATGATGAAATCCGGTGGAAAAAATCTGGGTAGCACATCAATGTAAGAAACTATCAGAAACTTATGGTACCACATTAGGTTGGTACCACTTTTTCTTCGATATTTTGGGCCAAGTCCTTTCCCCCCAAAAAAAACATGTGGCCGAAAGTGCTGGTAAAATCTGGCAAACCACTTGGTTGATGATAGCTGCAACCAACTGGGGCCCCTTTTACGATAGAAATCCGTTAATCCGCGCATAACTTGGTGAAACAACTCGGCCTCAGCTGGTTGAGTTTCCCCATCTTGGATGGGAAAGATGTCCCAAACAACCAGCTGAGCAGTTTTCATGTCATGCTGAGCCCAGCTAGTCTGGAAATAGATGGAGAACATCAATGGAATCAGCAATTGAAGAGACATGCACGTTGAAAATGCAATAAGAACATGTGTGGAGACCAGTAAGTAGAAAAAAATAGAAGACCTGTTGAACACATGAACATCCATATATAGAGAACCAACATTTCCGGATATAAACACGGAGACGATGCAAGCGAACTGAGCACGCTCTCGGCCCAGGAGAGGCGTCTTGAATCTCGAACGAACATGGCATGGCGGGGCGCTTCATTTGCCCCACCGGCAAAGGGTGGTGCCAGCGAAATGATGTTTCACATGGTATACCGGTATACTGTATACTCAATTATAAATCTACAGCAATTGATCCTAGCTGGGGATGGTTGATTTCTTGGGCTACCACATTATAAGGATGGGCTAATTAAGATTTCTGGTAGAGATATATCTACAATTATCTATAGTCTATAGATGTCTATAGTCTAGTCTGTAGATAATCATGTTTTTGAACTAAGTTATAAATTGCGGGGCACCACCTTGCAGAGAGCACAACTTTTTGAGAATCTGCAGATTTGATCATGATCTTATTTGCTGTTTTGTTGTATTTGACATGATGCTGATTAAAGATAATTGTATACAACTAGTTAAACTAGTTTGCCCTTGTTGGTGTGCATTTTTTCAATGCATGTAATTGCGTGGGAGATTTGGTTCTCAGTGGCCGAATTGAAGCTTGCAATATTTGCAATGGATATTTCGAGGTACTTTTCGGGAATCGAATAACATGGCTAGCTGGGAAATCCCTATCAATGGATGTTTTAATTGGACAATCATACGACCCGCATGTTTGGTCACATTAATTGTTTGGGACCACAGTGCTAATCAATTCATCGGCAGACTGAGGATGGAGATCTACAAATTCTACCAAGAACCCTTCAGCAAAGAAGAGCTTTCTGAAATCAATGCGCACTTTGGAATCTTGGACTTGAAGTTCCCGGACATTCCTGCTGGTGATGTCTACATTCCGCTACGATGTGGAGGATGTTAGGGGCATAATACCCTCTGGTAGACTAACATAACTATGGAAAATCATCATTTTTAATGGGAAAATTCACTATTTCTATGGTCATTTTCAATAGCTATGTTAGTCATACCCAGAGGGTACCAGAAACAGGAAATTCATTGGGACTGTGGTGAACCTCCCCTCCACGCGTATTTTACGTGCTTTTATGTTCCATGATAAACTTGTTTTTTTTTAAAACGGAACTGGCGATATTCCCAAGCCATCGCGGGATCACTTACCTTTGTTACCAGATACCCTCTGGTAAACATACAAAAAGCTATGGAAAATCACCATGTTTAATGGGTAAATCCACTATAAATGCCAATTTTCAATAGCTATGTTAGTTTACCAGAGGGTAGCTCCAGTAATTAGTCATTAATATCCCATCATATTCCCACAGTGGTGTATCATTCAATATTCTTATTAGTGTGGGTAAAACAATGCCATTTTTACCACCACTGGGAATGGTAAACATGCCACCCGTAAAATTGGTGATGACTGGGGGGTGGTTTATGATTGTTTTACCCACATTATACATCATTATACATCATTATACTTATACATCATTATACATCATTATACCACTAATTGTTGACTCTGTCTCTAGCCTTAGGGCCTACTCTCTCCTAGTCAGCCAGTGGTTTTCTCTATTGAGGCCGTGGATGTTTGGGCGACACCTTTGGATACATCCAGAACAACGTGGCGGAAGATGAGGACAGCTCCATCCTGTGTTTTCTTATATAACTTATATCTGGTTGGTGGTTTGGACCATGTTTTCTTTTTCCATATATTGAGAAGAATCCGCCCAACTGAGGAACCATGAGGAACTCCATCATTTTTCAGAGGGGTAGGTTGAAACCACCAACCAGATATGCTTTAAATAGGGTTTGTCAGGAGATGATGGGGGGAATCTTGGGAGAGCCAATCGAAAAATCCCATGATTTGAGTTGGGAAAGAAAGGGAGATGGGGTGTAATGACATATGAATGGGAGATTAATGGAGATCATTGGTTACAGTAATCGCATGTAATATATAATATATACATATATAATCATATATATATATACCCTTGGGCAATCTACTTGTATAACGATAGGACTCAGGAAAATCATCATTACTGGGTAAATCATCAAACTCAATGAGACATGTTGCACTGCTAGCTTAAATTGCCAGAGGGCATCAGTGCTTGAAGGATCATCCTACCAATCGCAGCTGGTTTTGCCAATGGTGATTGGATTTGTCCCCAAATCGTAGTGGTTGACGCTCAAGCCTATTTTAGGTGGGCTGGTTGGTGGTTTGGAACCATGGAATTTTATGACTTTCCATTCAGTTGGGAATAATGACCCCAACTGACTTTCGTATTTTTCAGAGGGGTTGAAACCACCAACCAGATTTTAGTGGGATATTTAATTGAACAAATGATAAAAATCATCTACAAATGAAGGTATACTGCAATGGGGATATGATGGGAATACAACCAACAACTGGACATTTGTGAATATTAGACCAGGATTAATGAACATGTAGTTTATCAATACGCTGGCATATCAATTTGAACTTTTTAGTAGCAGATTGTCACACATTTTGGGATAAATTCTGCAACTCGGAGGCATTCACAGTCATCCAGGGACAGAATCTCCGGCCATGGTTTTGTTCGCAAGTGGGTTACAACTTCACCCCCTCCAAAAAAACTACTATATATCATAGTCCATTTGCCAAGTTAACTAAGTCCATGGCCCATCTAAGCTGTTTGTAGATGGTTTATTGATGGTTCATCCATGTTCATCCTTTTTTTGAATCCCATGATTGATAGTGTGTTACAAGATACCCACGTCGCTACGGACTAGCGGCCTAGGGACAGGAGCAGCAGAAGAAGCAGCGGGTGCCTCGCCTAAACCTCCGTGGCGATAGCATTTTCTTCGAAGGCTTTCGGAGCTGTAAGTGCCTTGGACTGGGATTGATGGACGGGGATGTTTCAATGGGAAGCATGGGAATATTCATAGCAAATTACCACTTAATAAGTTGGGTAATAACTAGTTTAACCTCTTCACCTATAGCAATAAATTATATATATATGTATATGTGTGTGTACCCGCTTGTTGCTTGAAGTGCATCTACGAGTAGCTTGGAACAGCGGGGTGGATCTCCATAATCATCGTCGATGCATTCCATCACTTTATTGTCGCCCGCACAATACTAGGATTTTTGTTCGGATGTTTCATCCGTACACTACATTTCACTACTATATATATATAGATTTTTCATGGTTTTTTTTCAACATCATTCATGAACATACGGTAACGACTAGTAATGACATTTAAATGAGTGGAGGGCGGGCCAGACCGCGAGGCCCCTTATGTTTAAATGGCCGGGCGGGCCAAGGAAAACTTCACCGATCACTGGGATGGAGGGAAACGAATCAACGAATCGCCATGGCTCGCGGTCGCGGTCGCCGAGGTATTTTGAAGATGACCAAAGCCTCTGGGGCACTTTGAGCTTGGGTTCTTGAATCTTTAAACAGCTCCTGAAGTTGTTTTGGTTAAGGATATAACTTTCACCCCAAAAAAAAAAAAAAATTGTTGGGATTTGACATGTGTATATATATATATATATGTACATACTCACACACACACATATATATACACATATCGTTGTATTTGATGTAGTTGATTTAGAATTGCTGTTTTGGTTGCTAATCTCATCCCCCCAAATAAGATTTACTGGGATTTTACCATCAACAGTGGGGATTCAACGATGGGAATATGGGTTGTAATCCAATCCCCTATGAACAATCCCACAATGTCAAGGGACCCCAATTCATGAGTAGATCCAATACTAAAAACAATAGTCTCTAAGGGGTCTTCAACGATGGAGGGAACAGAACTTGACGGATTACAGGATGATACCGGATGGGTGGCTCAACCATCAACCAGATCACCTATCGTGTTTGCAGGGACGATATATGCCAGTGAAATCCATGTTTACAAGTGTGGTTCCATTAACAACCCAAGTGCTGTGAATGCTCTCATTACCGGTAGCTCAACGGCCAACCGCTTAGACCCCTGTGTGCAACACACGGGAAGTGCTGCTGTACAGTTTGTAGTTGCCCACTTGTGTGGTAAAAGAAGAGCCGAGGGTGCTCGTCGGAGCTGGTGTTTGAATGGGGTTGGATCTGACAGCATTCAATGGGCAAAAATATGTTTGCTTCAGATGAAACTTGATGTTTCCCTTCATGATAAAGCTGGGGCTCCAGCTTCACAATTGCCATTTCCCAACATGTTGAGTATGCAATCTTCACACAGATAGGGCAGATGGCCCCTTCCATGTATTGTTTTCCAGTAAAGGCTGGCTTTCTTCAAAGATGGGCACGTGTTCAGTCGTTTGCTTTGCTTGAAACATGCGCAAAGATGTGCATACGCAATGGTGTGACCGCTAAAGGGACATCATATGTGAACACTAGTATTCGCACATGTTTCATAATGAGACTTAAACCACAATTAGACTATTTTAGGGAGAGGAAAAACAAAGGCAGGAACCATCGAGGGCTCAGAAGCATATGGTTTGCTTAAGATTATATAATCATAAGTAATTAAGATTAATCAGATCAATATCAATATCACCCCGGTCAGTAAACCCCCTGTCCCTAACTGAGGTAGCCCATTTACAGCTGAGTTGCAAACCCACTAACCAGTGACATCCAGTGGGGTGTTCCTCCATGGTCCTTTAATCCCGTGTAATTATATCCTTATCAAAAACCACCATTTCTGTGGGGTCAATCCACCACTGTATTTATCGCAAAGTATTTTCCGTTGGTATGTATAATATGTTCAATATATCATACCTATTCATATCTACTATCCATTGGTTTTAATATTCCATTGCGTTCCATTATAATAACTTTAATCCACCACTCTATTCCTATAGCCATGTGAGGGGTCACTCAATGACCCTTTTTCTGCCATGCAGGTGACGCTGCCAGATGGCTCAGTCCGAGCATCTTGCATTAAATTTACTGCAAGGGTACTTGGAGAGGACAACTATAGTAACAAATGGAAACATATATACATATATGGTAACAACATGTATAGTAACTATAATGCCTAATTAAAGATACCCAAAGATACCTAAAGATCTAATTCCTAGGTTTGAACGACACGCAAAACGACTCTAATTCCAACGTTACAAGGTTCGAAGGCGTGAACGATGGTAAACTTAATAGACTTCACTTTAAAAATCTTGTGGCAGGTTTTAGGTACCCTTTTTTGTTTTTCACAAATATCAAGAGAATTCGGATAGAATGGGTTGCTCATAATCCCATAGGATCCATGTATGCTATATATGCTAAGATTTGGGGATATATTGATGGTAAATGTTACCATATATAGCATACATGGATCCTATGGGATTGGTCACAATTTCTTCCAGTGTTTGCGAATTTGAATGCCCCCTCTTCCGGGAACATGGACACCTGAAGCATCGGCGTCCATCGGTCAGGAAGCCACCAGCTATGTGACCACTCCTTTGGAGATTGCAGAGGACTCGGCGGGGTCATTGGTCGACCTCACCGTTAGCCATGATGGGTAGTATTGGCTTAGCCATGGGGTTCACTTTTCTCATTACTTCCGGAAGTACTCAGCAACCTGCAGCATTTTGCAGCACTGTTTGGTAATCAAACATGATCAAACATGGCTGGGAAATTGATGGAACTAGCAAATCATGTATTGACAAATCATCTACTGGAACTTCCCGGCTCAGATTCTGCACAGACGTAACAGTAAGGTGGCCATTAAACTTGTCAGCGGTGCGGCGATGAACCTGTTTAAGATGAATCAAGCTGATATGAAAGGACGATGGGCATCAACATAGTCTCCCCATGGTACATACATAATTTCAAAGATTTACAACTAAGTGATAATCCCCGTGTCTCACCATGATTCAGAGGTGTATCCCACAAAATCTCCAGACATATGACATATCATTAAGTTATATTAAAATAAATTGATCAATGATGGTGCATGAATATATCCGCATCATTCCGCATCCAATTCACAAAAACAAAGAAATCGCTGATGTATGCCACAAACTTCCTCAAAATACCACAAGTGGATCCCAGAAAGAAGCACCGCAAAACGTATCATCATGTATCATCCAATAATATGCATGTATATTATATATATATATGTGTGTGTGTTCTATTTTCCCCATATGTCCTTTTCTATATCATATCCTCAGTTCGGGTATGGCCCAGGGCATATCCAAGCGCCTGGCCGCCGATGCTGTGGTGGCGCTGGTGGAATTGACCGAGTTCGGAGACCCAGGGACGCCGGAGACGCCGGAGACCGGAGCGGCGCAGATCGTTTTGGATGTTTTGGGGCGGTGCAGATGTACAATTCGAGTCAAACAAGTGATTTGGGTATGGGTCAATACCTATAGATACATTTTTAGTGGGATGAACATCCATTTACCAGCTATTTTGGGGTTCACTAGGTACCAGGGTTTTGACCCATCCCCATTTGTGAACAATATGTGGACAATATGACAATATCAATTAATGGTCAAAAATAGCTAGTTTGGAGATTTCTAGCTGGGAAAATCTCTTAGTTATCATAGTTATCGTTCAGAGGCCGCAGTTTGGAGCGGTGGCCTTGGGCCTTGCAGGCATTTGTTCCCCGACAGCAGAGGGTGGTTCGTCAAAATGTTCCCAGATCCCATGTATATCGAGCCAGTTTGAATCCCATATCATCGTCTAGAATCATCGAAAATCATCTAAACACATACCCTCTGGTTATTTAACAGTTCGGCATGGTATAGATGGCCCATAGAAATAGATGGTTTACCTAGCTATAAAATGGGTGGATTTTCCATGGCGAACTGTTAGTCATAACCAGATAGTAATCCATATTTATTCCCCTTATTAATCACTATAGACTATAGATACATTAACCGCTATTAGTGGATATTTACCCATTGAAACATCATCTAAAATCAAGAGCAACTTTGTGAAATCCTAAGGCCGGTGGATGACAGCTGTGCCCCCTGTGTGGCTGCGGCCTGGAACTTAGCTGCGGCTTTCATCGACATCCCAGCTGTTGTGTAATTCATGGGATTTGATCGGAATCAATAGGGTTTTATTGGAATTTCATTGGATTTTATAAGGATCTAATACGGAATTAAATGGGATTTGACCGTGAAATATAGGACAATCTGGAGGTTTTATGGGGGTTTATTGAGCTTTAACTATTTATATGCATAGATGAATGATGGTTGGTTGATGATTGGTTCGTCATGCAATAGGGTTTTTAACCATCAAACCATGAGGATATAAGTGGATACAACTGATAATTTGTGATTGGCTGCTGAGTATTTACAGGGTTCTACTACGATATAGGGATGATGTTGCCGGTTTAAATATGTTCCATTTTCACGTTGCCCCAAGAAGGTGGTGTAAATAGACAGAGATTCAATATATAGCCTCCTGTGATCAAAGATGGCTATGGACAATTTCCCTTAATGAAAAAACCTTAAGTACGATGAGTTTCCCATTCAAATGACCATTTATAGGAAATTTCTCGTTTAATCACCATTTCAGGAGGTAAATAATCTATAATCAGTGAACAATTATTTTTTCTCATAAGCTATGTTTGATGACCGGAAGGTGTATAATGCTGTAGACCCAATGCCATAAACCTACCATGACTGGGGATGCTTCAAAAAACCATAAACATGGTGATTGGGCCACAAGCTGGGCACTCATGCAAGGATGGGGAAGATGACGAGGACGGCTTGACCATAGGAAACCGTGAGTTCGGGAATCATAGGAAAGTCCTAAAAAGGATCTATGGTTCAGGGCATCAAGGACATAAACTGGGAAATTATATGGTATTACATATAAATTATATGAACATATTGGAAAATGATCAAATGTATGAACTTATTTGACCATTTCACGGCGCGTTTTAAGAAGCTTTAGGTGGCATTGACCAATGGGTACTACCAAGTTGGACCATAATAGGAGTAACTATCCCCAACGGGCCGAACTTTTCAGGTCAGTCAAGGATATTTTACTCAGCTAGACCCAGATTTGTGAAAACTTGAGAGATTTGATTCTTGCCAGCATTAGGTCCTCAAACGCTTCGGATTCGAAAATTGTGAGCAAAATGGCTTGGTGTGGGCGGGAAGCTGATTTTCTTGTTGAACACCCTCGGTAGTCAAACACGGTCATGGCAAATACGTGTACAAATTGTATGATATTATATATATAGTGACATATATGTGCATTCATATATATATATACACCCTCTCTCTCTCTCTCTTTCTCTGACGTCTTTATCCATACACAAAAAAATGGTATGGATGATGCTCCTCACAGAAATGGAGCTAGGATTCTTCGCCGCCCAGGAGGAGGAGGAAACCAAGGGACAACTCTGGGATCTCACCAGGCCCTTAGAAGGCCGGATGATCGGATGACCGTTGTGCCACGTTGTGCCGGTGTAGCGAAGTGAAAGTGTGAGCTGCTTACTGCAGTTCTCTGTTTGCTTTGGCTATCAAAAGTTGGGATATGTGTTTCATAACCAGCTCAACCATCATATGCTTGGGAAACTCAACCATAGCGATGATTTTCATGCTTCGACGCCAGGGAACTGCAAACTTGAACTGATCAAGTGGGGTGCCCCAACGACCTGCCACACTCACTGCGGGGTGCAAAGTGGAACATCCCATTGATAGGCAAATCATCGAACTGCATGGGCAATTGTCCATAGCATTCCATAGCAATGTTAGTTTATTGGAGGGTAGACAGAATATGGAAATGTCAAAAAATCAGCCCACGAATTGGAATGGTGTTGAAAAGTCCATGTTCTATTAACTACTGTACATGATGATTATACCATATCATACAGATATATTCTGACATGGGGATTTGTATAAAGATATATAGAGATAGGAATGGGCAAAAAAACATCCATCATTGCAGATGGAAACCAACCATTTGTAGATCATGTTCCAGGCGAAAAAACCCATGGGTTTTCCACATCTGTTCGTATGTTTTCCTTAGGGTATCCAGCTGAAAGAAGTCATTGATCTACTGTCCACTTATTTTCTTACTGATTCCAACTAAAGGTAGGGAATGGGGCTATGATCCAATCCACAACTATTGTCACCTGTTTTTCACCCCCCGGCGGCGCTGAGTCTGAGGTTCGACGATGTCCGGGGTAGAGATACCTTCTGGCACTCCTCCTCGCATGCCGGGCCAACACAGATCTGGATCAACGCCGCGACACAGATGGCTATGGTACCGATGGTGACCCCCAAGTTGTAACCATTCTATAGGAAAAACCTATGACACTATATAATATGATAAACCATAAGGCTTTGAGGCACGTTAGTGTCAGATAAACCCAGGTTTTACAGCAAGTTTATTGCAACTTTATAAAGGGCATGATGATAAACCATGAGATGTTGGAGTATTGTCAGACAAACTCAGATGAACTTAACTCTCTGTGACAGTCCAAAGCTCTATCCACCACCTGTGTTCCAGAGGAGTCCAGCATCATTTCATATTATTTCACCTGAAGCCAAAATGAAGCTGTTCCAGAAAATAACGTAACATGGTAACCCGTTCATGGAAAATGGCCCTAATCGAAATAGATGGTTTACCTGGTTTACCTATGAAAAATGGGTGGATTTTCCATGGCAAACTGTGAATGTCATTTCCAGATGGTATATCCCATTAAATCCCATTAAATCCCATTAAACCACCATTTTCCTATGGTTTTCATATGGTTTTCCCGTTGCGTCCCGTTGCGCGTCCGACGGATGTCGCGTCGTACATCTTTCCGAGCCTCGCGCAGGTGCTCGGAGCGGCCTTGGAAGACACCTTTGGTGGACATCTGACCATCGGGTGCGACCTGCAAAGGATCGACTTTTTAAAAGGACCAGCGGAAGCATCAACAAAAACCACTGGAAAATACTGGAACTGGATGAAAACATGGTGATAACATGGGATAAAACACTGGAAATGGATGAAAACATGGTGATAACATGGGATAAAGATATGGGATAAAGATATGGGAGAACATATGAGATAGCTATGCATCAATATGATTCGTAAATCTCAGAAAACCCGATGTTTGTGGAGATTCATTCCCTCTTACATTGAGACATGCCAGGTGATGAAGAAAAAAGGGAGTTACCTCCTCTAGTTTCCATATTCAACATGATCTTTTGGGTTCAACATGGGGATGTTCCATGCCTACCTCTGATAAAGGTAAGGTCTCTACAAAAATGTGATGACTCTCAGTGCCACAAGGCCCGCCGTAGAGGGTGGCTTCTACTACGACATGTATCTAGGCCGGGTGCTGGGATGATCTGGTGGTTGAAGGAAGTTGAAACAACCGCATGGCTGGCCGGAAAACCCGTCATTTATAGATGATTGTCCTATTAAGACATGCTAAGACCTCCATTTAGTTTGAGAATGTCCCAGGGTTGATTACCAGCTGGTGAAAGCAGTTGCTTCCGCAACTCTTGGATGATCAGAGGTCTTACCTCTAGCCCGATTTTGGTAGAACATGCATGCTGCATTGCCCACATGTGCTCATCCCTCTGAAGGCTCGATAGATTCAGGAAAATCGAGGCACTTCAACCACAAGGATGAAGCTTGCCGCGAATCATTTCATGACTTTCCTTGTAGGTAGTCCCCCTCAATCATCTATTATCGTACAGCCCAGGTCAGCCACATAATATCCTCGCGATTATGCCGCATAGCGTGGCAACACTAACCAACCATGATTGGTAAACAGAATTCTGGCTGCACAGCTACTGTGGCAAACCCAACGGTAGAGCCTCTTTTTGTTCGGGGGTTGGATTGGGTTAAGACTCCAGCTACACCCAAATGGTCCCCAAATGGTCCTCACATGTCCCCACGTACCACGGTTAGATATCATGTGATACCATGTGATACGTTATCAATGACACATGAATCCATTAACCCGTGAACTCTTCAACTTCAATCAACACATTAACCAAAATGATATATGCCAGGCCACCGGCCACCAATCCCCCCATGGTATCACCCCCTTGCAAAGACACATATATGCATACCTACCTACCTACCTACCTACCTACCTACCTACATACATACATACATACATACATACACGCCTACATGCTTACATGCTTACATGCTTACATGCTTACATACATACCTACCTACATCCATTCTTACCAACCTTCCTATTTATAGTACCTGCAGATGACATGGGAGTTGTCGAACATACCCAAAAAACGATAACTCCCATGTCATCTGTAAAGTGAAAAAAGCAGAACAATGCATAAGTCCCATGTCATCTGTAAAGTGCCTCGCAAAAAAAAAATCACATGACACGGGACCTCTGCAATTGTTTGGGTTCTAAAAGATGCAAAACGTGTCATGTCAACTAAACTGACACACTGTACATTTCACATCCCACACAAAGATAGTATATGAGTGTATGACTACCTGCTAGCAGTTTGAATAATCCAACATTATACGTCAGCTGTTAGAATATTCCAAAGTCACATGAATCCATTCACCTCGTTCTATTTAGCAACTATCTAGCAGCTATTCAGAAGCTACTTGGCAATTCTTTAGCATTTATTCAGCAGCTATTTACCAACTATTTTGAAGCTATTTAGAAGCCATTTGTCAATTATTCAGCAACTATTTAGAAGTTATTTTGCACCTATTTAGTACTTATTCAGCAACTATTTAGAAACCATTTAGAAGCTATTTAGCAACTATTTAGCTGCTATTTAGCAGCTATTTAGCAACTATGTAGCAACTATTGAGCAGCTATTTAGCAACTATTTAGCTGCTATGTAGCAGCTATTTAGCAACTATTTAGCAACTATTGAGCAGCTATTTAGAAGCTTTGAAACTATTTAGCGGTTATTTAGCAGTTTTTTTAGCTATTTAGCAGCTATTTCAGTAACTATTTGGCGGCTACTAAAGCTATTTAGCAGCTATTTAATACAGGTAACTATTTAGCAACTATTTGGCAGACATTTAGCGTGTATTCAGCAACTATTTAGCAGCTACCTAGCACGTATTTAGCAGATCCCTGTGATCATTTTCTCTACAAAATAGTGCGGCAAATAAGGAGGTGCAAACACCTCTCGAGCCAGTGCAGGGCCACCAGTTCAAACTTTGTCTACAAAATACAGGATTGAGCGTCGTCAAATATATATATATATATATATGTATATAATGCTATACATGTCATGTGCTTTACATGCATGAAAATTGAATACGATTTTTATTGATACCAAGATTGAACAACATTGAACCTTAGATAACTCACATTTCGTATATAGAGTTGCATGACCTACCTGTGCATACACAGGGCACACCAAGCCTTTGAAAAATATCTAACTATTATTGAACACATATGCACAATTTTAAGATTTCAAAAAATTACACAATAAGTTTTTTCTCATTTACCCACCATAAAACGTGACATTTCTCATTTTCTCGTTGTGTCCCTCCCGTTATAGGCTTCCCCGTTGACCCTGTGTGTTACCCCCGTTGCCAAAGTTTTATGTGTGGCTTACCTCCGTTGCCGGGTCGAAGTCCTCGAGCCGGGCTCTTGGAAGTCCCATGTGTGGGCTTACCTCCGTTGCCGGGTCGAAGTGCCAGTTCGAGCCGGGCTCTTGGAAGTCCCATGTCATGTCCCATCTCCTGGTAAATTCGTCCCCTTGAATGTCCCATCTCCTGCGGTTAAATTCCTCTTCCTGTCTCCCTGCCTGCCAGTTCCCACGATGCCCAACCTCCCGCGGTAAATTCCTCTTCCCGTCTCCAGTTCCGGCCTTGGAAGTCCCATGTCATGTGGTAAATTCGTCTCCCTTGAATGTCCCATCTCCTGCGGTTAAATTCCTTTTCCCATCTCCCTACCTGCCAGTTCCCACGATGCCCAACCTCCCGCGGTAAATTCCTCTTCCCGTCTCCCTACCTGCCAGTTCCGGCCGGTAAATTCCTCTTCCCGTCTCCCTACCTGCCAGTTCCGGCCTTGGAAGTCCCATGTCATGTGGTAAATTCGTCTCCCTTGGATCTCCCATCTCCTGCGGTAAATTCCTCTTCCCGTCTCCCTGCCTGCCAGTTCCCACCTTAGGTGTCCCATCTCCTGTGGTAAAATTCCTCTTCCCGTCTTCCTGCCTGCCAGTTCCCACCTGCTGTGGTAAATTCCTCTTCTCATCTCCCTACCTGCCACTTCCCACCTTGGATGCCCCACCTCCCGCGGTAAATCCTCTTCCCGTCTCCCTACCTGCCAGTTCCGGTCTTGGAAGTCCCATGTCATGTGGTAAATTCGTCTCCCTTGGATGTCCCATCTAATTCCTCTTCCCATCTCCCTATCTGCCAGTTCCCATCTTGGATGTCCCATCTGCTGTGGTAAATTCCTCTTCCCATCTCCCTACCTGGCAGTTCCGGCCTTGGATGTCCCATCTCCTGCGGTAAATTCCTCTTCCCATCTCCCTACCTGCCAGTTCCCACCTTAGATGTCCCATCTCCTGTGGTCAAATTCCTGTTCCCATCTCCCTACTTTGCAGTTCCCACCTCTTGTGGTACATGTTTCCTCCCTACCTGCCAGATCCGGCCTTGGAAGTCCCATTACGGCCTTGGAAGTCCCATGTCATGTGGTAAATTCCTCTTCGCATCTCCCTACCTGCCAGCTCCCACCTTGGATGTCCCATCTCCTGCGGTAAATTCCTCTTCCCGTCTCCCTATTTGCCAGTTCCCACCTTGGATGTCCCATCTCCTGTTGTTCCCTACCTGCCAGTTCCGCCTGCCAGTTCCCATCTTGGATCTGCCTGTGCTGGGGCTGACTTTCTGTTTGAAATTGTGTGTCACAGATGTTCAGACAGAAAAAATATGGCCAACGTTAGATGGTCCGCCTCCACAGCTAGCAACGTTGATGCTTCAGCCAGTAGCACTGCCCTCTCTTTGGCCCTCTCTTTGGCCGTCTCTTTGACTGGCTCTTTGACTGGCTCTTTGACTGGCTCTTTGACTGGCTCTTTGACTGGCTCTTGGACTTGCTCTTGGACTTGCTCTTGGACTTGCATTTGGACTTGCTCTTGGACTTGCTCTTGGACTTGCTCTTTGGCTGGCTCCGCATCTTTCTGAGGTTGGACCTAAGATCTGTCTGATCTGGACTCGCTAGGAGGTTTTTTTTCAGCAATGCGTTGCAACGCGGCATCGACTCGTTGATTTGGGCTACTTACGGCTACTCCCATGTACTTTCATGTGAAATCTGAAAGCATCTGAAAGCCAAGCAGCTGTGTCATCGCCTTGGCAGCTTTGGTTGTCTCCACCCTCTGTCCATTTGGCATCTTCTAGGCCTTCTAGGCCTTCCTCGCATTTACCTTCTTCGCCTTCATTTGGTGCACGCTTTCGCTTCCGACCTTTTCGTTTGGCTTTGACATCTGCTCTCGCTTTGACCTCTCCGACGCAAGGGTCCAATCCAAATGGTCCAGGGTGTGCTTCTGCCTCGGCACGTCCCACCTCCTCACCTTAGGATTCCCATCTCCTGTGGTAAAATTCCTCTTCCCATCTCCCTACCTGCCAGTTCCCACCTTGGATGTCCCATCTCCCGCGGTGTAAAGTCCCATGTCATGTGTAAATTGGCTCACTTATTCTCATGTCATCTGTCAAAAAAATGGAAAAATGCCTGCCCGTTAGGTCGGCGCATAACTCCCATGTCATGTGTAAAATAAAAACCCATAGCAAAATCGATACATAAATCCCATGTCATGTGCCAAAAAACATTGGCTAAATCGGCCGCAAAGTCCCGTGTCATCTGCGCCTAGTATACATACCTACCTTCATACATAAATGTGCACATGCATTCATACATACATAGATACCTACCTAGATACATACACCAATACCTACCTACAGCATGCATGCACAGCTTCGTACATACCTGCCTACCCACATACAAACATAAACACATATGCATTCCTACTTACATCCATCCATCCATGCATGCATGCATACATGCATACATCCATACACACATACACACATACATACACATACATACACACACATACACACACATACACATACACATACACACACATACACACACATACACACACATACACACATATACACACACACACATACACACACACACATACACACACATATACACACATATACATACGTATACATACATACACATACATACGCATACATCCATCCATCCACCCATCCATCCATACATCCATGTGGTTCCACGTGATACCTAAGACTCAAGAAACCATGGCTACCTCGGCTTGTCTTGGCCAGGTGAGCAGCGGCTGTCGGACGCCAACTTCCAGGAGATCGAGAAGTCGGTGCAGCAGCTGCGGCAGAGTCCCTTGGAGAACGATGGCAACGTGGGGATTTTTGGGGCGGTTGGTTCAACATGATTTAACTGCAAAAATATGTGAAGCATGAGAATTTAAGCAAAGATGATGCTTGTTACAGTAGTATGATTTATTGGGATTCAAGAGGCAACTGTTGGAATTTAACAGTCAAACATGATAATGACAACCATGCAAAAGCGACATAAATGATTAACGCGATTTGATATAAGTTTAACCATCAAAAGTGATGAAACGTAGGGATTGGCATGATTTTAAAGTGACACATTTGGATTCAGTCAAGTTGACTCATCTACATCACCCAAGCAAATGGGGGTTCGTTGGTTTGGTTGAAGAGAGCATCTACAGTTGAAATGATTTTTTCCTATCAAATATGATCAAATAATTACAGGGTTGTTCACCGATCCAGTGTCAAAAATGTGATTGGGTAATGTACTTGTGATGAATAGTTAAATACATTATGGCATGTCATGGCCATATGACACTTATTTATTGGCATTGGATTTACCATGAGGGAGAAATATATATATATATAAACAGATAGGTAGGTATCTGCGTATTTTTTTTAATGCATATATATATATACACACCAGCAATCCTGACTTTGTTTATTTTGTGGTTTAAGAGTGATATAAGGTTTTGTTATATTATAAATATATTTAGTATGTATTTATTGATTTGTTTGTTTAATAATATAATATACATGACATGGGATCCAATTTTTGGTCTGCACTGTTGTGAGATACATATGTCATATTTATATATATATATATATGTGTGTGTGTCTATATGTTCTTATTTGGATGGGTTAAATGTGGTTAAATCAGATTCACATGGCAACGATTAAGTTGTGCCTACAGGTACCTGGATACCAGCCTGAGCCAACTATTGAAGACATAACAACTATTGAAGACATAACATGATGCAACCATCATCCAAAGTGTGGAATTCGTGATGCCGTTTCAAACCAGGGAGTTCACCTTTTTCAAAGCGAGGACGACGTGGATATTCTTCGCATTGGGTTAAGCCAATTTGGAGATGTCCAGAAGGAAATCCAAAGAATTTGATATTGGTTGTACCAGCCATTTCCAGGCCTCCATTCAAGCTACCCTCTACTGATAGGGTCATAGGAGTCATAGCAGGCATGTTTGCGAAACGGTTGATGTGTTAAACATATTTCTTTATGTCAAAATTGGTGAATTGACCGAATCAATAGTCTCATTTGCAAGCAAAAAAAAACCTAGCAATGGACAGCCTCCCCTTGTTATAGATGAGTTTGATCTTCCATTGCCATTTTTGTGTACCAAAGTGTTCAACATGCCATCATGGCTGCTATCCTCTGGAAAACCATCCAATGGACAATGGTTCATGAATATGTTGTTCATTGTTTTTCCATTTTTTGTGTCCAATATGTTCCTAATCTGTTCCATGAGAGAAAAGTCACAGAATTGGATGATGGGAATATTTACAGGAACCCCCTATATTTGATGGTAAAAACTAAAAACCATGGTTTCCTCTAGATTTTTCCTTAAAGCAATCCATTGAAAAAGGATATTTCCAAGTACCAAACCTTTGATCACTCGTTGCGCCATGGTCACCCAGGCAATGCGCCATTTGAGCGCATGGTGATTTCCAGCCTGTGGCCTCAGTGGTGGATGGAAAAGACATACGGGGTAGATATATATATATATATATTAATATATAAACATGCATATACATAATATACATATATATATATATACATATATATATATATGTGTGTGGTTATATATGTAAACAATGATGAAAAAAATAACAATAATTGGAAATAAAAGGAATTGGAAATAAACATTGTTGGATAAAAAAATGAATTTCAGCACTGGTGGTTGATTAATCGGGGGTAGGCCAAACGTTTTATTAATCAGAGGGGGCCACCTGTTTTTAAATTACCATTTTTTGGGGGGGCAGTGGTGGTTGATTAATCGGGGGGGATTATTAATCCTCACTTGACATTATATCTATCGATCGTCTATCGATCGATCGATCGATCGATCTATCTATCTATCTATCTGTATGTACAGTATACCCCCGTATGTATATAATTATTGATATTTATATGTTTATTGCTCTTGTCATATTTTCAGTGTGCTGTTGCTGTTGTTGTTGTTGTTTTTGTGGTTGTGGTTGTGGTTGTTGTTGTTGTTGTTGTTGTTGTTGTTGTTGTTGTCTCTATGCATATACGTGCCCACCCTGGAATACTTGCAGCGTTGCAGCTGGCTCGTTGATTCACAGGTTAGGTCCCGGTCATGACATAGTCGACATAGTCATCAAGGTAGCTGCTGGGTTATGACGGTTACAAAACTCCTTAAGCAGTACTAACTGCCTGTTGGTCACGAATGTGTATTGAAATTCAGGTACCCCGTGGACTTCTTCTTGACCTTTTGGTCATTTCACAATCCATTTTATGTCATACTCCCACTATTATTAGCTGCATTTGTTCCCATATGATTGGATTACAATTGACTTGGGCAATCAAGAATACCTTCTGGTGATTGGTTAACTATAGGGGTTATCATACCTTATTAATTGGTGAATTATCGTAGAACTATATGCTCTATATCTGCCTATCGGCCAACTAGTATATACATATCTACATATTTTTGCATGTTGCTATCTACATATGCAAGTAGTTTCCACTATTTTTTGGTATATTTTTGGTATAAACGGTGGTGATATGTTCATGTTTATCATGGCTCACCTGTTGCTTCACCTTTTTGGTGACCTCCCGGACTCCAGCTGCACCCCCGGAGTTCCCCGGAGTTCCCCGGAACGCTGGGAACACCACTGAGGAGAGGAGGCGCTGGAACTCTTCGCACAGAATCCGTTTAAGGTGGATTTGATCCAAAGAAAGGTGCAGATCCAATGGGATCCCCACTGGGGATGGGGAAATACCCGGCCTGGTAAACTAACAGTTTGCTATGGAAAGATCCACCATTTTTAATGGGAAAATCCACTACTTCTATGGCCATTTTCAATAGCTACGTTAAATTACCAGAGGGTATGGGAAATGTGAATGGAAAAGGAATGACTTAAATAGATGGTTTGGAGAACTTCGAAGAAAAAATCCGGGAAAATGATGGAAAATCGGATTGGAGAAAAATTGGAAAATTATTGAAAATTGAATCCGGAATGCTCAATATTTGATGTCAAAAGCAATGGTTTCCAGGCTGGGCAAGATTTTCCTTGACACCAATCCATTGAATGGAACATATAGAAACACATGGGGCAATGTTGAACATAATATGGAAACACATGGTCCCGAGTTTTAGCAATTGGTTCCTTGATCCAACAGACACTCCTCAATAAATAGGCGCAGGTCTCAATATATCATCAGATATCATGATCTACTTGGAGTCTTGGGGACAATCGGAAAAACAGGACGAGGAACCCCGGAACCCCATGTGTTGTTCCATGAAACATGGGTGTGTATATAGAAATTGTCCCATGTATATAGTACCCAATCAAGTGATTTTGGGGAGTGTGTGTCCAAAAAAATCTGGAAGTTGTGCCCAGCAAGATAAACTCCACTGCGAGTGATCCCCATTGTTGTTTAGTTTAGATCATTTTATACTATATCCCCATCTAAGATGATTTGAACATACCTCTGGAGCATACCCCAAGTCCCTCCAACACCCCAATAAAAAGAATCCTTTCATAAACCTTTCTGAAGTGGCAAGGGGTATGCTCTGTGCGGGGTCTCTTGTTTTATTTTTGGATTCTATGCCGCCTGTTGATTATAGATTTAGATTTAGTTGATAGAATTTCTAGTCCTGACTTTGGTTTATTTCTAGTCTAGATGTTGTCCGACCATTTATAACAATATCTATCAGTTTTATCAATCAAGGAAAAATCCCCATGTTTCTAAATATCACATTGTTTGCATCATATCAGTTAACTCAAGAAAAACCCATAAAACAATGCCAATGTTTCGAATGAAACCCGCATGTTTTCGGCTGCACCCCAGCATCCTGCCGCAGAACGTCCAGGTGGCCCCTGGCAGCATGACCACGGCCTATCGATGCGGCGATCTGGTCGACCTCTGTCGTGGGTGCAGGGCTCAGTTGACGCTTTGGGAACGAGAAATACCGAGAATCGTTGGAAGCGTTGGGGAACTCGTTGTGTTGATTCGGATGAAGTCTCGTTGTAGCTCCGACGTTTTTGGCCAACAAGTAGTGAGAAGGTAGGTCCCTGCTGCACTGGAAGAGTCCGTTGCATCATTTAGGCATCATGTTTTTTGCTGAGAGTTGCGTTTTGTAGGGGGTTCACATGATATATCCCGGATATCTCTATGTAAGCCTAAGCCACTGACCTCTCTGTGGTTGTATTGGGAAGATGTAGCTGGAAGCACCATTCTCCTCAGTTCACGGTTGGACCATTCTTGCGTGATGGCTATACCCTTTATATGCATTTGTATCCAATTCTTGTTGATGGTTATGCATTGGTGAGGCTGGTGAGGAAGTGTAAGCGCAGGTGCAAATATTTAGCGAGGGGCTTATTGTCATTGATTTCTTCAAGAAAATTCCCCAAGACAGAGTTGAGAACTCATCCCATTTGCTTTTTTGCTGCAAGCAGCACAACCCACAATGTTTTTTGTGTTTTTTTGTTTCACCTATTTGCAGCAGTGGTGCTTGAACACATGACTTGGTCATAAGCGACCAAACATGTCAGATGGCCTCATGTCATTTGCTAGCAAGGCCCAAAAATGGCGGCACACACACACAAAAAAAAAAAACTTCGGATGGTCGACAACTCTCAAGTCATGTGCCTGCACATGTTTCGGGTCAAAACCATGCTCATGTCATTTGCTCAACGTATGGGGCAAAAAAACTCTAATTATTCCCATGTCATCTGACCATATCTGACCCTAATAATTTTATAGTACCAAATTTGATTGGTATAATTTATAGCCGAAGTTCACACCCATAGTTCTCGTAGAAGTTCCGTTCAATTCCCAACGTTGGCGTTTTTGCCGCCATTTATTTCTCATGCAACGTCGCCTCGCGTCGCTGGGTACCCAGCCGCACTGCAGGCCTCACTTGCCCTCGACGGCACGAGTAAAAGCCTTTAAGGCGGAGATGGGATGACTGGGTAAATGATGGGATTCAACTGATCAGTGGGATTTTCAGGATCCAATTGATGGAGGTACTAACTGTACCATAGGTTTGGCCATATTTTGTGATATTCCCTGAAATTTAGGTACCTCCAGTTTAGGTTCCTGAAATGACCATTGAACTTCAAATTTAACCAACTAAAATTGGGGTTGGGGAATTGTAACCTAAGGTTGGGTGGGGTTGAATGGGATTTCATCATATTTTATCAATATGATGGTAATGCTATGTACTGGTGAGCAATCATTTGCATAACTCATAGCAACCTCACGCCGCGACGGTGAGACTTCCGCGTGGATGCAACGGGTGGGACATCCGTACGACCCTCCAGCGACCGTACCACAACAGATCACGACATTCTGTGTGTTTGGCATTGGTGATCCTTTCTATTCCTTCATGTAATATATTATAAGATATAAGAATGTAATATTATATATAGTTACATAAGACGATTATTGATTCACTAAGCCTTACTGTAATATGGATTGCTTCAGGTCTTTCACATCAGGCCTTGGCTTTCGACCCCCGGGCTCAGTGACTCAGTGCAGGTCACAAAGAATTCCTCGGCCTATTGGCTGGCGTCTGCGGACAATGATTCGTTGTGAACAACCCAGATTTGTCCACAGCATGGTCATGGCATGGCATGACGGAGTTAAGATATAGATAGATGCCCTCGGGAAATTGAGGGTAGCTATGAAAAATCACATTTGCACAAGGGAAATCATCAGAATTCATTTGTCAATGGACCCTTTTCCATAGCAACCTGTTAAATAAGAGGATATGGACAGGCAACAGTGCATGTCACCAACATGACACTTATTTGCAAGCCTGAAGTTCAACATGGAAGCAATGGGCCATGTTTAATGGGACCAGCATTTTCCAGACCCAATTTTAATGGATGGTGGATCGTAAAAGTCTTAAGCGGCTGTAGAAGCCAGGTTACTGTACATACGATGTAGCATGATACCCAGAGTCTAGTTGATGGTGATACGAGTAAAGCTAGGATGGAAGGGAACAGCAGGACAGAAAGAAGGACCCTGCCACCTCTCAATGACGAACCAGATTCGATTCACAATTTCCCTTCCGTTTTGCATGGTTGACCCTCCAATCCAACATGACGCTTTAGGAAATGGTAAGTCAACAACAAAACTAATCAACCATATATGATATATCCCATAGGATCCATGTATGGTATATATACCAACATTTGGGGTATATTGATGATAAATGTTACCATATATAGCATACATGGATCCTATGGGTATAGACGTACACAACTAGATGTCGTGAAAATTGTTGGCCGACATGTCTCGAGACATTGGGTACCACAATGTCATTCCAGCTGAGCACATCGGCATCACCAAGGCAGAGAATCTACGGCGTATCCTTCCCATCTGAGAAGTTGTTAAAGGCCAGGGGCACATGGGACCAGGTCTAGAAAATGGTCAAGATAGGAATGCAACAATTTTGCAACTCATATAAGCCAGATGGATAAACAGAAGCCGGAAAGACAGGTCGAGTATAAACTAGATTGGATAGATAGAGATGTAGAGAAAGAGATCTTTACAGATGTCTGCAGATGGTTCCAAATCTACACATACCTACGGACATCATCACATCATCAGACATCACGAACAGCACATCCCCTGCCAGGCACATCTCAGGCGTTTGGAAGAGGCCAAGGAACGGGACCATCGCCGAGCAAGGGGACCTGGTGACCACAACCAGTGGCCCTCTTAATGACTTTCGATGGCCGAAATAGCAACCCCAAAAAAGATAAGGCATTTGTTGCACATAACATAGCAATACATAGCATATATTGGACCTTGAGCAGTGGTACCTCTACTGCTAGGATAGAGCACCCGTGAATTTCCACTTTTAAAATGCTACTGGCACGCAGAAGATGATGAAAGTGTCCCCTAAGTTGGGTATGAGAGCGCATGGTGTTCCCATGTGTGGGACGGTAGAATGTCGCCCAAATTCAATCCTTGGATGATTTTCTGGCTTTGGCAAGGGTCACAAGTTGAGATATACTGCACATTTGCCCCAAGATATGGGTTGTACAAGGTGGTGCCCCCCTGTTAAATGTTGGTCATAAACCCTCTTAATTGGTTCCAGAATATATCTACGTACCATCAATCCAACACTTCAGCTCCTGAAATAAACCCATTTGGCTAATGACCTGGGGGGCACCACCCTGTAATTCAGTGGCTCTGAGGTGGGCAAACAGCAAGGGCAGCTTCAGCAGCATTCAGTGGGGCTTGGTGATTCTCAGGAGAGCTGCCACGTGGCACAAGTCCACTTGACACACCTTGGATTCAGTGGATCGGTAGTTTAGTATTTGCCACACATGGGGGCAGTTTTTCCCTGGCGAACCCTGCTTTTGATGATTTAAGATTGGCTATCCGATCTATCCGATGGTAAAGAGTTTGGCCAATGAGCTACGGATTTAGTTGGATCATCGGAGCTACGAATATAGTTTCTCAACCACATCATAGTACTATATCCTGGAATATCTGGGCAAATTTGATCACGACCGAACCCTGTTCCCCCTCACTGCTAATAAGGGAAATAATATGAAATAACCCCAAAATTGCCGAATTATTCAGGGTAGTGAATTAGTATAATTTGCCCGGATAGTATCTCTAATTAATTCTAATTATACTTTTGAGAATTGACTTTCGCTTTGGGAAATACATGGCATCACCTTCAGATCCTGGGGGTGTTCACCATGACCTGAGGTTGTTCTTCTTCGACGCCGTCGTCTCGCGGGGGGGACCCAGGGTCCACAACAGTTCACTTGTTTTGATGGCGGTGCACTAGGTCAATAGAGTTATTTCATGGTTAATGAACCACTGTTCAATATTCACACAATATTCACAATGTTCAATATTTTGATGGATACCCTCGGGTAAACTCATAGATCTGTGGAAACCAATTTCAGGAACTTATCATTACAGTAACCATTTAGATCAAAAAATAGGGATTTTTCTTGGTGATAACGGGTGGCTCAACCAGCAAGAAACGGGTGGCTCAAGTCACAGGTGTCACTTCAAGTTTGGGCGTGTTTTCCCCTGATTTCATGGGGAGAGAACCAATCAGAGGTCGGGGCTTTCTATAGATGGTTTGGCGATTTCAATGTACCCGGCCTGGTAAACGTTTACATAACATATACATATATAACTGTGGAAAATCACCATTTTTAAGTTCGGTAAATCAACTATTTCTATGGCAATGTTCAATAGCTATGTAACAAATTACCAGAGGTTATTTTGTTATTTTCTGATCGCCTGGAATGATGCTGGCGACTAAATGAAGATCACGATCAATTGATATTCTTGATGTAGGTGGGAATCAGCCATTAGCATCCACTAGCTATGTTTCCCTTCTGAGAAGGTATTTAAAACCCTTGCTCACAGGCACCCTGACTACATATCTAAGTATTGGATTTTTGGATAATATACAGATTATCCAGCATTCTTTTCTATATACATGACAGTGCAACTAGCCACAAATATAGATTGTGGGATTGCTGGAATGTTGGATTGTGTATTGTAGATTTTCTTGATAAATTGAAATCACTAACAAAGTTGGTGGGTGTGACAACTCCAATTGAACACCACCAACTTGGTTTTGATGAAGAATCCCATGGTTAATCACCATGTTTCACCCACAAAACTGGTTAAGTTGGAGATAAATCCCATGGTTAATCCCACGGTTAATCCCATGTTTCTTGCAAAAAAACACCATTGCTTTGTTGGTCAAATGGCAGTGTGTCAAAACCTTGTACCCGTGTAGTTCACATCAAAATAGCTGGGATTTATGGATGTTCATCATTTTCCATAGGTATTTTATAGGTATTGATCCATTTATCTATAGGTATTTCAATAGGTATTGACCCATCCCCAAAGTGGTCTGAGCGAGGCCTGGGTCCTGTTTCTGGACCAGCTATGGGCACGGCAGCCTGTGACACCGATGTCACCGGCGTTGACCAAGATGGAGATTTCACCATGCGAAAAAAGTGTTGTTTGTACAAGGAAAAGGCGATTTTTAACCATGAAGAATGATGATTGAATCAACATGAATCAACAATAATCTAAATTAACCATGTAAAAACCATGCAAAATGAGTTCAGTTATTTGAACTTATTCAACCAAGAAAAATGGGGATGTGACATGATTTGACCACAAAGAATTGGGATTTCACCAGGACCAGGAGAAGAGGGGATGTACAAAGATGCAAACAAAATACGGTGTAAATGTGTGGGTAAACCGACTGGAAGGCTAATAGATTGACTGTCAACCATTTTGATGGAAGACATTGTTTATCCAACTGAATAACATGTTTGTTTGATGAAAGTTTGATGGGTAATTGCTGATCTTTTAGGTGATTTGGCGGTCAATGATGGATGATATTCTCTTGCATCTGTTGGAAAACTCTGGTGCGAGTACTTGAAATGGCGCGAAATTACGCACATTAAGCGTCTTCTAAATGTTTGGCATCCATTTTCTGTCTCGCGTCAGGGACGACGGTCTCCAGCTGCCAGGACATGAATGTAGCTTACAGAATTGACTTCCGATCCGAGATGACGATGATGATCCTCATGACTGGCGGGCAGCCACCAAGTGTTTGGTGGGGATTGAGACCCATTGGGAGTCAATTTTTGCTTGTTTCAATTATTTTTTAGTAACTGTATATCCCATTATCCCGATGTCCTTGATATGCATAAACATCTACAGGAAACCCAGGAAACCATGGTTTCCTATGAATTTTGGAGTGTCCTGCAATTGTTCCCCAGTTCCCTTTGCAGTACATGTTGGTTGGTTAAATCCCGTTTGCGTTGATTTGATCAGTTAAATATCCCCGTCTTCTGGTTAAACCCTATGAACCCCTATGATGACCCAAAGGTTTGATGGTTTCAGTACAAGGTGGTCCCCCCCCAGTTTTTTTAAGGCCATGTATTGGTTTATAACCCCATCTTCAGCATCATAAACGCGAAAGTTGAGCTAGTTACAAACCAACTTAGCTCCCAGCACCACATAGATGATTATCCTATGTATTTTCCCCGTAATATCCTTATAGATATCCCCATGTTTGCCATCGTTTGATGGTAAATCCGGCCCGGAACTCCGTGCACTCCGTGCACTCCGTGCCTGCACTCCGCAGCTTAGGGCGCGCATCTACAACCGATTGCAGGAGCTCATGAGAGCGGAGTGACCTGGGTCGATTTGATGCCTCAGATGGTGCCCCATAGCTAGCTAAATCATGCTAAATAACGAAGTTGGTGAACATAACTAGCTTATGCGTTGGGGTTGCCGTGGTGAAGTAAAATGACATAATAGTTTTATAGTTATAGATGTTATAGTCGGTTGATTCAAACACACATACACGCAGAGAGAGAGAGAGAGATATATATATATTCTGTAATAGCGGTGGGTGCCTTGTAGAGAACCCTCCATGAGGATTTTTCAGGCCGCGGGCTGTGGTAGTTTTCAAATGGTATCGCTGCTATCGCCCTCGCTGTGATCATCACAACCACCACTAGCATCATGCTCATCCTCATCATCATCATCATCATCATCACCATCATCATCAGAATGACAATATGGTAACATGATAATATGATAATATGATAATGAAAATGAGATAGTGGTCATAGTAGCAATCATCATCTTCAGCAGCAACAAAGATGGCGACTAACAACAACAAGACCTCAAGGTTCGTTTCACACAAGGCATTTGACCGGTATGACCTGCATTCACGCTGTTTCACCACTCAGAATCTGCTGTTTGTTTCAGGTATCGCGCTCGAGGATTCGATGAAGTGATCACTCCCAACATTTGCTCCGCGGAACTTTTCAAACGTCGGCCTCTGAGATTTCAACGCCTACCGGATCTGTCTGTGAACTGGGCCCGTCAACGTAAAGAAACGGGGAATGGCCAGTTCACATCACGTTTCGGCAGATATTTTGAATCATTTTGATAATAATGACTGGTTGGTGGTTTGGAACATTTTTCTATTTTCCATATATTTGGAATAATAATCCCAACTGACGAACTCATATGTTGGGATAGTCTGGGGAAAAAGTAATCTGAGAAAACATGCAGGACATCCATTAGGTCGGCCGAGTTTCCCTGGAGCCCATTGTTTCCCCAGCCATGGTGCTGTGGATGGTAAGGCTCAGGGCACTACCAAAACTATCGCCCGGTGGCCCTGACGATCTGAGAGAGCTGAGATGGTGCTGTTTTGTTTTGGCCAATGGTTATATAAGCATTATTAAGCATATATATATATATATATCTATTTAATATATAATTATATAATTATATAAGTATATATATATAATTATTGAATTAATTATATAATTATATATATATATACATAATTATACATAATTATACATAATTATACATAATTATACATAATTGTCAATAAAAATACATAGTTATACATAATTATACATAATTATACATAATTGTCAATAAAAATACATAGTTATACATAATTATACATAATTATACATAATTATACATAATTGTCAATAAAAATACATAATTATACATAATTATACATAATTATACATAATTATACATAATTATACATAATTATACATAATTGTCAATAAAAATACATAGTTATACATAATTATACATAATTATACATAATTTTACATAATTATACATAACTGTCAATAAAAATACATAATTATACATAATTGCCAATAAAAATACATAGTTATACATAATTATACATAATTATACATAATTATACATAATTATACATAATTATACATAATTATACATACATACATAGATACATAGATACATAGATACTATAGATACATACATACATACATGCATGCATGCATGCATGCATACATACATACATACATACATATATACATATTTTTCGATGTGTGTAAGCCATGTTAATGCACTATTTTGGGAATCTACTGGGAATCTTTTGGGAGGTTTTTGTTGTTTTCCTTTTTTGTCTCCAAGAAGCAGATCCAAGTGTTGTTTTGCCATGTTTGCCTCTGATCCGACTCCACAATCAGCCACCAATCAGACCGGATGTGGCTGGTGCAATATAGCTATTTACAATTGCATTTTACAATGTTTAGAGATGATTTACTTGTTGCTCCCATCAAATAACCCCTGTTGATTGTCATTCTATCCCATCAACTATCCATGATTGAAGAGCTATTTCCCATTCTATCCCCATTATATTCCGGTGCAGCACCACGGTGATCTTAGGTGAAGACATGTATGGCTTTGAAGTCGAAGGCCAAGAATGGCCGGGAACCTCGTTCTGTGTTCTTTTTTCGGACGTGGACCATGGAAGAGTTGCCTGGTATATTAGATAAGTGGTAAACAAATATGGAATTGAACCAGCAAATATGGGATTTCACTGGATTTACCAGACTTTAGATGACTAACCAACAACAACCTGGGGAAATATGTGGAGAAATACCTTGAGTTTAGTCATGTGTTAGCCCGTCTACAGTTTTTTTTCTTAAACGACCAACTGTCAATTTCTCGCGTTTGACAACCTTCAAAAATAATCTCAAGATATTGGACGAAGCTCTCAGGACACCATAGACTTGTGCATTTGACACTACTCTCATATTAACCGAACATTCTGAGCAATGTTCAAGGATCATCAAGGATCTCTTCCATATATGCTGGGCTGACTGTAGCCATATACTGTGGGTGTCTATGTTTTCAGCCCAAGGATACCAGGGATCAACACGTCCCAAGCCATCTCCCCCAAGGTATTTGAAGCCGATGAACTGTCCTGGGTCCGGGGACCAGGGTCGACATGTAAGTTGGTGAAAATAACTATAGAATAACTGCTGGGTTGAGAATGAAAATTGAAGTAGTCGAACTAGTTAATGGGGTTACAAAATGTTATAAACATCATAAACCAACATACACCAACTATAATCACCATAATCACCTTCGGGGGCCGCCACTTTGTATGATGCGCCGGCCGCTGTGATTTTCAACCTGGCCGCTTAGGGATGATATATGATGATATCATGATTTCGTTAATGGGATGGCTATGAGAATGGTTCCATTTAGAGTTTATCCATGGAAAATGGTCCATTTATGGTTGATTTATGGTTGATTTATGGGGAAACGTGGGATAATGTGGGATATAAAGATGTTATTTTCTCCATAGATCTGGGTAAATTTGATCACGATCTCACTGTTCTCCCGAAAGGAATAATCGTTAGGATTCGGGAAATCATCCCCAAGTTAGCCTTATTCAGCTTAGTGAATGATTATAATTTACCCAGATTTATATAGTCATTAAAAATGGTGACTGCCTATAGCTATATATAACTAGGTATTCATTTACTATAGATATTTATAGCTATATCATCGGCTATATCTATCTATCCTTTGGCAATCAAGTCCTTGCTGGAAAAGTCCCCATGGAGAAGCCGTTGATTTCCGCCGTTCATGGAATGATGGTTAGTAAGGGAAAAACCATAGGTAAATCATCCTCAAATGGCCTTTTTCAGGTTAGTGAGATGTTGGATTCCCGGCGGATTTATTCGGCCCAGGGTCGGGTATCTAAGCTTGGCCATGTGCATGGATATTGGTGGCACTTGGACTTGGATGCTCACTTCAATTCGTCAGTTGTTTATCACCCATATATAACTATATAGTCACTATTGCTCCACGTGCTTCCTGCGAAGGTACGGCGAACCCCCCAAATCATACCTTATATACTTTCCCAGAAGGTACTTAGGGAATACAACTATGGCATAGTATAGCTTCTGACATTTTCCATCAAACCTGGGTTGTTATATTATGCGGTGATGATCCGCTTATAATTCTACTTCGTCCTGCAGCCATCCGAAAGTTTGCTCACCTCCACTTGAGTAGCTGCTAAAGCCTTCTTGGTTGATGATTAGTTCGGAGGTTATCCTACCCTTTGTTTATTGATAGATATTCGGTATTGATAGCCTATGCCAAAAAAAATATATATGTGTGGGGGAAATTGTCTCAACATGTCATACTCAATTTTTGGGAATCATAGTGACTAACTGACAAACTAGTATGATTGAAGGGATTACATTTCAATTAAACCCATATCCTTAAAAAGGCGCTTTTATCAATTCCCGTGAGGTCCATCAACCATACCGTCATCAACCATCCCCATCAATGCTAAGTTATAGCCCCATATGTTGATAAAATCAATTTTTTTAAGGTTTTATTCCCATGATATCCATTGATATCCCAGTTCATCGCCGTCATACCCCCATGATATCCTTAGGGCCTTAGGGTTTCCTCCCCATTTAACAGTTAGGCATTGCATAATCTTCGACAGCAGGCTGGAGCGACGGATTGTTGGCCGATGTTGGCTGGGTTTGGGGTAGAGAAATGCCCCGACAAATTGCATAAACATGTCACTATAGATATACCCTCTGGTAATTTAACATAGCTATTGAAAATGACCATTTATAGTGGATTTTCCCATGAAAAATGGTGATTTTCCATAGTTATGTTAAATTACCAGAGGGTATAATATAAACATAAATTCACAGAGATGCATACATAATATGCCATAATATATCATGATCTTCTATGATCACACACACCATCTGCACAGTATATATGAAGAATGATGCTAGAATCCTGAAAGCCAGAATAAGTTTCCATTGTAATGTTCAATGGAGGACAAATGCATGGAGGTATTGGATATACAATGCTTCGCGCAACTCACGAGATCTGGGCCAAAGCTGCTGGACTTGGTCAGATAATCACGGGAAGACGTCAATAAGCCAAAGGCTTCGCAAGATTCTGTTCTGACGTGGAAAATGAGTTCCAATGCAATCAATTATAGTGACCCTAGTTTTTTTGGGGATTTATGATAACCATCCATTTCTGTCAAAAGTGGGAATGCTGCACTATTTGGTTTACCACATTGAGACCAGTCCGTATCACTTTGACAGCTCCATTGTCGTGCGGCCTGTAGGGGCCCTTACCAGCAAACGTGCTGCGACCGGATTCGGAACCCAAAGTCCATGTTTGTTTCTTGGTGGAGCACTGGTTTTCTTTTGCACGCTTGCATTTATAGGCATTTGTATGGGTATGTCCTTTCCAGCCAAAGCAATATAAGGAATTGCATCACATCACGGAGAAAAGGTTTGTACATCACATGCGGCACTTTTCGTGCCGCAAGGAAATCTGAAAGACAAGAAGGACATATTTGCTACAACATTGACATACCAGAAAGTCATGTAAGATATTTGTACCCCATAGGCTCCTACGTCATCTCTCTTCAGTGGGTTCTGTCGGACTGTATCATGTTATGTCCCAACATCTCCCAGTGTAGCCCTCATGCATGGCACGTTCAACGCCCATTTATGGCAATCAAATGCGGTCAAAGACCTATTTTGTAACTATAATAATAATAAATATATATATATATTGTATATATAGGTAAAATCAAACATCTCACGACAACCCTTTCAGTGATTAATTTTGTTTAAGAGGATTTTCGGATTTTCCCGCACCAAGTCATCGATCTATTGGCTTAGCATCATCCCGACGCCATGGTCACCATCACCGTGACGCTGCTCAGCGGCAAGAGCTGCTCGCTGACGCTGCGCGAAGTGCACCCTGCGTCGCTGCGACAGAGGGCTATGGAGCTGCTGGAGGTGCAGCCACTTGGCGCAGCGATGCGCAGCGTTGCGGGCCTGGGGGTTCTTTTTTTGCTTCTTTGGAAACTTTGGGGATGTGGAAATGATGGACATATGATGGAAATATGATGAAGTTGTGCGTTTCAGAATTTTTCAGGATTGCACAATATCGATTAATTAAGCTTTGTCATGTATCCCGGATTTTGACCGTTTAAGATCATTTAAGTGCATGTTTGGGAACAATGCCGCTGCCCTGCGGTACGCCGCCGTGGTTCAGTGGGATGTGGTTTCACGTGGCAAAGTGACACTTCCGAGTTTTTCGTGAGACATATCCTGACCAGCCGATCTGGCTCGGAGGACTGCCTGTTTGTTATATATATATATTCACAATTATTCACATGTGCAATGCGAGATTTCGGTCACCGCGCCTAAAAGGGCATGAGGCCGGGCAGGGCCGTTCTTCAAGGGGCGCTGCTTTCCTTTCTAGCGGTGGCCATCAGAGATGGATTGAAGTCTGAAAGCCTCACCGTGGACACCGAAGGCGCCTGAGAGCTTCAGAGTTGTGTTGATCGATGCTATGAAACCATGAAATCAAGAGGGCTTGATCTGCAATCTGGACTTGTGCAAGTTGTGTTTGGCTTGATTTTTGGGAGCCTTCTAAATCATAGACTTGGGGTGATGGGTGATTACTTCCTATACAGTATATGGTATCATGTTGCATCGAATCTTTAACACTGGCATACAATGGCTTTTTGAGCTGTGAATCAAGACTTGGTTCTATGCATTATTGTTTCTTTTTCGTGTTCCATCAGTTTCCATCCTTGTCTCAAGTGGGGGAGGGCTTTTCAGGTGGAGATTGCAAAGACGCGTAAGAGACGCAGAAGTTGCTACAACAACTAGGCTACCCAGGCGGGTTCGAAGAGCCGAAACCGGCCTTCTCGAAACAAATTTATTTCAAACTTCAAACACCTTCATTTTGCTCCACAGTTGTGTGTAATTCTACTTGCTGCTGAATGAAGTGTTGCAACTTCTGTGATGCGGCCATGGGACTAAGTGACTATATAAGCGATCACATCGAAGTTCGATTCAATGCCTTCGTACTCGTCCAGAATGTTCTTGTTTGTTGCACACCCGATGATCCATGGTGCTCATTGCCTCCAGTCTTCTCCCGTCACTTTGTTTCGTCGAATGGTCCAGGTCGTTTGGATGGACCCCATTGCGAGTGGCGAGGCATCACGTGTTTTGACCCGTGCGTAGTAAGGTATTTGGAATGTGAGACGTGCGGTGGCCGGCTGCCAGAGCGCATCAACTTGAGCGGCCTTCGCAACGCATCTTCGAGCGCGAGCTTTTGCATCGCTTTTGAGGTTCGTTCGAATTTTTTGAAGAATCTGAAACGTCACGAAAGTGAAAAGAACCATTTCCCAAAGGCCACGTCTTTTAATTTAATTAAGTTGAATCAAAGAAAGGTGACTAGATGACTAGATATGATTAGGCTACATTCAAACATATTTATCTACATCTACCAAAAGCTGGCACTGAGATGCGCTGAGGTAGAGTTGACCTCGCCTAAGCTGACCGGGGACATCAAGGCTTTTGAGGAGATACCAAACCTCGTGAATTTGTCTCTCCACGGCACCCGGATCCATGGGAACCTCAGCGCCTTGGCGAATCTGCAGCTCCAGTTCCTGGACCTCAGCGGCACCGCAGTGACGGGGGATTTCAACACGCTGACCCGGTTCCAAGGTCTCAAGGTGGCGGATTTGTCGCACACTGCGGTGACCGGTCGGATGACAAACGAATGGAGAGGGAAGTTGAAACGTCTCGAGATATTGAAGCTGCAAAACACCTCTGTGCAATTCGCTCCACAGGGAGAGGAACTCCAGAAGCTGAAGGTGTATGAGACTCGACAACGACCTCTACTTGCGTTGAAGGAGTTGGACCTCAGCAACTGCACTTTTGCTAAAAACAAGATGTGCGCAGCAACGTTTTGGTTTTGTATCCAATCTTTTGGAGGTTGTTACATGTTGTTACCTTGTTCAATTTCTCTTCACGTTTGCTCTGGCCAGATTTTGCCACTGAGGTCCGGTGAACAGCCCGGTGGAGAACTTGATGCTGCCGCTGGCCACATGTCCACAACTCACCTCCATCCAAGCCGGTGGTGCTGGCATTTACGGTGAAATTCCAAAGCTGACAGACATGGAATTCATGGTGGATGGCGAGATTGTTTCGAACATCACCTTCCCTTTGGCAAAATGTTTGGTAACGTTTGACCTCTCCGCAAACAACGTGACTGGAATGCATGAACTGCCAGTGCAGCGTCTCATGTTGCTGCGGGAGAATCATCAGCTGAATGTCGACGTGAAGGTGCTTACGCAGGCCTTGAGCAAACACAAGTTCCTGGACCTGTCAGGCACCGCACTGAGCAACCAAGACGAAGCAGCAGAGCTCTTGAAAGAAGGAGTGATTAAGACAACGGACATGCATACCTTCAGAGACGAGACTGCGGGCTATGCTTGCAAAGATGTGATAGGCACCCTGAAGGTGACACCAAGCAAGTTCTTGCCACAGGAGCTTTGCAAGTGCTTACCTGGATGGTTCAGAAGCGGAGCAACATGCGAGATGTGTCCATCCAACCAGTTCAGTGACGATCTAGGCTTTGACACTTGCAAAAGCTGCCCTGCAAACAGCACAGCACCTGCAGGATCCACAAAGATGTCAGAGTGCAAATGCAAATTTGGAGATCTCCATGAAGGTATTTGTGCTTGTGACCCGCACCACGCCTTGCACAAAAGGGCGACTGTGTTCTTTGCACCAAACTTCACCTGCAGTGCGAGACGCCTGGAAGTCTGGCATCGACCGCCGTGCCAGACAAGGACTACACTCGCTTGGAACCGAGCGCTGATGAGGCGCATAGGTGTCTCCCACCGGCTGTATCAGATCGGTGTCCTGGCAGCCACCAGTGCGGCCCGGGCTACAATGGAACTCTTTGCTCAAGCTGTGCAGAAGGGTTTTGGGCCACAAGAGGCAAGTGTGAGCGACTTGGAATTGAGGTATTCTCTTTTCGATATGTTTGCTTCAGGATGCTTCAGGGGACATTTATACATTTGATTTTGGAATCGATGACAAGCCTCCTAAACTTGGTGAGGTTCCTTCTTTAATGAGTATAATTTAACATCAGTTTTTTTCAGCTGTTTCAAGGTAGGAACATGCCGTGAGGCCATGTGCCGAAGCAAGTTCGACCTCAATTGCATCCCTTGTGCTTTTGGGAGTTGCAGCCCTGCTGGCAGCAGCCTTCCTGTTCTACCGCCGAATCTATGGTCAACAAGTGCCAGAAGCGGCTAGTGCCACTTGTCCATGTCATACTGAATGCGCTTCCAGCACACTTGGTGTATAGTATATATCATATACCCAAGACGTCCCAAGACCTTCCAAGGGGTCATGTTTTTTGACCCCTATCGTGACCCCTATCGAGTGTCAATTTAAGGGAGCGGCGTAGCGACACTCCTTAGCCGAACCAAAAAAATCACAACAGGATATGGCGATAACGATCTTGATAGCACCATTTTTGGGAGAGATGGTTGGAGGCGAGCTGGACAAAAAACAAAACTTTGATTTTGGATTTTCCGACGCAAATGACACGCGACTCCCTTGTAGTGACGCCGGTGCCAAAACGACACCCCCTGCATACCCCCCCGACACGCAAATGACACATCTGACATGCGCCATTTCTGGGGTGCCAAAAACAAAAAGCAACTCAAAGTCATAGCTTCGGCGGTTTCAGATAACAAAGATGAGATGTATATCCCAGATGGCCCAAAACAGGTTGAAAACACCTTAGAAATTAAGGATTTAAGGGGCGTCGTAGCGACACCCCTTCCCTAAAGGGTGCCAAAACCCACGCCTTGGCATGTCCTGGTATTTACCAGCGCATCAAACCCACAATTTTGTAGGCGTTTTTTTTTCCAAAAACCATTTTTTTAGTTATGAAAAAAGCTCGTTTTTTTTCCCAAGAAAGATTGTTTTTCTCTTTAGTAGGGAAACAACCTACTTTTTCTCAAACTTGGTATCATGACATCTCATGATCCGCTCCCTTAGACGATTCAAACATATTCAAACCCCTTCATTGGTCGAAGGAAGTTTTGAAGTCAAACTTCCGACAATATGGACAGATGGAACAGCAGAGGTGGGAAGAGTCAGAGAAGAGAAGAGAAGAAGAAAGAAGATCAGAGAAGAGAAGGAATATAGAAAGAAGACGCACGCGCGCGAAAAGGTAGAAAGTCGCGAAACACTTTGTTTTGCCAATGATTTGTGGCTCCGGAGGGTCGAAAAGCAGGCTCGCTAAAGCGGCAGGTGCGAAGTCAAAAGTGTTAAAAACTGACAGGTTCGGAGCATTTTTGGAAGTTGAGATGTCGAAAAAGTGCACGCCGTTGTGGCGCGAAGGTGCGCCAAGCACATGTGGAAGTCAAAAATGTTAAAAACTGAAGCGTTCGGAGCGAAGAGCACACTTCGAAGTCGAACATGTGAAAAACTGACAGGGTCGGATCATTTTTGGAAGTTGAGATGTTGAAAAAGTGCACGCCGTTGTGGCGCGAAGCACTTTTGGAAGTTGAGATGTCCAAAAAGTGCACGCCGTTGTAGCGCGAAGCACATTTCCAAGTCAAAATGTACAAAGCACACCAGCTCCGGACCACTTTCGGAAGTCGAGATGTCGGAAAAGTGCACGCTGTTGTGGCGCGAAGCCCGTTTCCAAGTCAAAATGTTAAAAACACCACATGCTCGTTTTGCGTGGCAGGCGCAAGGGATGGTGCACCTGGTCAAAAGTGAGCACTGAGCAAAACGTGAGGGCTGTGGTAGCATGTCAAAAAACCATGGCAGGCATGGGACATTTGAAGAGGATCTGCAAAGATACATGTTCCGGGGCAGTGCAGTACAAGAGACATGTTCATGAGAGATATTAGGAAGTCTGGGCGCTGATTTCCTGAGAGAGTTTGCATTTTGGAGCATCAGATCTTCAGGTTTGCTAAGATGATTTTGCATGACAGGTGCAGCACTTCGTATGACCCGGCATCACTTTTTCGTGGCAGGCGCGGCACTTTAAACAGATGGGGTGGAACAACCGCAAAACACATTGGTACGACGTCGTCAGCTCTGCACTCAATTTTTCATTTTTGAAGGAGTCCTGCTTCGTTTTTGATGTTGTCAAGTTGAAAAATTGAGGACGTCTCGCAGTATAGCTTCGTTTTCAAATTCACGAGTTCAAACATTGAGGAAGTCTGGGAGAATTGCTGCGCTTCTGATGTTGTCAAGTTCAAAAATTGAGGAAGTCTCGCAGAATTGCTTCGTTTTCAAATTTACACAGATAGAGAGATAGATAGACAGATAGATCGATAGATTTGACAACTAATACAACTACAACTGCAACTACAACTACAACCACTCTACCACTACAACTGCAAATGCAAATGCGCATATACTACGCTACAGTACACTAATTACACTACACTACACTAATTACACTACACGCTAATTACAGTACACCACGCTGATTACACTGCAAGTCTACTATTATTACTACTACAGCTACAACTACAACTACATTACACTACACTACACTACACTAATTACACGACACTACACTACGCTACACTACGCTACACTACATTAACTACAACTACAGCTACAACTACAATTACATTACTTCACGATACACTACACTACACTAGACTACACTACAGCAAACAACACTACAGCACACTACACTAGACTACACTACAGCACACAACACTACCGCACACTACACTACATTACTTTACACTACACTCATTACACCACACAACAACTACAACTGCAACTACACTACACTAATTACATTACACTACAACTGCAGCACCACTAGACTACAACCACAACTACAGCTGCACTACACCATACTACATCCAGCAGTTGTTGGTAAGTTGACCACTGCAACCATCGCAACCACTCCAAAAAACACAACTCCAACCACCTTTCGGTCCATCAGTGGATTTGCTCTGCCATCCGTGATTCATGGCAACCAACCTCTCCCCACCGCCTTGTGCGGTACTACTGGTACTAGCCTTGGATCTATCCCTCTCAGTACCCTTCATGTTGATCATACTTCCAACCCGCTGGCTTTGGCTGGCAGTTCTCACAAGAAAGGGCCCGATGCTCTTAGAACATGTCGGACAACATTGCTTGTGATCACCCTCAATCTGATCTGGAGTCGTTGGAGGACTTTTTCCCACACAAGAACCACCCCTAGAAGCATAAATTTGAAACAGCTGAAACAGCTGCATTTTTTCATTGCCAAAAAAAGTTCTGGATTGACAAAATCGAACAAAGTCAATCAAACTTATCGAAAAAATAAACAAAATCATCCAAAACCCGAATCGCAAATTGCATTTTTTAGTTATTTTGGATTGCAATTTTAGGGTCCGTACCCAACAAATGCCCAAAACCTATATTTTGGCCGTATTAAGCCGTACTAAACCCATATTTATACCGTACTAAACCGTATTAAACCCATAATTAACCCATACTAAAGTTACTAAACCCATATTTACCCCGTACTGCGACGTCGAGTTTTGAAGCTCCGCTTGTCGTTTTGCAAGGTCCAACCGGCAATTGCCCGATCCAGACAAAAAGAAAACAATGAGATTATCGGAACTATTGTCAATTTGCTGTAAAGCTGACTTCTGACATGCTATGCATATCCATAGTGACTTTTTGACTACCTCCAGTCCCGCTGAGGGGGAAAGGCCGCAGTTTAGGAGGTAACTGCAGCCGGTGGAGAATGCGCGCATCGTGTGTGATAACGTTTTCTTTGGTTTCGATGGTGTGTTGCGTCTGACAGATTTCGGAAGTTGTCAATATGAAGTTGCTACATGTGCTGAATCAGAAATTTGATTCAAGCCCACCCGGTTTGGACAAACTTGTGCAAATCCAACCAAAACCAAAATATGGGCTCTTTACAAAAACACGGTTTTTCTCAAAAATAACTAGGTGTTTTTAACTGTACCTACAATATTTAGTGTCTGGAAGCCCAGGGAATATACATATATAATTATATTCAACAGTTTCATTGTTATAATATATATTATAACTTAATGTGATATAGCATTATATTATATTATTTTATATTATGTGTATTTCTATTAATATATTAAGATATATATATATTAAATTTTAATATTATATTATTTTCTGTTTTTAATTTACAGTATATTATATCATATTTTTGAAATTTAAATTATATTATATTTTGTTTTATTACTTTATATTATATTGTATTATATTATATTGTATTGTATTACATTATATTTTATTTTTTTATGATATTATTTTATCATATTATATTATTTTATAGTGTATTTTCTTTTATATTGTATTTTCTTTTGTTTCATATTTATTATATTTTCTTTTATATTATGTTTTTTATGATCTTATATTTTATTTTCATCACTTATTATACTATAATATACTTTATTTTTTATTTTACCATATTATATCTATATATTTGTTTGTTTATGTGTGTGTCTATCTATCTCTCTCCTCTGTGTTTTTTTTTAACTTGTCCTTTTTACGCTAAGGTAAAGACTTTGCTCCAAAAGCTGCTGTGTCGGCAAGGCCCGGTGGTGCTTCAGCTGGTGCAGCTGTGGAGTGTTCTCAGCCGGTTACGGCAACAAAGCTCATCCAGCGCCAAGGGCCTTCCGGAGATTCCATATTTGGAAACTCAGTGGTTCCAGTAGCTTATGTCGGATTTGTGCTTGCTGCTGATGTTTTTGCGTTTCTCCAACATTTTAATTTAACGTTTGCATATTTCACAATATGAGGCTAGATTTTTCGGGTCTGGTTGTTCAGTTCAGGTCTGGTTGAGGTGATCCTTTCGAATCTTTTCGATGCAGCCGAGGAATTTCTGCAGTTGACCGCCACCGAACTGCAGAGTTCCCTGAATGTGGAGTGTTCTTTTCATGCAGAGACGGTTCGCACAGTGGCTGCTATCAGTTCTCCGCTGGCGCCATTGCTTTTGCCACTTAGTGCTTGGAGAGAAGGTTTGTCATTTTTGTCGGTTGCTCCCTTTTGCATGTTGGTTGTGGTTGTGGTTGTGGTTGTGTTGTTGTTGTTGTTGGTTGTTGTTGTTGGTTGTTGGTTGTTGGTTGTTGGTTGTTGGTTGTGGTTGTTGTTGTTGTTGTTGTTGTTTGTTGTTGTTGTTTGTTTGTGGTTGTTTGTTGTTTGTTGTTGTTTGTTGTTGTTTGTTGTTTGTTTGTTGTGTTGTTGTTGTTGTTGTTGTTGTTTGTTGTTGGTTGTTGTTTGTTGTTGTTGTTGTTGTTGTTGTTGGTTGTTGTTGTTGTTGTTGTTTGTTGTTGTTGTTGTGTGTGTGTTGTTGTTGTGTTTGTTGTGTGTTGTTGTTGTTGTTGTTGTTGTTGTTGTTGTTGTTGTTGTTGTGTTGTGTTGTTGTGTGTTGTTGTTGTTGTTGTTGTTGTTGGTTGTTGTTGTTGTTGTCGTTGTTGTTGTTGGTTGGTTGTGTGTTGTTTTGTTTGTTGTTGTGTTGTTGTTGTGTTGTTGGTTGTTGTTGTTGTTGTTGTTGTTGTTGGTGTTGTTGTGTGTTGGTGTTGTTGGTGTTGTTGGTGTTGTTGGTGTTGTTGGTGTTGTTGGTGTTGTTGGTGTTGTTGGTGTTGTTGGTGTTGTTGGTGTTGTTGGTGTTGTTGGTGTTGTTGGTGTTGTTGGTGTTGTTGGTGTTGTTGGTGTTGTTGGTGTTGTTGGTGTTGTTGGTGTTGTTGGTGTTGTTGGTGTTGTTGGTGTTGTTGGTGTTGGTGGTGTTGGTGGTGTTGGTGGTGTTGCTGCTGCAGCTGCTGCAGCTGCTGCTGCTGCTGCTGCTGCTGCATGTTTCTGCTGTGTTTTGATTCAGAGGCTGCCGAACCAGCGTTTGCTGACCCATCGTTGGATGGCCACAATGGTTTACGCACTGCAAGCCGCAACATCAGAAAAGATCTTCATTAACAAGAAAGCTGGCCAGTCCAAACATGGTTGACATTTTCTGACCATGACACACATATAAGGGGTGTCATCTCAGAATGTGGGCGTCACTTGAACACTGCAAAATTTCCATTCTGCTGCATGCTTTGGGATCAATACCCTCCTGTTCAACCTGTTCCCTGTTTTATCCATGAGGCTTGGGTGTTGCGCTGCCTTGGAGCTTTACCGAGCTGGCTCCGGCGTCATCTTGATTTGAAATGGCAGGTGTTTGATGTGTTTTGTCACGTTAGTTGTTTCCATTAACTGCTCTATAAATCGAAGGTAGGCTGAACAAATAAGATGTTTTCCAAGCAAAGATCAGGTCAACATGGCATTGACGACGCTCACGTTCCTATACATTGGTGGTGCTTCGAGCACAGCACAGCTGTTCAGTTGTCAGTCAGAGGATGGAGGTGCGGGGAGGAACAGAAATAGGACTGTTGATGTGCAGGATGATTGCATTGCTGAAGGTAGGACAGGTAGGACTTTATTGCTCATGTTTTTCTCCACTAGCTCTTCCCAATCCACTCGCCAAGTTGCGCAGTGCTTTTGACAGTTGATATCTCGCTTTGAATGACTTGATGCTGCATTCCTCATGTGGCCGCAGATGGCGCAAGCCTCGGAACATTTGCTTTTCGCAAAGCTGTTCGGCACTTGAGCTGCTTTCAGAGAGATGGCGTGGCTTTCTGGGTTGACGTGGTTGCCTACAGCACTGCTGTGGCATATGTTGTTATCATTCCGCTCTTCCTCGTCCCTGGGATGCAGCCTGATGCAGCTTTTCACTATTGAGCGTTTCATCCAGTTTCCCTCTGGTCCATCACGTTTTCCTGGTCCGTCATGATTGCAAGATATCCCAAGACTGGAGAGCCCCAAGATTGCTGATTTAAGTCATCCTATTCTGTTCTTTTGGGGTTTCCATGAGTTGCGTCGCCTCCAGGTTGGCCTCATGCTGCGACAGCATCTTGGCGTGGAATGATCAGAGGGTTTCTGAGGGCTCAATGAGGAGGTGGTCGGTCGCAGCATGTGAGGTAATGAACGCCCTAGGCACCTCAGGACATGTCACAATTGTACAGGCATTAAAGGGCCCCAAATTATCATATTTTTAACTCGGGGGTTAATATGTTTTCATGATTGATTCAATGTGCAGCGTGTCCTGGACATTATAATATTATATATATATAGGACATTGCAGTTTCAGATTTCTTGTTTTGCTGTCAAAATTGTCAGGCACTTCGCCCTTCAGGATGCTCGACTCTTTACTGCCTGTGCTGAGAGGAAACCCCCACATACCACTCTGCACCTGGAGATGTTGGACGACCAGCTTTCCAAAGAAGCGTTTCCAAAACGTTTACTCGCAACCGAGCCGCAGTTGTCAAGCCACGCTCTTTCATCAGCGAAGATGCTGAGCCAACCTTGAAGAATTGAAATGCCACACAAGTTTCCACGAGTGTTTTGTGGCCGCATGTGGCAGCTTGGGGATGCGTTTTTCACGAAATTTAGGTCATGTTCTACCCAAGCCAAGGCAGCCGTAGCAGCCCACATGGCAGTGCATTGCCGCGGCGCCAGACGGGTCCAGCTGCTTGAGAAGTCGGCCACCATCATAACAATTTCGGATAACCAAGAGGAAGAGTGGTGGCCGATGCAACAGCATCCAGAAACATCGATGTGTTTCTTGTGCCCTGAACATGATTGCAGGAAATGGCAAGATCTATGCGTTTATGAAGGGTTCACTTGGGCATTGAAGTTCCTATTTTGTAGATGTTTTTCATCTTGGCATTGCTTCCTTGGCTTACATGCTGAGGCTGAGGAGTCGCAGACTCACTGAGATGTTGACTGAGCAGATCATGCTGGAGGAAACGCAAGATCGTTTGCTCATCGGTTTCAGGCCACTTCTGTCGAAGTATGCGCTTGGTCAGGCGGGGCCACTGACAGGTCAGAGGGTGTCAGAGGGGCAACTTTTTCTTCAGCGTTCCTCTTTAATAAGATATTGAAGACCAATAGTTGGCCAAAAAATGCAAGCCACTGGAGGTCGGTGATTCATGTCATGCCCCGCCGTTGGCTGAAGGATGTATGGATGGACGTAGCCATGAAGCTGTTCGCCGTGGCCTTGGTCTCGTGTGTCTCGATGGCTGATGCCTGGAAGTGGGCTATCGCCTTCAGTTTGGTCATGGCTGTGCTGGTTGCGATGTGCCAGCCATACATGGAGCCGCAGGCGGGGTAACTTTCAAAAGAGCCGAAAAGGTGCCACACTGAAAGCGGTTGGTGATAAAGCTAATTGCTCCATACTAGTCAGTGATGTTTCTTTGCACTGGCAAGTCGCTTTGTCCTACATCATGTCCTGCATCAATGGTGTTTGGCTCTCTTCCAACGTGGCAGCATGTTTGATCAAAATTCTCCAGCCAGAGGTCACTCAACTTCAGAGTTTGAGCTGCTTTTGCTTGGCATTGGCGTCCGTGGCTTTTGTCTACGACTGGGATTGGTTAGCCAGATTGACTTTGGTGACGCCGATGATGTTGATGCTTTGGCAGGCGCTGCGCTTGGGGCTGTCACCGCAAAAGAAAACATGAAAACTTATGTTGTATCCTGTGATATCCCCCCCTCCCATTTTTCCCCCTTTTTGCAATGGTAAAATCGAAGCGGCGTCCAGTGGGAGAGGATTGCCTTTATTTGTTTTTTTGATTCAATTTCTCTCGGACGATTTGGGTGCCCCAGCACGCTGCGAATTCACTCGGTGAAAATAGCTTGTGGCTGTGGCTGGGTAGATTGTTGGATGGCCCCTTACACATCACCAAGTGCCCCGTCTATAATGTTCAGCCCTTCCAGCCCGTACATATCCTTCTAGAGGGCAAATAATAGACTCATCCTGCAACGCTGTACGGATGGATGTTTCATGCTGTGCAGGTACGCTGTCCCGACTGCACGGAGGCCTTGGCCGAAAGGTTGTTCCAGGACAGGCGTTGGACGGGGCAGGAGCGGCCCAAGGAACATCAAGGCACAGCCGACAGAGATCTGAAGATGTTTATGGATGTTGTTTATGGCATTTTTGTGAAAGTTTTAACGCAACATCAATTATTTAAGTTTTACCATGCTGTAACAGATGTTAAGTCAAATTACGTTTATCCAAGTCGTGTTGGATGTTGATTAGTTTGGGGGATAATCCCCCTCAAACCAACTGGTGGGGAATGAATAGTGTGAATTCGAAAAACAATTTCCATCAATTTCCCCTGGAAACCCTAATCATGATTCTAGAAGTAAAGATGTTGATTCATTGAATCTGCTATAACTTCATCTTGCCTGCCTTTACGTAGCCCAATCTTTAACAAAAGTGGTGGCTTGAATTCATTTGAGTTTATTTTACTTTAGTCTAGAAACATGAGATAAATACGGGCTTAGTTTTCTTTTGTTCACTTCATTTTAGTGACTGATTAGTCAATTACATTCTATGTTTGTTGTTCTCTCCTTCGTTCTTCCTTCCTTTGGTTCCTTTCTCTTTCCTGCTTCCCTTCCTTTAGTTTTTCTTTTCGTGTGTGTGTGTGTCTTTGTTTCCTCCTTTCCTTCTTTTCCATTCTTTCCTTCTCCTTCTTTGGAAACCTTGGCGTCCCCAGCGTTCTTTCGGATTTGTGCTGAATAAGGTGCTGCAGCTGTTTTGAAGCAATTCTGACATGCAGTGCGCCCACCCCAAGAAACAAGAATCTTCACCAAGATCCTTTTGCCACTACTCACAACGTCTTACAACCATGGCAGCACGCGCTGTTGAGGAAGTGAGTGGTTCATGTAATTGTTTGGGTGCTGGTTTTGATCTTGGCTATTGTAATGACATTGTTTTTTTGGGGGGACCTTGCCATTCCAAGGATTTGTTTGGGAATGGCGCTACGATACGACAACTGTAGTATACAGTATACTCAATCTTAGATCTGGTGGATCCACCAACATGTGCTCCAGGGAGATCCTTGCAACTAGTCAGAACCATGGCAGCACACTTACTATTGAGGATCTGCGCGGTTCATGGGCTAACCCCTCGAAAAAAGACTGGGTGTTGTTTTCTTTTCGAAATCTTGGTTTAAGCAGCCCAAGCACTGAAATTCACAACAAGTGTAGTAGAGCAGTGCTCATATTAGACTCATATTTGATGGTCAAACAAATGAACACATTGGTTCAGAAATTTGTTGGGAACAACTTGCAACAAGTGACCACCTCTCCATCATCAAGATCCAACATTCCCCTCGAACCAGAACATGGAACATGCCCAGACACATCCAGCACGGCTGCTCCGCAGTGCGTCAGGAGCTGCAGTCGGAGCTGCCAAAGCTGCAGCGAGGAGAACATCACGAGCTGCTGGTGCAGCAAATTCGTTTCTGAGCCCAAGGCTTTGAGCAAAGGCTTTGCCGACACGAACGATATGGCAGCGCGACGAACCTGCTTGGGCTCAAAAATGGAATGGTTAGGATCGAAAGACCAATCCATACCAGTCCAGATTTGATTCGTAGCCACACCCACCGAGAATGATCATTGCAGGTGTTTGATAGCAAAAATTCGCCTGCAGGTCACGGCCATGTAAAATGCATGTGCCAAATGGCTTCGATTGGACTGTCCAAACCTTGCTTGGTTTCAAGAAGACCAACTGCAAAATGGAGCGCTGCACCCAAGCTGCTGACATGACCCGTTGTCTAGATTGATCCAGTTCGTTTTCTGTGTCATTGTTTTGCGCAACCCAATCTCTTTGATAGTCTGCTTGCTTGCTTACCTTCAAATTGACGGCGAAACAGCGGAAGGTTTGAAGGTCTGAGCCTGAGCCATACCCCAATGTGTATATTCCTGATTTTGTGGCTAAACAGCTCATCACGGACAATTGCCAACATTTTTGTCAAGTGCTGTTTGCCTGGACCCATCATTGGAATCACAATATATCACCAATTACGCAATGATCGTGGAATTGGATGCCATGGTCTGTTACAACCAACCGGCATTGATGAAACCAAGAACCGAAAAACTTGCTTGACCACAGCATCCAGAACTGTGAGCTGAAGCAAGCGGGCCTAGCTAGCAACTACAACACAATACTTTTGGAAACCGGGCAAGGCCACAGGAATCACTGTGAGTGTTTGTGTGTGTGTCACCATCACGCGCACTCTCTGGGACATTTCAAGACATTGGCGATCATTGAGTTATCTTCCACCTGTTTTTGTTTTCCAAGGAAATCCCCATACATCGGCATTTGCAAGTGGGTTCAATACGCCCTGGGACCTGACCCCTGAGGATCAGCCAGCTGATCACCCAAGATGGAAAAACATTACGCGACGACAGCGCCTTGGATCCCATTGGAATCGCCGGGCTCATGGTGAGCATCAGCCACCGGGGCCGCTAGGGCCTTAGCCCAAACATAAACATGGGTCATGGGGACCTTCGTAGGTATAACTGGAATTGGACGTTCAAATCATGCAAGCTGTTGAACGCTCTGTTTGCAGCAGTTAGTTGTTTTACAGTATGCAGCTTGAAAGCTGGAGCCAAAACAGGCGTCACAAAAGACACAAATATAGCTGTCGGGTAGGATATGTTGTTTCAATGCTAACAACTGATCGTATACCATTCCAAATCTTGTCAGGTTTTCTTACGTCACTTGCTCACCATACACTAGCATGAGCAGCCCCAGATTGAGAAGGCCGATCTCAATTTTGGGAGGAGGAACCTGGTGGGTGTTGATCGACTTGTTTTTTCAATGGTGTTTCAGTAGTGCATCGCTTTGAATGTTTTTTTTACTCTTTGTCTTCCGATTCCTTACAGTTGGAATGCTCGTCAATCATTGCCCAATGTTTGCCTGTTTCCGGCCCAATGTTTCACTTCTATTTCAGCTTTCTTTACATCTGCACCTAGAGGTGTGTTTCCTTGGTTTTAGATATCAACAAACAGTGTTCAAAATCTTGCGTGGTCTCTTTTTAATAATGGTTGCTTGATAGGATGCCCCTTAATGGATGATGATAATCTTCAATACATTGTTGAGATTAATTCCATTAATAATCAACCAACGATCAGCATCAGTAATATCATCCATTTAAACGCATTTAAATAATCTTAAATATCATACTAGATCCCCATAACTTGACTGTGAAAAACTTTGAAGATGTAATAGAAATACAGTTCATAAGCATCTACCCATCCCTTCAATGCTTCAATCCGCCCACGAGGTGCTGCGCTTCTGGAGGACGGCGCCGTGATCACCGCAGTGCTGCAGCAGCCGGCGATCGTCTCCAACGGCTCCAGTGCCTGGGTTCGCTGGGGTGGCTGCGGGAGGTTGAACAACCACTGGGATTGGAGTTATTTATAGCTATTTTATAGTTATATAGTCATAGAGTTTTATATATATATTTTTTTTATATTTACTAACAACAATATGTTAGAGCAGTATAGAGCACTTATATCAGGCGGAAAAGCACTAATTTCATGCTTTCAATGAATCCAAGACTAGGATTTGACCAATTTTCTCAGCGCAGGGAATGGCCGTTGCTCGAAGGGTTCGGCCGAGGCAACTGGCGCTCTGCCACCGTGGTGCGACACCTGGATGGCACAGTCACGGCTTGGGGCCACCTGGCAGGGACACACTGGCTTTTCCCAACATGGTAATGTCGGAGGGGTCCATGCATGGGGGTTGAAGTTGTTGAAATTTGTTGAATATGATGGTTTACCATGATTTGCAACCATTTTTGAGCCATCGCAAAAATGGTATTGGAGTTCTGTTTAGAGGTTGTTTCAGTAATTAACAGCTCATATGGTTGTCGATGGAAGGTTTCTTTAGCCATTGCGATTCAGTGATTTGAATAGTTGATTAGCAGAGCGACTATAGGAGTTGTAAATGGGGACTCGTTGCCCATCATGGAGACATATTGAGACCATCCACCTGGTGAGGAATGAGTCCTGCGAGCGAACCTTCGTGAATCGGATGTTTGGGTTATATAGTGTTGTATGACTCCCAGGGACGAAGATTATATTTATATAGAACGCGATATTTTTGATAAAAAAACAGATCTTCAAACATTCAAGAAGAGTTTTCGGGCGGCGGACGGTTTTTGCTAAGATACTAGTATCAATATGTATCAATATGCATCAATATGTATCAGTATGTATCAAGAGTGGCCTTGGAAACAGAATGTTTTTCGAATTTGTGTTGTTCCATGCGTTTTTTTGCCCTATAGCCTGTAATGGTTCTGCAACGGAGTTTCACAGGGTCGCATGCATTGGTTATCCATCCGCACGCCGAAGCACCAAAGGCAACGTTGCGTGCGGTGGGGACTTGATTGGCCACCCGGCAGCACTACTGTCGGGTAACCCTATATGCTGACTTAAGATACCATAGGTCTAGGCTTCCCAATCAGATACAAACGTGTTTCCAAGCTGTGAATTAGATTAAGTTTCCAGATTCCAGCATAATTTACAAGCCTCTTACTTTTTGATTTATTTTGGGGGGTGCTTTACCCCATCCAGATATGAATGCCGATGTTCCATTGTGAAATTGTTACGGTGCACAATATGCTCATTACCCACTTAATACCTGGGATGCACATCCAAGTAGTCAACAAGTTATTTCTTCAGAGCTGAGAAAAGTGTAAAAACAACATACTTCGCTAGCACCTAGTTAATATAGGTAGATAGGTAGGTAGGTAGGTAGGTAGATAGATGGATAGATAGATAGATAGATAGATAAATGCTTGTTTGAAATGGCAAGTTGTTGTTTGCCCTTTGGCGGGCCTGCTCCACCCATTGGTTGTTACCTTCTAAATGTTAATTTGTCCTTGGTTTGGGTGTGTGATGGGTGTAATATGATGTGTATACGCAGTACATATGGTTATACTACATATATATATAACCATCCTGAAGTAGATAGAATCTCTGGAATTTCAAAAAAAAAAACGGTCTGAACAAAACCTATAGATAGAATCCCAAAATGGCTCAAAAATCCGGGTCGATGATTGGTAAAAAAAGGTCCCTCAAAAATGATCACAAAAGCGGTCATTTAGCTTGTGATTTGGTTGTTTGGGCCTTTGGAATGACCACCAAATGTTGTCATTATGCTGGTGAATTAGGTTCTGGCATGCGAATTTCAGCCCAAAATCTTCCAAAGAAATTGTCACTGTTGCTGGTGGTTCCCAGAAATATAGATCCTTTGGCAGTGGTACTCAATAGTCAAATCCAAGAAAGGAATGGGTGTGGGTCAAATTATCACACCCCAAAATTGATAGTTGATTTTTTAAGATGTGAAATTTTGAAATTGAGCTGGGGCCAAATTTGACCCGTACCCATTTAGCTACAGTGTGCTCACCGGACCTCCTGGAGATTTTGAATTTGGACATCGATCAAAATCGGATACTTTAAAAAGTAATCTGTATAGAATTGGGTGTAATTGGGACAGAAGGTTTTGATCCATCCCCATATTCTTCTATATTCCTTCATATTCTATCTATGGTATCAACCACTGTGCTGACCCCTCCCTACTGCATTCTGCTAACAACGGCAGGTTTCCAAAAACCATTCCATGTGTTGTAGATTCTTTGGCAATGGTATTTTTGGTTCCCGGGATGCCCAAATAGTCAAACCCAATAAAGGAATGGGTGTGAGTCCAAATATCATCCCTACAAAATTGATAGTTGATTATTTAAGATGTGCAATTTTGTAATTGAGTTGGTGTGCTCACCGGACCTCCTGGAGATTTTGAATTTGGACATCGATCAAAACCAGCTACTTTAAAAAGTAATCTGTATAGAATTGGGTGTAATTGGGACAGAAGGTTTTGATCCATCCCATATTCTTCTATATTCTTTCATATTCTATCTATGGTACCAACCACTGTGCTGACCCCTCCCTACTGCATTCTGCTAACAACGGCAGGTTTCCAAAAACCATTCCAAGTGTTGTAGATTCTTTGGCAATGGTATTTTTGGTTCCCGGGATGCCCAAATAGTCAAACCCAATAAAGGAATGGGTGTGGGTAAAATGATCACCCCTACAAAATTGATAATTGATAATTGAAGATGTGCAATTTTGTAATTGAGTTGGTGTGCTCACCGGACCTCCTGGAGATTTTGAATTCGAACGTAGATATAAACTGTTGGATAGTCAAACTCTATATAAGATCATGAACCAACAGTGGTTTTGAATACAGCCCAAAAGGTATTTTCAGAATCCATAAATTATAATACCACTTTGGATAATATATTGATATAGCACATGTTGTTAAATACCACTGGGTATAATCCAATTAAGAAAATTGTCTTTGACAACATGTGATTGTTTTTCCAACCGGGACCTTTTCAGGGATATTCTAACTATAGATCTTGCCAGGGGCTGACAACTCGGCTCCCCCGTAAAGGGAGCATAGCAAAAAAACGTGACGGGATTCCAGAATCCCGTCATCACCCCCCTATGTGGGGGACGCCCCGGAAAGCGACCGAGTGTGCTACTATAGTGTGTAAGGTGCACTCTGTGTGAAATATATGCTTTGTATGTGAATGATATCAAATATGTAGATATAATATGTATGGTGTTTACTATGATTGAAACATATGCTTTATATGTGAATGATATAAAATATGTAAATATAATATGTATGGTTGGATAGTCAAACTCTAGATAGAATATCCTCTAGATCCATGAAAAGACTGAATTTTTAAAGGATGCTTGGAATTAAGCATGTATTTGTGGTGCTCCCTGCCCCTTCCTCCACATCTACCCATCCAAAGTTCATTCTTGGAGCTGTTTGAAAGCAAGCTTTAAAAGGAAAATGGCATTTAAAAAAAAGGAATCCGAGATCTCACCATCCAAAGTTGAAATTGCAGGTTTTTGAAAAGAAACCACAAAAGGAAAATGGGATGAGAAAAGAAGAAATCCACGATCTTACCATTCAAAGTTCAGTCTTGCAGGTGAATATTTCGAATCCAAAGTTCAAGTGCTGTGCTAGGACCAAAACTATAGATAGAATATCCTCTAGAACCATGAAAAGACTGAATTTTAAAGGATGCTTGGAGTTGAGCATGTATTTGTGGTGTTCCCTGCCCCTTCCTCCACATCTACCCATCCAAAGTTCATTCTTGGAGCTGTTTGAAAGCACACTTTAAAAGGAAAATGGCATTAAAAAAGTAGGAATCCAAGATCTTACCATCCAAAGTTGAAATTGCAGGTTTTTGAAAAGAAACCACAAAAGGAAAATGGGATGAGAAAAGAAATAATCCACGATCTTACCATTCAAAGTTCAGTCTTGCAGGTTTTTGAAAAGAAAGCTGCGAAAGGAAAAGGAGATGAGAAAAGTATAGAAAAGTAGGAATCCAAGATCGAGCATCCAAAGTTCATTTTTGCTAGTGCTGTGCTAGGACAGTTGGGCAAAACTATAGATAGAATATCCTCTAGAACCATGAAAAGACTGAATTGTTTAAGGATGTCTGGGATTAAGATTAAGCATGTATTTGTGGTGCTCCCTGCCCCTTCCTCCACATCTACCCATCCAAAGTTCATTCTTGGAGCTGTTTGAAAGCAAGCTTTAAAAGGAAAATGGCATTAAAAAGTAGGAATCCGAGATCTCACCATCCAAAGTTGAAATTGCAGGTTTTGAAAAGAAACCACAAAAGGAAAATGGGATGAGAAAAGAAATAATCCACGATCTGACCATTCAAAGTTCAATCTTGCAGGTTTTTGAAAAGAAAGCTGCGAAAGGAAAAGGAGATGAGAAAAGTATAGAAAAGTAGGAATCCAAGATCGACCATCCAAAGTTCATTTGTGCTAGTGCTGTGCTAGGACAGTTGGGCAAAACTATAGATAGAATATCCTCTAGAACCATGAAAAGACTGAATTTTTAAAGGATGCTTGGAGTTGAGCATGTATTTGTGGTGTTCCCTGCCCCTTCCTCCACATCTACCCATCTACCCATCCAAAGTTCATTCTTGGAGCTGTTTGAAAGCAAGCTTTAAAAGGAAAATGGCATTAAAAAAGTAGGAATCCAAGATCTTACCATCCAAAGTTGAAATTGCAGGTTTTTGAAAAGAAACCACAAAAGGAAAATGGGATGAGAAAAGAAGGAATCCACGATCTTACCATTTAAAGTTCAGTCTTGCAGGTTTTTGAATAGAAAGCTGTGAAAGGAAAAGGAGATGAGAAAAGTATAGAAAAGTAGGAATCCAAGATCGACCATCCAAAGTTCATTTGTGCTAGTGCTGTGCTAGGACAGTTGGGCAAAACTATAGATAGAATATCCTCTAGAACCATGAAAAGACTGATTTTTTTAAGGATGTTTGGGATTAAGCATGTATTTGTGGTGCTCCCTGCCCCTTCCTCCACATCTACCCATCCAAAGTTCATTCTTGGAGCTGTTTGAAAGCAAGCTTTAAAAGGAAAATGGCATTAAAAAATAGGAATCCGAGATCTCACCATCCAAAGTTGAAATTGCAGGTTTTGAAAAGAAACCACAAAAGGAAAATGGGATGAGAAAAGAAGAAATCCACGATCTTACCATTTAAAGATCAGTCTTGCAGGTTTTTGAATAGAAAGCTGTGAAAGGAAAAGGAGATGAGAAAAGTATAGAAAAGTAGGAATCCAAGATCGACCATCCAAAGTTCATTTTGTGCTAGTACTGTGCTAGGACAGTTGGGCAAAACTATAGATAGAATATCCTCTAGAACCATGAAAAGACTGATTTTTTAAAGGATGCTTGGAGTTGAGCATGTATTTGTGGTGTTCCCTGCCCCTTCCTCCACATCTACCCATCCAAAGTTCATTCTTGGAGCTGTTTGAAAGCACACTTTAAAAGGAAAATGGCATTAAACAAGTAGGAATCCAAGATCTTACCATCCAAAGTTGAAATTGCAGGTTTTTGAAAAGAAGCAACAAAAAGAAAATGGGATGAGAAAAGAAGGAATCCACGATCTTACCATTTAAAGTTCAGTCTTGCAGGTTTTTGAATAGAAAGCCGTGAAAGGAAAAGGAGATGAGAAAAGTACAGAAAAGTAGGAATCCAAGATCGACCATCCAAAGTTCATTTGTGCTAGTACTGTGCTAGGACAGTTGGGCAAAACTATAGATAGAATATCTTCTAGAACCATGAAAAGACTGAATTTTTAAAGGATGTTTGGGATTAAGCATGTATTTGTGGTGCTCCCTGCCCCTTCCTCCACATCTACCCATCCAAAGTTCATTCTTGGAGCTGTTTGAAAGCAAGCTTTAAAAGGAAAATGGCATCTAAAAAGTAGGAATCCAAGATCTTACCATCCAAAGTTGAAATTGCAGGTTTTTGAAAAGAAACAACAAAAAGAAAATGGGATGAGAAAAGAAGGAATCCACGATCTTACCATTCAAAGTTCAGTCTTGCAGGTTTTTGAATAGAAAGCTGTGGAAGGAAAAGGAGATGAGAAAAATATAGAAAGTAGGAATCCAAGATCGACCATCCAAAGTTCATTTGTGCTAGTACTGTGCTAGGACAGTTGGGCAAAACTATAGATAGAATACCCTCTAGAACCATGAAAAGACTGAATTGTTTAAGGATGTCTGGGATTAAGATTAAGCATGTATTTGTGGTGCTCCCTGCCCCTTCCTCCACATCTACCCATCCAAAGTTCATTCTTGGAGCTGTTTGAAAGCAAACTTTAAAGGAAAATGGCATTAAAAAAGTAGGAATCCAAGATCTTACCATCCAAAGTTGAAATTGCAGGTTTTTGAAAAGAAACCACAAAAGGAAAATGGGATGAGAAAAGAAGGAATCCACGATCTTACCATTCAAAGTTCAGTCTTGCAGGTTTTTGAAAAGAAAGCTGCGAAAGGAAAAGGAGATGAGAAAAGTATAGAAAAGTAGGAATCCAAGATCGACCATCCAAAGTTCATTTTTGCTAGTGCTGTGCTAGGACAGTTGGGCAAAACTATAGATAGAATATCCTCTAGAACCATGAAAAGACTGAATTTTTAAAGGATGCTTGGAGTTGAGCATGTATTTGTGGTGTTCCCTGCCCCTTCCTCCACATCTACCCATCCAAAGTTCATTCTTGGAGCTGTTTGAAAGCAAACTTTAAAAGGAAAATGGCATTAAAAAAGTAGGAATCCAGGATCTTACCATCCAAAGTTGAAATTGCAGGTTTTTGAAAAGAAGCAACAAAAGGAAAATGGGATGAGAAAAGAAGAAATCCACGATCTTACCATTCAATGTTCAGTCTTGCAGGTTTTTGAATAGAAAGCCGTGAAAGGAAAAGGAGATGAGAAAAGTACAGAAAAGTAGGAATCCAAGATCGACCATCCAAAGTTCATTTGTGCTAGTACTGTGCTAGGACAGTTGGGCAAAACTATAGATAGAATATCCTCTAGAACCATGAAAAGACTGAATTTTTAAAGGATGTTTGGGATTAAGCATGTATTTGTGGTGCTCCCTGCCCCTTCCTCCACATCTACCCATCCAAAGTTCATTCTTGGAGCTGTTTGAAAGCAAGCTTTAAAAGGAAAATGGCATTAAAAAAATAGGAATCCAAGATCTTACCATCCAAAGTTGAAATTGCAGGTTTTGAAAAGAAACCACAAAAGGAAAATGGGATGAGAAAAGAAGGAATCCACGATCTTACCATTTAAAGTTCAGTCTTGCAGGTTTTTGAATAGAAAGCTGTGAAAGGAAAAGGAGATGAGAAAAGTATAGAAAGTAGGAATCCAAGATCGACCATCCAAAGTTCATTCTTGGAGCTGTTTGAAAGCAACTTTAAAAGGAAAATGGCATTAAAAAAGTAGGAATCCAAGATCTTACCATCCAAAGTTGAAATTGCAGGTTTTTGAAAAGAAGCAACAAAAGGAAAATGGGATGAGAAAAGAAAAATCCACGATCTTACCATTCAAAGTTCAGTCTTGCAGGTTTTTGAATAAGAAGCCTGTGAAAGGAAAAGGAGATGAGAAAAGTATAGAAAAGTAGGAATCCAAGATCGACATCCAAAGTTCAATTTTTGCTAGTGCTGTGCTAGGACAGTTGGGCAAAACTATAGATAGAATATCCTCTAGAACCATGAAAAGACTGAATTTTTAAAGGATGCTTGGAGTTGAGCATGTATTTGTGGTGTTCCCTGCCCCTTCCTCCACATCTACCCATCCAAAGTTCATTCTTGGAGCTGTTTGAAAGCAACTTTAAAAGGAAAATGGCATCTAAAAAGTAGGAATCCAAGATCTTACCATCCAAAGTTGAAATTGCAGGTTTTTGAGAAGAAGCAACCAAAGGAAAATGGGATGAGAAAAGAAGAAATCCACGATCTTACCATTCAAAGTTCAGTCTTGCAGGTTTTTGAATAGAAAGCCGTGAAAGGAAAAGGAGATGAGAAAAGTACAGAAAAGTAGGAATCCAAGATCGACCATCCAAAGTTCATTTGTGCTAGTACTGTGCTAGGACAGTTGGGCAAAACTATAGATAGAATATCCTCTAGAACCATGAAAAGACTGAATTTTTAAAGGATGTTTGGGATTAAGCATGTATTTGTGGTGCTCCCTGCCCCTTCCTCCACATCTACCCATCCAAAGTTCATTCTTGGAGCTGTTTGAAAGCAAACTTTAAAAGGAAAATGGCATCTAAAAAGTAGGAATCCAAGATCTTACCATCCAAAGTTGAAATTGCAGGTTTTTGAAAAGAAGCAACAAAAAGAAAATGGGATGAGAAAAGAAGGAATCCACGATCTTACCATTCAAAGTTCAGTCTTGCAGGTTTTTGAATAGAAAGCCGTGAAAGGAAAAGGAGATGAGAAAAGTATAGAAAAGCAGGAATCCAAGATCGACCATCCAAAGTTCATTTTGTGCTAGTACTGTGCTAGGACAGTTGGGCAAAACTATAGATAGAATATCCTCTAGAACCATGAAAAGACTGATTTTTTTAAGGATGTTTGGGATTAAGCATGTATTTGTGGTGCTCCCTGCCCCTTCCTCCACATCTACCCATCCAAAGTTCATTCTTGGAGCTGTTTGAAAGCACACTTTAAAAGGAAAATGGCATTAAAAAAATAGGAATCCAAGATCTTACCATCCAAAGTTGAAATTGCAGGTTTTGAAAAGAAACCACGAAAGGAAAATGGGATGAGAAAAGAAGGAATCCACGATCTTACCATTTAAAGATCAGTCTTGCAGGTTTTTGAATAGAAAGCTGTGAAAGGAAAAGGAGATGAGAAAAGTCCAGAAAAGTAGGAATCCAAGATCGACCATCCAAAGTTCATTTTTGCTAGTGATGTGCTAGGACAGTTGGGCAAAACTGTAGATAGAATATCCTCTAGAAGCATGAAAAGAGTGCATCGTTAAAGGATGCTTGGAATTAAGCATGTATTTGTGGTGCTCCCTGCCCCTTCCTCCACATCTACCCATCCAAAGTTCATTCTTGGAGCTGTTTGAAAGCACACTTTAAAAGGAAAATGGCATTAAAAAAATAGGAATCCGAGATCTCACCATCCAAAGTTGAAATTGCAGGTTTTTGAAAAGAAACCACAAAAGGAAAATGGGATGAGAAAAGAAATAATCCACGATCTTACCATTCAAAGTTCAATCTTGCAGGTTTTTGAAAAGAAAGCTGCGAAAGGAAAAGGAGATGAGAAAAGTACAGAAAAGGAATCCAAGATCGACCATCCAAAGTTCATTTGTGCTAGTGCTGTGCTAGGACAGTTGGGCAAAACTATAGATAGAATATCCTCTAGAACCATGAAAAGACTGAATTTTTTAAGGATGCTTGGAGTTGAGCATGTATTTGTGGTGTTCCCTGCCCCTTCCTCCACATCTACCCATCCAAAGTTCATTCTTGCAGCTGTTTGAAAGCAAACTTTAAAAGGAAAATGGCATTTAAAAAGTAGGAATCCAAGATCTTACCATCCAAAGTTGAAATTGCAGGTTTTTGAAAAGAAACCACAAAAGGAAAATGGGATGAGAAAAGAAATAATCCACGATCTTACCATTCAAAGTTCAGTCTTGCAGGTTTTTGAATAGAAAGCTGTGAAAAGAAAAGGAGATGAGAAAAGTACAGAAAAGTAGGAATCCAAGATCGACCATCCAAAGTTCATTTGTGCTAGTACTGTGCTAGGACAGTTGGGCAAAACTATAGATAGAATATCCTCTAGAACAATGAAAAGACCCTGAATTTTTAAAGGATGTTTGGGATTAAGCATGTATTTGTGGTGCTCCCTGCCCCTTTCTCCACATCTACCCATCCAAAGTTCATTCTTGGAGCTGTTTGAAAGCAAACTTTAAAAGGAAAATGGCATCTAAAAAGTGGGAATCCAAGATCTTACCATCCAAAGTTGAAATTGCAGGTTTTTGAAAAGAAGCAACAAAAGGAAAATGGGATGAGAAAAGAAGAAATCCACGATCTTACCATTCAAAGTTCAGTCTTGCAGGTTTTTGAATAGAAAGCCGTGAAAGGAAAAGGAGATGAGAAAAGTACAGAAAAGTAGGAATCCAAGATCGACCATCCAAAGTTCATTTGTGCTAGTACTGTGCTAGGACAGTTGGGCAAAACTATAGATAGAATATCCTCTAGAACCATGAAAAGACTGAATTTTTAAAGGATGTTTGGGATTAAGCATGTATTTGTGGTGCTCCCTGCCCCTTCCTCCACATCTACCCATCCAAAGTTCATTCTTGGAGCTTTTTGAAAGCAAGCTTTAAAAGGAAAATGGCATTAAAAAATAGGAATCCAAGATCTTACCATCCAAAGTTGAAATTGCAGGTTTTGCAAAGAAACCACAAAAGGAAAATGGGATGAGAAAAGAAGGAATCCACGATCTTACCATTTAAAGTTCAGTCTTGCAGGTTTTTGAATAGAAAGCCGTGAAAGGAAAAGGAGATGAGAAAAGTACAGAAAAGTAGGAATCCAAGATCGACCATCCAAAGTTCATTTGTGCTAGTACTGTGCTAGGACAGTTGGGCAAAACTATAGATAGAATATCCTCTAGAACCATGAAAATACTGATTTTTTAAAGGATGTTTGGGATTAAGATTAAGCATGTATTGGTGGTGCTCCCTGCCCCTTCCTCCACATCTACTCATCCAAAGTTCATTCTTGGAGCTGTTTGAAAGCAAGCTTTAAAAGGAAAATGACATCTAAAAAGTAGGAATCCAAGATCTTACCATCCAAAGTTGAAATTGCAGGTTTTTGAAAAGAAGCAACGAAAGGAAAATGGGATGAGAAAAGAAGGAATCCACGATCTTACCATTCAAAGTTCAGTCTTGCATGTTTTTGAAAAGAAAGCTGCGAAAGGAAAAGGAGATGAGAAAAGTATAGAAAAGTAGGAATCCAAGATCGAGCATCCAAAGTTCATAATTGAAGGTTTTTGAATGGAAAACTGTGTTTGGAAGGAAGAGTGCATGAGAAAAGTAGGAATAGCTGATCTGACCATCCAAAGTTCATTCTCGCAGCTGTTTGAAAAGGAAACTTGGAAGGAAAATGGAAGGAAACAAATTGGAATGCACGATCTTACCATCCAAAGTTCATAATTGAAGGTTTTTGAATGGAAAACTGTGACAGGAAAAGGACATGAGAAAAGCAGGAATCAAACTTTGAAAGGAACATGGCATGAGAAAAGCTGGAATCCACGATCTTACCATCCAAAGTTCACAATTACAGATTTTTGCAGGGAAAAGTGTGAAAGGAAAAGGACATGAAAAAAGTAGGAATCTACGTCTACGATCTTACCATCCAAAGTTCATTTTTTGCAGCTGTTTGAAAAGGAAAATTTGAAAGAAAAAATAAATTGGAAGGTTTTGAAAAGGAAAGGAAAAAAAAACATTTTGAGAATCCTGGAGTAGATTTTGGAATATTCTATCTAGGGGGTCCGAATATATAGTTTAGTATTGGGTCAAAAAACCCTGGCTTTTTTCAAAAAAAAAACGCCCCCTACGAAACTGGATTCTATCTACTCCAGGATTATTATATATATATATAAGCTTTTATGGTTTAGCCATTTGAAATCCATCATATTTTGTGGGAAGCGTTGAGACTTGCATAGGAACAATGATTAAAAAAAACGTGTTCTGCAACGTTGCCTCCCAGGTGTCAAGGAAGAATTGCGTGAGGTCCAGCAGATCGTGGCACCTCGGCAAAAGCGGGTTTTGGATAAAAGCAGCTGCGTAGAATAGGGGAAAACATGGAAAAAAAACATGAAAACTGATCCATTTACAATGGTACAAAAATTATCAATTTCTATGTTGTTTTGTTCATACGAAGAATAGTTTTGTTCATATTCCGTTAGCATACATGTCTTTTGTTCTTTGCTATTTTGTTTGGGCCCTTTTTTATATACGACCTCCCTGCGACGTCGCTGTGAACTGTGGTTGGTACGGGGATCGTCCCCAAATAGTCGATTTTTAAAGTCGGTGATTGTTCTGCTAGCTGTGGAACAACTTGGCTAACGTTCGGGGGCCACACCTTGCAGTTGTTGTGAGCTATTGTCAGCTTCAAGATTGTTCTATTGCAGCGCCATTATATTCGAAATTCTTTCAAGGCGATGTTCCCATGATTTTCCGGTAATTAAGATGGCTCAGTATCCATCACCAAATCAAAACCAAGGCCACCTACGCAGCCTTCGCCGCGCTGCGCGGCGACGCCCGGGTGGTGTCTTGGGGCGAAGCCGAGTCGGGCGGCGACGCGCGAGAGGTGCAGGCGGGTGGTGCGCTGTGGGAAGGATTGGGGGATGTGGCTGAATAGAGGTTTAATGGGATTTCATGGAATTTAACATGCTAAAAATCTCCATTTCAACAACTTCAACACCCATTCAATGGACCATTCCGATCAAAATCTTGCCTGTTTCAAAAATCCCTGAGATGTGCTTAACATAGTCCAATAGTACCAGAAGGATTGGATTGGCATGACATGCTTACAGCATGGGTTTTAATAATCATTGTTATGAGATTTATTGTTGGACTTTGTTTTACTGGGAATACTGACCACTCCCCCGGAAACACAATCCATCATAATACCCACAACACCTTATGGCGTAATAAGCCGATGATTGTTCAACCCTCGTGTCACACTATCAAATCCACCACTGCTCAAACCTTTTCATGCAGAAAATGCTGAAATTAGTCAAGGGTGGTATGTAGCTGCTCTTAAGATAGCCACTGCACACGGAAGAGGGGTCAGTTGCCCTTCTCCCTGTGCACTCCGGAGCGCTCAGGAGTGCACACCGCCTCTCCCCACCAATCCTTGGGCCATGGATTTTTGATTGCACAGCCCCTCTTTGATTTTTTTAGAGCCGCTCTTAAGATAGTACCAGTGAGGTGGTGTGCAGTCCGGAGCGCTCAGGAGTGCACAGGGTGTGCAGTCCGGAGCGCTCAGGAGTGCACAGGGGAGAGGGGAAACTGACCCCTCTCCCGTGTGCAGTGACATTTTAAGTTTAATTACTCAATTTTCTCGATTATGCACTTTACTACTAGTACATCCAATATCGGAACAAGTTGCCCTCTCATTTTTCGCATCTCCCTAGTCAGTGAGCCACACCTAGACGTTTACATCCAGTTAGAATATCTGGCCAGATCAGCTTACTACATAGCATGTTGACAAGGGTTTGTTGTTTTGCTGCTTATGGGTGTATGATGGTTTATGCGTGTTTTCAAAGAAACCGATCGGGGACCACTAGACTACCTTAAGTCCACCATCGAAATTTATTCATAAAAATGCTGTAATGTGGGTAAAACATTGCCATAAACCATCAAATCACCATTTTCATGGCTGGTATATATATATATATATGTATGTATATATATGTATGTATATATATATATATATATAAACAATTTTCTTACATGGGTGGTTTGTGACAGTTTGTGACATTGTTTTACCCATATTAATGGGATTTCACCAACACAAAATTGTGTGTTTCTTGTTTCATTAAGGATTCAAAGGGAATGTATACTTGTGGATCTTATGGAATACGATTGGCTTTAACTATCCTCTACGGTTTCAAATGCTTCCTGAGAAGGTACGGCGAACCCCCCAAATCATACGCCAGTCATGCTTCCGAAGGTACTGGATCGAAAGAGATCATTGATATACCTAGCGGTTAGTTGTTGTGTTTTTTTGGTGAAAGTGTGATTCATACATGACAACTAGAAGCTGAAACTTGCAGGGGAATTGAGAACCAACCAGTATATAAGCTTAAGATCACGACTTCAGCACGACGTCACCTATCGACTCATGATGTTTTATTCTTATATCCCAAATGTTTATGGTTATAGATCCCATCAAATCCTTAAATCCTTTTGTTGGGAAAATCCACTACTTGCGGAATTTGTAGGGAATATTTTTTGGTCCCTTCAGCAGATCCAAGTAAATCTCAAATTTCTGTTGATTTAATGCATGGTTCTCTCACAAGTGCGACCCTGGACAGGATCAGCTCGTGGACGTGCTGCAGATCGTTTCGACGGGCTATGCCTTCGCTGCGCTACGCCGTGACGGGCGCGTAGTTACGTGGGGCGCCCACGATTATGGAGGCTATCCGTTGGTTTCGGGTGAGCAAATTTGAGTCATGGTGTCCTATTAGAGGTTCATAGACTTCATATAGATCATAATTGATGATGTTTGATTTAGAGGGGAGTCAATGTGAGTCAATGTGCAGCCAGTTGGAGCTACGAATATAAGTCCATATTAACCAAAAGTGCCAGGTCCATGCGGATCATGCGAGGCCTATCGCCTTTTTGAGGCGACAGCAGCAGCTGCAGCGAGCGTTTGGAGAACGTCACGGAGCTGCACGCCAGGCACGGTGCATTCGCAGCGTTGCGAAAGGATGGCGAGGCGGTCGTGCCTCAGATGCGGGGTTTAACCCATGGTAACCCATAGAAAAATGGTGACTGGCATTTGGAGCTGATTGATGATAGCTAAGTTAAGTTGATGCACATAACTTGGTGAAGGTGGGGGATATATCTATAACATTTTGAGGTCCGAAAACCAACTTAAAACAGTGTGCCAATGGTAAAACACAATGTGTTCGGTTTTGAGCAACCTTCCAAAACAGGTTCAGGACAGGATGATTTTAGATCGACTATTGATTGGATTACGCTGGATTTTGCCATTCTCTCTTTTTTTCTCGGGGGTGTTTTATAGATCTGGCTGGTTTTAAACATGGATCATCCACATAGGACAAGACGGGGATTGTGTAGAAGTTGCTGGCATTGAGCTTATATGTTTTCCAGATGCTCCCAGTAACACGGGCCATGCGCAGCCCTGGTTGCATGCCTGATCATCTCAAATTTTCAGCAAGTCAGATAACAAGAAACGCCCTGTTTGCGGGACCCCTCTCCAAACCAGGGATTCTTGGGGAGGTGTCGGTTGTCTTAAGGGAAGGGGCTATGGAGTCAGATTGGCATTTGGATCTGAAACCCGCTCAGGTCTGGGGCAAGGCCCATTATGGCGGTGACTGCAGCAGCGTCACGGGCCAGTTGACAGACGTTCGAAGGAGGGCAACCGGGCAGTTTGGGACACCCCCGGGTTTTGGGGATTGGATCTCCCAATTTCTGTTGCGTTCAACCCTTCGATTTGCCATAAAAACATTACTTTGCCCACCACTTGCGGAATCAACTGATTGGGTTTGTCATTTTTGATTTTAAGACCTCTGATGCAAGTCCAAGCATCCTTTTGAGACTCAGTTGTTGCTACTTAAACTAAACACCTACCTGTTTTTTGTATTTCTTCATTGGTGGACTTAACAGGGACCATGATTGGACTCCCGCTGCCATACTCCAAACTATTCCCATACTACTCCCATATGCAGGTTTCTTTGAAATTCTTGGAATGGGGGATCCAAAAAAAACATGGGTTTCAATACTAAAATGGTCTAACTTTGGATGATTCGGGGCCCATCCCATTTTAGAAGAAAACTTTCATATGAACCCCCATATCTTGGGGCTCCCTATGAATTCCCCCCGACACTTGGCAGGATCTGCGCTGGATTCTTCGCCTTCACTGTCATTAAGGCGAACAGAGAGGCCAGCCTTTAGCAGCCGAACACTCAGAAAAAGCAGTTGGAAGCCCAATTATGACAGGCCCAAATGGACAAACGAAGCATGGGATCATTTCCTTATAAATATCCAACCTCTCTTTGATTTTGTTTGGTGGTTGTTAACTGATTGTTTTAAATTTACACTGGCTTGACTGATATGTTGCAAGGTAGTTTATTATTGTTTTTTCCTATTCTAGGTTATTTGGACTTAACTGACCGGGCTTTTTTATGGGGACAAGGGGGATAAACAAATGGGATATTTCATGGGATACATACATAGCCAACAATGTGCAGTGTAAATGATTTTGGGAGTATCTCGGAACTGATGATGACTATATATACGTCCATTGGTCCATTCTATGGCAAGTTCAATCGCGAAAATAATGAACAACCATGAGATGTTGGGTGCTCTATCTTCAGGCCAAAAAAAACTTGGTTGACCCGACTGGTACATGTTGGCAAATTTTACCCCAAACCGACCCCAAGCTTGCTTTTCTCAAAATGACACATGTTTGAGACATCCCATTGATGGGGATTTGATCTTTAGCTTTAGCTGGCTGTGAAGGAAACAAACCAATTGGCTTATAGATGGAGGAATGATGAAGGAGTTGTTGTCCGAACAAAATCACCTCCAACGTCTTCTCTGGCCAAGGGGTTCCTGGTGAATGTGTGACTACGTGAATTTGGCCATCAATGGTTGGAACATTGGACACCAAAAAAGTTGTTGTGGGCCGGTGCTTTCCGGCTGCGTGTCAAAATGATCTATATATCTAAAATACCTATCTATCGAATACGCCTAGATATACATACATATCATACTTTTATTTTTTATCGCTCAAAATTAATTGGCCAATAGGTTATTCAAGGTTTGTCAAGGCTATATATATATATATGTTTACATTAATTTATGTGTCTTTTCTCTTCAAAATTTAGGTTACTTATTTCACCTCTTGTCTACCATGGCGACGTCAACGTAGGTCCTCACCTGGGGCAACGTCGACGTGGAAGCCTGCTGCCCAAATCAGCTGACGCTCAGCACGGAGCTGCTGGATCTGCAAGCCTCGCACTCGGCCTTCTGCGCGCTGCTGGTGGATGGTGCCGGGACGGGAGAAGCGGCGCGTTACGGGATTTGACCCGGGAAAAAATTAGATTTTTTCCATAGAAATGAGGATGAATCAATGATTAATGAGGTGGACATGTGCACATATCTTGGGATTTCATGGTGGTATAAAAGGTAATATATTGGATTAACCAAGAATCTGTGGGTTGGTCTGTTTGAAAACAGGGTATGAACCCCCAAAAAGGCAAGTTCCACTAGGGAAACTGATGATAAACCAGTGGCTTTGGGAGCACCTTATCTATAGTCATGCTTAGGAAAATGCGGGTTCAAATGCCAAAAAATTGGATTGAGCCACTCACACAAAGAGGGGGCTAAATAAATGTACATAAACAGCAACGAAAGGGTTTTGAATTGTAGCCAGCTGCAAAAGGTAGTAGTTTACCAGAATAATTTGGTTCCAACTTTCAAACAAATGGATGTCATTGGATATTTAACCAACAACAACTGACACACACATGTGTTTGGCTAGTTTGTGGCGACATCGTGGTCGACACCACCATAGATTTGAGAGAAGATGGCGAGAAACATGCAAAATGGCTAGGCAAATTCTGGTTAGGATAAGATTTAATATATATATATATAATATTTATATCACATATGAATATGTAGACAAATGATCCAGGAATATCCTTGATAGATGGCATATCTTAGTGTCTTAGTACTTGGTTAATATGTATGAACTGTTCAGAACATACGAACTTCCAAAGAGAGGCAGAACAAGTAAGACAACAAGCATCCACTAGCCCTAGGTCAAACTATATCAAACTATCGCTTATAAATGTCATATGTTCATGTTGTTTGGTTTTTCCTTTCCCATCCTTTCCTTAGCCATCGAAAACCTTCGTGACGTGGGGCGGTCATCCTCCAGGCACGGCTGTGACGTGGGGGGATGAGCGTTTTGGAGGGAGCGCCTTGGTGAGGTTCTGCGGGGCAAGGGCAAGGCATCTCAGAAACGTTCTGACCCAGCTACCCTCTGGTATGGAAAACCACCATATTCAATCATATTCATGGGTAAACCAACTATAAATGGCAATGTTCAATAGCTATCTTAGTTTACCAGAGGGTTTTGAAAAAATGCGGAGGCCTTGAAATTGGAGCCTTGGATAGACATGAACAACCTAAGTATGTCATGTTATTAACTTTGTTAACGCAAATATTTCGGGTCAAAAAGATGGTTAGAAGGGCGAACTTTCTGTTTGTTTTCAGCACTCCCCCAGGTGGACCCAGTGGAAAGCTCAGTGGGCTGACAGCCATCAAAGCGAAGCTTGGTGAGAGTTTGGCGTCGTGCTATGACACAAAAACATGCAGAAATCAATTGTTTGGACCAGGAAAAAGAAAACAGAAATCAAAAATGATACCCAAACTTATCTCAGAATCATGCATGTTTGAAAACACACATGAGTGTTTTCTGTTCCAACAATGGCCGTTTGGGTCATTCGGTTAGATTCTTAAGCTACATGATGGACATGTTGCGGCTGGCCATCAGTTCCCAACATTTACCCTTGGTATGTTGCGGGACGTACCTCTTCCAAGCCAGTGGAGCCAGCTTCAGGGATGCCAGTGGATATTCCATCCATAGCAGTTGACAAAGCCATACTTCGCCAAGTTGGTTTATGGTGACGAAAAAACTATGGTAACTATAAACATAGGTAAGAGAAACATCAACATATTTCCCAAGTGAGATGTTCCAATTATTTTCCCCTCAATATAACTATGGTAACTCTAAAAATGGGGATGTTCCCCCACAACTGGGCCACATAGGGGGATGCCACTAAGGCTACTTTAGCGTTGACAAGATGGAGGGGGAAGGCAGAAACCCCAAGGCCCCAAGAATAAGAAAAACATAAGAGCGAACAGCTACTATAGCCATAAGCAGTGAATAACTATAAATTTACGATAAGTATGGCGCATACATAAGTTAGGTGGGTGAACACAGACATGCTCAACTAGGTGGCACCACTTTTTAGCTATGGAGAATCGCCGTAAGCCAGTAGTGGGATTGGTTTTTAGGGCTAGGCCATGGCTGGTGTGTAGGAACAAAGACAGACATGCACATATGTAAATACGTACAGAGATATATATATATATACACATGTGTGTATACATGCGTATGTGTGTTCCTATTAAATTTCATTTGGGTGATTTTACCACATGCACAGTCCGCTTACCAACCATCAACTGAATGGATTGCAGCCATACGCTTTGATTTTGAGCGTTTTTGGGATTCGATGGGTTTTACCGCAGATCCTTCAGCAAGAAACCAACAGACACCACCAAATTTAGTAACTTCGGGGATCATCCCCATCTGGAAAGTCTGTAATGATTTCCCTTGAAACACACAGGAAAGATCCTGCCCGTGGTGGGGCTCGGCCATCGCCCAGCCATCCTAGGAATGCTTATGCCTTTGCTGCCCTCACAGCCACTGCGGAAGTGTTTCTCGTCCAAAGTTGTTTCCACCCTTTAAAAAAATCGATAGCCTCCATGAAAAATCCTACATGTCCATATATGGCCATGAAAAATCTTACGCCCACACATGTGTATATATATATATATAAATCTCCCTCTCTCTTTATATTTACACGTATATATAATATATTATATATATGTGTATATATATATATATTTATTTAAAGATATGTATGACATATACATATATATATGGTACCCCCCGAAACCTACCTTTTTGACATATTCATCAGATGGTTGGGTCAAAAGTGGGTTACCTTACATACACGCTAAGGGTATTTTTTTGTATATATATATTCTAATAGTGTAATAAGTATGCTTTTGAGACTGATTGAACTTAACTTCAATGATAGCATTCTGGGAAGAACGTGTGCAGAATGCATGCTCTGCAACCTGGGAAGAATGCATTCAGAATGCGTTCTCTGCTAAAAACCAAAAACCAAAATTCCCCCAAGACTCCTGAGCAAATCTGGGTTCGAACCAAAACCAAGAACCAAGAACCAAGATTCCCCCAGGACTCCTGAGCAAATCTTGGTCCGAACCAAAACCAAGAACCAAGAACCAAGATTCGCCCAGGACTCCTGAGCAATTCTTGGTTGTTGTTTCTAAATCTAAGATTCCCCAAAACCAAGAACCAAGAACCAAGATTCCCCGAAGACTCCTGAGCAAATCTTGGTTCTTGTTTCTTGGTTTTAAATCTAAGATTCCCCAAAACCAAGAACCAAGAATCAAGATTCCCCAAAGACTCCTGAGCAAACCTTGGTTCTTGGTTATTGGTGTTAAATCTAAGATTCCCCAAAGACTCCCGAGAAGATCTTGGTTCTTGGCTCTTGGTTTTAAATCCAAGTTTCCCCAAAGACTCTTGAGCAAATCTTAGATCTTAGACCTTGGATTAGGGAAAGAATGCATTCTGAACGCATTCCTGTGGAAATGCATCCATCTTCGGTTTCCTTTTAAGTAGATGGGTTTGATTTAACTACCATGAAAAAATCAACTTTGGGTCTTTTTTCCAAGCTTGAAAAATAAATAAACACACTGTGCCACAGCAATGTTGCATTTTCTTGAAGGAATGTCCCACAATGTTTAAGGAATGCATCACTCTTGTCAATGGAAAACTGTAAAAAGGTAATGCTACACTACAACTCTTTTCGAACTATATTGCGTTTCCAGTGAATACTGCATAGACTAAGAGCGCTTTCTTATTGAAGTAATGCTGTGCCCTTTCAAGTCACTTTTCTTCAGAAGCGGCACTGTCAATCTCACAAAGGTAGCATTTGTGATGTTTTGTTTAAGCAAAGACGGCTCACATTTGTTCATTTCAAGTATATACACAATTCACTGTCAAAACGCTGGTGCTTTAGGAAGCACAATGTAGCAGTACTTGTGCCACATGTGCAGCATGCTCTTTAAACTCTTTAAAACATCCAACTTGTTTTTCGACAAATATCGTGTCACTTAGAGGAAAACATGTATGTTAGTATGTTCTTCAAAGTAGTGGCTAAGTAATGGCTACATTTCTGAAGATAGCCTTCTTTGATTTGAAGAGATACGGCATTTTATTTGGAAGATGCCTTGTATGTTGCAGGGACTGTTTGTGCAACGTGTTTCTTCCTTCCCGAAGTATTGTACTTAGTACGTTATGACATGGGCCTGTGAACTAAGAATGCATATTACATTTTATTAAAAAAAAACTTGTTGATCGAAATGAAGAGATATATTATATTTTCAAGAGAAGTGGCTTTCTGCAAAGGAATGCTGCCTATTCAAAAGGAGTGCTCTTTTTGCCCTTTGAATGAAAGCGTCCGTTTGTAAAGCCTGCTCTTGTCACTTAGAACTGGTTCTTCAAGAAAAGGATGCATGTTTGATCGTCTCTTGTAGTCATTTCCAGTGTTTTCACTGCCCTTTTCAGGTTTTTTGGGGAAAAGACCCAAAGTTGAATTATCTTTTTCATGTGGGTTGAATCACTACTTGAAGGAAACTTTGCAGAGAGGTTGAGGTACTTGGAGGTACGTAAATTATACTTAAGACATAGTTTGGAAGGGGTACGAACTAAGAGGTCCTAGGACCTCCTAAGATCCACACATCATCCAAAGTATTGAGCCACTGCAGTAGCACAACAAGAGAGAATCTACTACATAGGAAAAAAAGGCCAAAGAAATATCTACCATATTGATAATCAAATAATATGCCTGCAACATCTGAAAGCATACAAAATCCAAAATTTCACGTGTCACAAGAAGGAACAAAAACATTGTAAAAACCCGAGGGAAGCTAGGTAGTAAGGAAAAAATGCCAAAGAAATATCTACCATATTGATCATAAAATAATATGCCTGCAAGACCTGAAAGCATACAAAATCCAAAATTTAATGTGTCGCAAAAAAGGAATAAAAACACTGGAAAAAACAAATGTAAAGCTTAAAATTGACATTTGCCAAAATGGCGTGCGCATTCTGTCAACGTTTGAATTGAAACCCTGTATTGGGAACACAATACGGTAGCCGAAAACGCTGCACATACCATCAAAATATGTCATTGTATCTACACATGAAGCATCATGGCTCATCATGATCAAGCATCCAAAGTCTTCAAATGCATGAAAACATGCTGGCTGCTTTTGAAGGCAAACACCAACAAAAAACATTGTAAAACAAATTGAAAAATCGAAAACGGTAGGTTTCGGGGGGTTAACATATATATATATATGTATGCATATTTGGATTCAGGTCCATAGTTACTTGTGAATGTAAAGATTGTTCGGGCTTGCAGAGTATACAAAGATACTGCGTGCAATGTCCATCTTGCTTGCCAGAGTGTGCCCGCTTTCAGGAAAATGGATATCAATCAACTATTCCTACATCAAATATGATTGTACACGAACTTAATTTATTAATTATTTATAGCAACCAAAGCAAGGTGAACAACGAATGCGACCTGCAAGTCCTTGTGTTGGTTTACTCGTGAGAATCTTGTGAAGATACCCTGCATCCATCTGCATCTGATCGGCAACAATCACATTTTTCCAAGGTTGTGCTCCCACATAGCGAACCTAGTGAACTGTTTGTGGTTTCATAACATGATTTATCGATATATCCGCCACAAACCATGGTGAAGCCAGTGAACCTTTTCCACCAATCCTAGGAGGGATCACCCTGCGGGAGGTTCACTTAACCCGAATGCTAAGGATTGCTTGGGGAAACCCCTTCTGCGGGGGGGACTGCAGCGCTGTGCCTTAGCGATTTGTTTTCGGGGACAGGATGGGATAGGCTGCGCAAGAAATCCACGTTTTTGGCAATTGTTTTTTTGGGATGCAGAAAAGTACATGGTGCTACGACTCAATATCATCCCTCACAACTAGCATTTGTTCCGCCAGAATCATTCGAACGAAGCAGCTGACTTCGCTATCTTTTTCGGAACACCCGCAAGTTGGAGATGAAGTCAACACCATGGGACAAGATGGTGACCATAACTAGCACCACGTTTGATGATTACCTCCCCATGCTTCCTCTTTCTTGATTATTAAGTCTCATGTCCAATGATGAATTCATCATGTTTGATCGTGTTTGATGGTTACTTTTCTGTAAACAAATTTATATATATATATATATATGAATGAATGTCTATTGTTTGGCAGGCCTGGGTGGACAGTGGTCACTTCTTGGTGGTTGGTTAAATAACGAATAACAAATGCCAATTTTGGCTCAAGTAACTTGATCCAAAGTAGCAGCATTGTTTTCCTTGCCCTCCCTAAATCAGGGATTTTTGACCCACCCTGTTATCGGGTCCCCTGTGGGGTGACCTTGTAACTTGCAGTCTGCGCTGCAGATGGGTTCTTTGCGCAGGACACTGCGAACACCTACAGATTGAAAGGGGTTTAACTGTCCCAGTGGCGGGGTGTGAAAAGATATCTGGATGTGATCCAATATATCTCAGCCTGACTGATACAGGTTGCCTCCACCAGCAGGGCTGATGGATCTGTAGGCGTACCCAATGCATTATCCTGGAAGGAATACAGGTTGGAAGACACAGTGAGAAAGATGAGCGGAAAAAGAGCGAGCGTGCTAGAGAGTCTGAGGGTTAAGAACTTAACCTAGTTGACTTATATTCCAACCTTTAAGGAATGTATATATATATATATATATACATATATATATATATATTATTTATTTAATTATACAGATAGATAGATGTGAAACCCACCATCTGTCTGTAGATCATTTTCCTAGGAAAACCATGTTTTTTTTTTCGCATCTAGGTAAACCTTTACCCCAGCCATGTAATCCTCGAGGTGCAGGAGCAGCTGCACCAGGTGCAGGAACTCTTCGCAGCTCAGTATGCCTTCGCAGCCTTGCTGTCCCATGGAGGTGCCGTTGTAGCCATCAACGCAACGGGGACATCATGGGGTACAAGAGGCCCGAACGTGATGTTTGTTGGTTTAACACCATTCACTATATTAACTACGTATATATATATATATACATGTGTGTGTTAAGTTTATTTGTTTTTGTTGATTGATTTATGTATCTGTTCACTTATATTTCTCAGAAACAACAATAAACCTTAGTCAGCCATGTTATAGTCAACTTAGCTATTCACTGGGGGCTATGAAAAATATACAACTGTTGGTGTTAATCCTCGAAACATGCAGGGTGTACAATGATTATTGCCGCTTTACGGGGATGACAATGGGAATCTAATGGTTGATCGACCCTGGGTCAACTGACTGGATGAATACTTTGGCATGTTCACTGTTTGGGTGTAGATACCATCCGGCTGCTGTGAAATGGTTAGATCATGTCAGATCCCCCATTTTTGGTTGGGTTAAACCCCGGTGTTTATTGGTTTGGGTACAATTCATTGATGGTCATCCTCATGCTGCATGCTTGCAATGTTTCCAGACTACTCTGCACAATCAATGATTTTGGGATGACCCATTGGAGGCTGCCATTGAAAGAAACGCTTCACCCATCAAACATGGCGCAGTCTATCACCATGCAATGGGACAATTTGCGTGTTTGGGGTGGATCAAAATTTCACCTCTGGCCCGCACACGCCGTCCGTAGCAAGATGTTGTCCGGAGGTGTTGTGGCCTGGGGCGATGCGGACAGTGGTGGTGACTGCTCCTGGCTCTCAGCAGAGCTGCAAGATGTGCAGGTTCTGTCCACGGTCGGTTTATCCATGGAATTTCTTGGGGGCCCTTTTGGATCAACCAGGGTAATAGTAGCGCATGATTAGTAAGGGAGTAGACCTACAGTACCCAAATTTCCCAAATTCGATTGCCATAGCCACTTCGCATACTGGGTTACCACCATGGGAGTAGTTTGGGAGGTCGGAATCGGGGAAAGAAGCCTTGGTCCCGATAAATGCCAGCAAGTTGATGAACTGTTATTGTAGCCATCATTCATGGAACATCTAAAAAGGCGACATGGGTGTGGTATGTGTTTAAGGTGCTTGAAGGAAGTTAAGTATATTTCATTGTAACGTATTGCAAGATATCACCCACCCCTAAAAATGTATTTTAGGGGGGGGAGAGGTTGGGGAAAAAAAATGCATTTACCGTTCTCCAAGAATTTGATTCCCCAGGACCCCCCCTAAATACATTATTTGACCGGTGGGTGTACGTTAAATGTAGGATCCATGGGTCGGGATATCCAACCCCCCCCAGGATCTTTTATTTTGGGGGGGTGGTTTAATACATTTTACGGGTTTGGTTTTTCCAGGATCCCCGGGAATGCTTAATTTTTTTCTGGGAATACCCTTCTTTGAAAAATGTATTTTAAGGGGGTTGGGTAGCCGAAAAGCACATCATTTTTGGAAAATGGAGGGAATAGATCTGGCTAAGGTAGTCATTGGTACCCCCTGCAATGCATACATTTCAGAATATTTAAGATCAAGTATATTTCAGCATCCCCCTTGGAATTTCCTCTACAGAATCGGGAACGTTACTTCCTGGAAAATGGTGCATTTTAACCCCCTGACTTAATAAGGGGTACCTACCCAGTGTCAACGCTTAGTGTCAACGGTTTCAATTTTATAGAGGACCTTGGGGCCTCTAATTCTATAGAGATTTCATGTTGAATACAGCACTGAGGACTAGTCAGCAGAGAGTCTTAGGGACTGCGATTCTACAGTGGGATACGTTCTCTTTGGATGTCTTTGGATGTATGTCATGTTCTTCAATTTTATAGAGAAGCATTGGCAGAACCAATTTCCCACAACAATTCTTTCATCATCCTTCATCATCCTTGATCATCCTTGTATATTTTGGAATCATTTGGAATCTTGACATATTTTTGGAAACTTTTGGATACTTTTGGATACTTTTGGGATATATTGGAGATTTGTTGGAGATCTATCATCAGGGTTTCATCAGTTATCATCAGCTATATTCAGCAAATATGTACAATTTTGACATTTCAATATTTTACAAAAGCAGCTTTTTCTGGTTTACAAAGTATAAAAGTGACATTTTTCATTTTGGATGTGTCTTTCCCGTTGTGTCTCCCCAGTGTGTCTCACCGTTTTTGGGTCGAAGTCCTCGAGCCAGCCTTTCCGCCTTTCTAAAAAAGAGCAAACGGATGGAAACAAAGCGATACAAAATGAAACAAAATGAAACAGAGATTTTTCAGTGAACACTTGGAGCCTTTGAACTCTATAAATTTGGGAGTGCATAAGGCAAGCTAGGCAAGACTGGAGCATTCAGGTCAGCTGTCAATGAAGGAGACTTGGGGAACCTGATTTTATAGAAGGCCAACTAACCCCCCCCAACCATCTACGAGAGTGACTTGGCGGCATCGATTCTATAGAGATTGTCAACTTGAAAATACCTTGGGGTCTCTGATTCTATAGATGCATTTTCAGAAAGAGGGTCAGGGCCTCCCGGATTATCATTATAATATTGTCAACACCAACACTCTCACTTAATTCAAAGGGGGATATTTCAGCCATTTTATGGCCCATGGGTTTCAGTAGGTTTCCCAGGAAAAAAAGATCAATTGGATTGAGGTGCAGACCCCCCCATGCTTGCATACATTTAGAAAAGTTTATGTATCCATTGGCTCTTGTCAGTGGTGCCCCCCACAAAGCATACATTTTCAGGTTCAATACCCCTACCAATAATACATTTCCAGCATCTGGCACTCATACATGCCTCATTTTGAGGGGTTACCCCCCCCCTAGTTCCCATACATTTTTGGCAAAAAGTGAGGGGGTTAACCCCCCCCTTATGTTCATACATTATCAGAAATGTAGGATCCACCCCCCCCTACTCCTGAACCAGTTGGGGTCGGGGATTGCAAGATGCAATAGTTCCTATGTTTTGGTATCCCGTTTGTGGTTTGCTAGACCCGCATTGTCACATTCCGTGCGTTTCATTTTTGTTGGTTAAACACACCCTTTAGGTGCGTTATCTCTCCATGTTTGTAGATTAAATTCCAATTCGTCATATGTCTGCAGGTGTTCCAACTAGTGTTGATTAACTCAATTACCATTGCTATACCAGCTGGTGCCCCCTAGGTATCTAAGTTGGTTTATAACCAGTTATACAACTAAGACCTATGGCATTTTTTCTTTATATATGTACATAGTTATAAATTATATTGATGTGATTGGGGTGTATACATATATCAACTTATAACTAGGTGGCATCCCCTTGTTTTGCGATGACACTCCCGCCAGGAGGTTTGCTCCTCAGCTCAAGCCTTTTGCGCCCGCACGCGACACGGCCGTGTGGTCTGTTGGGGCCGGCGCGAGTTCGGTGGTGACAGCAGCGGCGTGGACGACGATCTGTGGGATGCTGGGACGTGGAGCTCACGAGTAAGCAACATATTGTGGATGGTTGCGAAATCCTGAGTTGGTAGATGGTTTATCCCGTTATACCCCCATTGTTTACAGTGTTTCATCGAAGGAAGTTTAGAAGTCAAACTTCCGACAATATGGACAGATGAAAAGCAGAGCAGGGAAGACGCAGAAGAGAAAGATTAGAAGAAAGAAGAGTAAGAAGAAAGAAGATGCAGATGCGTGAAAAGGTAGGAAAGTCGCGAAACACTGTGTTTTTCCAATGATCTGGGGCTCCGGAGGGTCGAAAAGTAGGCTCGCTAAAGCGGCGGGTGCGGAGCCAGCTGGCCAGATGAGAGATGAAAAATTGCACGCCGTTGTGGCGTGAAGCACATTTGCAAGTCAAAATGTACAAAACACAGCAGGTTCGGACCACTTTTGGCAGTTGAGATGTTGAAAAAGTGCACGCCGTTGTGGCGGGAAGCACATTTCGAAGTCAAAATGTACAAAACACACCATTCTCGGACCACTTTTGGAAGTTGAGATGTCGAAAAAGTGCACGCCGTTGTGGCGCGAAGCACATATCGAAGTCAAAATGTACGAAACACATCAAAACACCTCAGTGTCGGACGACTTTTGGAAGTTGAGATGTGGAAAAAGTGCACGCTGTTGTGGCGCGAAGCACATTTGGAAGTCAAAATGTTAAAAACACTAGGGGTTCGGACCACTTTTGGAAGTTCAGATCTCGAGAAAGTGCATGCTGTTGTGGCGCGAAGCACATTTTGAAGCCAAAATGTTAAAAACACTAGGGGTTCGGACCACTTTTGGAGGCTCAGATGTCGCTTCGCTTCGCTTCACTACATTACACTACACTACACTACATTCCGCCACACTCCACTACACCACACTGCATTACACTACACTACATTACACTGAATGACACTGCACCACAGATAGACAGGTAGACAGATAGATAGATAGACAGATAGACAGGTAGACAGCTAGACAGATAGACAGATGAAAGGGAGAGATAGATAGATAGATAGATAGATCGATAGATAGATAGATAGATAGATAGGTCAAACGGTGTCAGACGCAGCAAGGTATTTCTGTTTAAGTTTCATTGCAACGTCACCTGCAAATCAAAAGGTGATGTGCCCAGTACCAGATTTCTTTCCTTCATATTCCGTCATCCAACATGTCAAGCACGGAATGCCAAAAAGGGTTGTCAAAATTATTTCAGACATGGAATCCGCCTTGATTTTTACATCACGGTGAGGCCCCCCAGTTATAAGTTGGTTTACAAACCCCAGTTGGCTCTGGTCATACCCCCACAAACCATACTTAGGCCCTAGTTAGTGTAACCAAATGTCACCAAGCTATAAGTCAACTTAGCTATCGTTGGGGGCCTCAGCTTGGGCCACCGGGCCACTTATCGGTTCAGGAAAACATCTCCCACATCACGGCCTCTGAAAACGTGCCGCGGCAACCAGGTCAATCTTGAATTGACAGTTCATATAGTAAATATAGTACTTGATTGACTGTATTTTTTTTGCCAACAAAAATTACGTCTATACTAACAACAAGCTAATCAAGCTAATGCACAGAATATCAGATTGGCAATATCAATTCAGTATTTCGACATTTTTTCCAGGCAGCTATGGGATGCCGTGGGCCCCCAAGTTAAATCCATACCCTCTGGATCCCTCTGGTAAACTAACATAAACTCTGGAAAATCACAATTTTTAAATGGGAAAATCAACTCATTATTTTTATGGCAATTTTCAATAGTTTTTGCTACGTATGTTTACCAGAGGGTACCCAATTTTCAGTCCTATCATGTTGGAACCAGAAAGCCTCGTCCCCAGGTTTTTCTGGCCATGCGGGATGATGGTCGGATCATCACGTGGGGCAGGGAGGATACCACGTTCCTTGGAAAACATGGAACCCCGGATGGTTGATTAGGTTAGTTGGTTAGAATTTTGTTGCCATACATATCTGGTTGGTGGTTTGGAACATGTTTTTTTCCATATATTGGGAATAATACTCCCAACTGACTTTCATATTTTTCAGAGGGGGTTGAAACCACCGACCAGATATTGGATGCTTGATGATTTTTTGGGGGATTAAGTTTTTTGTTGGGGCGTTCCCAGGCCCAAAAATTGGATTTGTAGTTTATTGCAACGTTGTTTTTGTTGCCGCAGGCCACGGTCACCTTGAATCAACATCATCCCAAGGAGATGTGGAACCGTGGGGATTTCACATAATATTATGGATGGTTTTGCCCCCGCTTCTAGGTATTTCTCAAGACTGGGCATTCCCTCAAAACTGTGGGTGTCAATACTCCAATGGTCCAACTTTGGAATGATTATAGTTATAGTACGATGGAGGGAATGCACCCATTTCCGGAAAGCCCCATTTTCAGAAGCCCCGATCTAGCTTATAGCAAGACCCAAAAAGATGGAACTGGAGAATTCCAACCCAAACTGTTGTTTTTTTTTTTCGTCCCTTTCAGGGTTTGCTGTCTTATTTGCATAGACTGTTTTAGCTGCGATTCCTATGTTAAAACACCGGGGAGCAGAGCAGGCCTCATGTTCCCATAAGCTGGATAGTCTCGTATCATCTCCATGTTTAGTTCTGAAATCCCTTAAGTTACATGTTTTAAAAGAATATGTTTTATTGTTGGCTATATCCATTTCTACTACTGTTGTATCTGGGTGATACGGTACCATGATGTTACTATGGGATATATATATATATGCACCCCCCCCTCCAAGACCTACCTTTTGTGTGCAGATATGTTCCTGAATGCTTTGTCTTCCTTCTTATCTTATCACCTATTGTAGCTGGACACATCCTGCCCACATATGTAGCTGCAGCATAGTGCTGTAACATCTATGTTTGACATATTTGTTTCATTATATTTAATGTGTTCTTTTTTATATGTTTTCAGCCATTCTTAATATATCAACACAAATTTTATATCTATGATCTGATTCTTGCAAGTCTGCTTGTTCAATATCTTCTACAACATTTGGTATTTTTACAAAACCTTTAGGATTTGCAGCGATATGATTAGGGGAATCGATGGATTGAAACTATGTTATCTGAGTATTTGTTTTTACAGCAAAGTATAGCATATTTTTTTGATGAATACAACTTTTTTGTAAGCTAGTTGTTTATAATGACTACTGGTGGAATTCATGCTTACTAAACATTCTGTAGCAATTTGAAACCTTTTAGCTTCTGCCAAAGCTGAGCTTTGTGCAAGATTAGGTGATAGTTCTCTTTTTTGTTCTTGTGAACCTACATTATTTCCATTAGCTTTTTCTTCAGCATCTACCATCTTTTTTTGTAGAATAATTGCTTTTTTTGCTGTAATGATACATTTTTAAAATCTGTATAATGTTGATGATCTTGTAATTTCATTGTTTTAAATCCAGGAGTGTTTGAGTTAGATATATTTTATCTTTCAAACATAACTGATTTTGATGATAATCAATGAGAAAGTCAAAAAATATAGATCAGTTTTTAGTATATGTGTCATATTATAAATTGTCTTACTTTTTTATAGTCCTTAATTTTGTGATATTTTCGCAGGTATTATAGGAATTTCTAGCATTGGGTGAATATGTATTTTACTTTGAAAGATCCTATATTTTTATTGGTTCTTGTAGCTCTATATTCTGAGGATCTAGTTTTAAATCAATCATTTTGTTTTTTTTTTTAACTTGGATTTTTTCAGATTGATTTGTTTGCATTTTTAATGACAATATTCTACCATTTTAAGATGTGAACTTTGATAGCATTTTAGGGTTTTTACAGTCTTTTACCTTTTTTTCTAAACATAGATTGCGACCATGTTTTTTTAAAGAACGTTTTCTTTGCCGATCTACCTGCAATCCTTTCCAATACATTTTGTTGGTGTAGATAAAGAGGTATTGCTATCGGATGAGTTCATGTATTTTACTCATCATGGTTTAATTTGTCCTTCTTAATTGTTCAAGAAATTACTGTTTAAGATGACAGAAGGTTCTTTTCCAATTTATTTTACAGAATACTCTTCCCAATCCCTATCAAAATTCTTTTGGAATCCAAGATTTTGATCAGGAGTCTTGTTGGAATCTTGGATCTTGGATTTTGCAAAGAATGCATTCAGAATGCATTCTTCCCCAAATCTAAGGGGGTAGGATTCAAGATTCAAGATTTCCAGAAAGAATTCTTGAATCCAAGGAGGTAGGATTCAAGATTCAAGATTCAAGATTCAAGGCTTAGAAAAAACTTCTTGAATCCCAGGATTCAAAAGGGGTTCCCGGCTCACCTCAACTAAAGTACCAAGTTTATGGCTTCAGCAAAATTTGCAATCGTTTGCAAATTTTTGGGATTCAAGATTCAAGATAAATTCTGGGGGTTCAATGTGTGTGTGTGCACGTGAGTGTTTACATGGTTATTGGAATTCTTTTACATTTATATATATATATGGCACCCCCCACAAGTCAACCAAAACATGACCCAAAACTGCAACCAAACATATAAGCTCAAAATGTGCATAATTTACTGCAAATACCAGTAAAAACCACAAACAGGTAGGTCTTGGGGGGGTACCATATACATACATATATATATAAGATGTTTTGACATTATCAAATATCTAATCATCTATTATATTTTGTATGCTGTATCAGCTGTACCATATTCGTTGTTCAATCACGATGCCGAGGTCTTCCGTGCGTCGCGACGACGACGGCCTCCTGGGCAGTTCTACTGAGGAGTTTTACGAAAAGGACGCGCTGCGGTGCCAGGAGGATCATTTCAGGTCTTGTTTTGAAAAACCATAGAAAAACAATAGGAAAATGGTAACTTCGCCAACAATCATGGTGTTTTGAACTTGGGATTTAAGTGGATTTAACTAGTGAGTTGTTTAAACATTCTATGTCAGAACATAATGTTCCAAAGAGATTTTAAGAGAAAAACCCGGAAATCAATATCCGGTTTCATCAGGTTTCCAGGGCCGACCTTCCACACATTTCAGAAAATGATTGGCTTTAATATTTATCTAAAGTGGGTGGCATCAAACATATTCACCCATTTGGGAGGATCATGAAAATCATTTGGGCCTTCCATGGCCTTCCTGTCGGTTTTCAGCTGGGGGTTGGCAGTCGCAGCCGCTTCAGGAGTCTTCAAGTTCCAGCTGGAGCGATGGCTCCTGATCCGCTGATCCTCTGGGGGGCGACACATGTGTGCTTCTTCCAGTTGCAAAAATGGCAACTTGGAGATTACATGTCAGGTCAAACTTTAGGACCACCTCTATGACATTGAAGTATAGATTTATATATATATATACAAGCGCGACAACATGAGAGAGAGAGAGAGATATATATATATATCTATATAGACACACCCTTCGCTAGTCAAACAAAGCAAGGCAACCCGCCCCATGCTCGATGATTTTCCAATTGAAAAAACCTCCCAGCTTACCGCAGCTTACTATACTCTTTAAGCACCATCTCGGACTGTAGGGCCGTGCTTCCGCAGAAGCGGGAAAAAAAGGGCGGTGAAAGCTGAGTACCTTCTGAACATCATGGCAGAATATAAAATGTCACTAACTTTCAATTTTCTATAACTACTGGATTATGGATTATCCATGATGAAAGGCCAGTGATTATCTAAAGTCGTCTTTTTCAATAGAACATCCGTCTATAAAAATGTAACATCCAGCGCTGGTTTCTCGGATTTTAGTTTGGGGAAAATTAAATGACAAAAACAAACGATGGTCTGGATCCCTGCACGTTAGTAAAATCTCATTCCAAACGCAAACCCTGTCCAGTCTATAGCAAAACCCCAAAAAAGGGAAATATATCCTATACTAAAACTACCAGAAAGAGTCTATATAATAGTTAGTGGTAAAACGTGGTTTAAAAAAAAACAGTGTGCTACTCTCTGGTAATTCAACGTATAGCTATGGGAATTATTTTTTTTGGGGGGGGTCGATAAATTATCATAAATCATCGAACTAAATGGCCGATCTGGCTCGAAGGACTGCCTGTATCTGGCAAAATTTTGCAACCCTGTTTGTTATTCACAATTATTCACATTTGCAATGCGAGATTTCGGTCACCGCGCCTAAAAGGGCATGGGGCCGGGCAGGGCCGTTCTTCAAGGGGCGCTGCTTTCCTTTCTAGCGGTGGCCATCAGAGATGGATTGAAGTCTGAAAGCCTCACCGTGGACACCGAAGGCGCCTGAGAGCTTCATCGGAGTTGTGTTGATCGATGCTATATGTAACCATGAAAATCAAGAGGACTTGATCTGCAATCTGGACTTGTGCAAGTTGTGGTTGGCTTGATTTTTGGGGAGCCTTCAAAATCATAGACTTGAGTTGATGGGTGATGAACTACTTCCTATATGGTATCATGTTGCATCGAATCTTTAACAATGGCTATTTGAGCTGTGAATCAAGAGTTGGTTCTATGCATTATTTGTTCTCATAAAGTGTTCTGTCATGTTCCATCCCTGTCTCAAGTGGGAGGGAGTTCCAGGTGACGACTGCAAACAGGAAGCTCAAGATATGTGGAAGTTGATGCAGCAACTGGGCTACCAAGGCGGGTTCGAAGAGCCGAAACCATGGCTTCTCGAAACAAATTTCTTTCAAACTTCACACACCTTCATTTTGCTGCGCAGTTGTGTGGAATTCTACTTGCTGCTGAATGAATTGTTTCAACTTCAGTGCGGCGGCCGTGGGACTTAAGTGACTATAAGCCATCACATCGAAGTTCGATTCAATGCCTTCAGTACTCGTCCAGAATGTTCTTGTTTGTTACACACCCGATGATCCATGGTGCTCATTGCCTCCAGTCTTCTCCCGTCACTTTGTTTCGTCGAGTGGTCCAGGTCGTTTGGATGGACACCATTGCGAGTGGCCAGGCGTCACGTGTGAGAACAGGTGCGTAAAGCAGTTGCGATGCGAGACATGCGGTGGCCGGCTGCCAGAGCGCATCAACTTGAACCACCTTTTTTTCGCATCTTCGAGCTTTTGAGGTTCGTTCAAAGATGTTGACATCTGAAACGTCACGAAAGTGAAAAGAACAATTTTCCAAAGGCCACGTCTTTTAATTTAATTAAGTTGAATCAAAGCAAGGTGACCAGATATCACTATAGACTACATTCAAACATATTTATCTACATCTACCAAAAACTGGCGCTGAGATGCGCTGAGGTAAAGTTGACCTCGCCTAACCTGACGGGGGACATCAAGGCTTTCCAGGAGACGCCACATCTCCGACTTTTGTCTCTCCACGGCACCCGGATCCATGGGAACCTCAGCGCCTTGGCGAATCTGTCGCTCCGGTACCTGGACCTCAGCGGCACCGCAGTGACTGGCAGCCTGAAGGACTTCGTGGGTGAAACTGTTGCTTTTTCCTTCCTTGTGCAAACCCTTGATGGTTTGCGCCATCTTCTCCTTAGCCGCACCAAAGTGACGGGGGATTTCAACGCGCTTACAGTGCTCCGCAAACTCATAGCAGTGGATTTGTCGCACACTGCGGTGGCCGGTCGGATCACAAGCAAATGGAGGGGGAAGTTGAGACATCTCGAGATATTGAAGCTGCAAAACACCTCTGTGCAATTCGCTCCACAGGGAGAGGAACTCCAGAAGCTGAAGGTGCATAGTAGATATACTCTCAAGGATGAACGTGTCCTACGATGGTTGAAGGAGTTGGACCTCAGCAACTGCACTTTCGCTAAAAACAAGATGCGCGCAAGCAACGTTTTGGTTTTGTATCCAATCTTTTGGAGGTTGTTTGTTCAATTTCTCTTCACGTTTTCTCTGGCCAGATTTTGCCACTCAGGTCCCATTAACAGCCCGGTGGAGGACTTGCTGCTGCCGCTGGCCATGTCCGGACAACTCACTTCCATCCAAGCCGGTGGTACTGGCATCTACGGTGAAATTCCAAAGCTGACAGACACGGAAGCCAGGATAGATGGCGAGAACGTTTCGAACTTCACCTTCCCTTTGGCAAAAAGTTTGGTAACGTTAGACCTCTCCGCAAACAACGTGACTGGAGTGCATGGACTGCCAGTGCAGGGTCGCATGTTGCTGCGGGAGAATCATCAGCTGAATGTCGACGTGAAGGTGCTTACGGAGGCCTTGGGCAAACAAGTCTTCCTGGACCTGTCAGGCACCGCACTGAGCAACCAAGACGAAGCAGCAGAGCTCTTGAAAGAAGGAGTGATGAAGACAACGCACATGCATGCCTTCAGAGACGAGACTGCGGGCCATGCTTGCAAAGATGTGATAGGCACCCTGAAGGTGACACCAAGCAAGTTCTTGCCACAGGAGCTTTGCAAGTGCTTACCTGGGTGGTTTGGTAGCGGAGCAACATGCGAGATGTGTCCATCCAACAAATTCAGTGACGATCTAGGCTTTGACACTTGCAAAAGTTGCCCTGCAAACAGCACAGCACCTGCAGGATCCACAAAGATGTCAGACTGCAAATGCAAATTTGGAGATCTCCATGAAGGTATTTGTGCTTGTGACACGCACCACGCCTTGCAAAAGGGCGATTGCGCTCTTTGCACCAAACTTCACCTGCAGTGCGAGACGCCTGGAAGTCTGGCATCGACCGCCGTGCCAGACATGGACTACACTCGCTTGGAACCGAGCGCTGATGAGGCACATAAGTGTCTCCCACCGGCTGCATCAGATCGGTGTCCTGGCAGCCACCAGTGCGGCCCGGGCTACAATGGAACTCTTTGCTCGAGCTGTGCAGATGGGTTTTGGGCCACAAGAGGCAAGTGTGAGCAACTTGGAGTTGAGGTATTCTCTTTTCAATATGTTTGCTTCAGGATGCTTCAGGGGACATTTGATTTTGGAATCGATGGCAAGCTCCTAAACTTGGTGAGGTTTCTTTTTTAATGAGTATATTTAAATATATTCAACATCGGTTTTTTAGCTGTTTCAAGGTAGGAACATGCCTTGAGGCCCTGTGCCGAAGCAAGTTCGACCTCAATTGCATCCCTTGTGCTGTTGGGAGTTGCAGCCCTGCTGGCAGCAGCCTTCCTGGTCTACCGCCAAATCTATGGTCAACAAGTGCCAGAAGCAGCCAGTGCCACTTGTCCATGTCATACTAAATGCACTTCCAGCACATTTGGTGTATAGTATTTACATTCCCAAGACATTCCGAAGAGTCACCTTTTTTGACCTCTATCTATCGAGTGGCATTTAAGGGAGCGGCGTAGCGACACTCCTTAGCCGAACCAAGAAATCACAACAGTATGGTGATAACGATGTTGACAGTTGACAGCGCCATTTTTGGGAGAGATTGTTGGAGGCGAGCTGGACAAAAAAAACATTGATTTTAAATTTTCCGACGCGCAAATCACACGCGACTCCCTGGTAGTGACGCCGGTGCCAAAACGACACCCCCTGCATACCCCCCCGGCACGCAAATGACACGTTTGACATGCGCCATTTTTGGGGTTTCAAAAAAAAGCAACTCAAAGTCATCGCTTCGGTGGCTTCAGATAACAAAGATGAGATGTATATCCCAGATGGCCCAAAACAGGTTGAAAACACCTTAGAAATTAAGGATTTAAGGGGCGTCATAGCGACACCGCTTCCCTAAGGGGTGCCAAAACGGCATGCCTTGGCATGTCCTGGTATTTACCAGCGCATCAAAAACCCACAAATGTGTAGGTTTTTTTTTGCTAAAAATCATGCTTTTTAGTTATAAAAAAAAGTGTTTTTTTCCTCCTCTAGTAAGGGGAACAAAACAACCTACTTTTTCTCAGGCTTGGTATCATGACATCTCATGATCCGCTCCCTTAGACGATTCAAACATATTCAAACCCCTTTATTGATCGAAGGAAGTTTAGAAGTTAAACTTCCGACAAAATGGAAAGATGGAAAAAGCAGAGGTGGGAAGAGCCAGAGAGGAGAAGAGCCGAAGAGAGAAGATCAGAGAAGGGAAAGAATGAGAAGAAAAAAGATGCAGGTGCGCAAAAAGCTAAGAAAGTCGCAAAAAACTTTTTTGTTTTTTCCGATGATTTGTGCCTCCTGAGGCTCGAAAAGTAGGATCGCTAAAGCGGCGGGTGCGGAGTCATCTGGCCAGACGAGAGATGAAAAATTTCACGCCGTTTTGGCGCGAAGCACATTGCGAAGTCAAAAGTGTTAAGAACTGACAGGTTCGGAGCATTTTTGGAAGGCAAGATGTTGAAAAAGTGCAGGCCGTTGACGGGTTCGGAGCGAAGAGCACGCTTCGAAGTCAAACATGTAAAAAAACTGACGGGTTCGGAGCATTTTTGGAAGTTAAGATGTTCAAAAAGTGCAGGCCGTTGTTGCGCGAAGATGCACCACGCACATTTGGAAGTCAAAAGTGTCAAAAACTGACGGGTTCGGAGCGAAGACCACGCTTCGAAGTCAAACATGTAAAAAAACTGAAGGGTTCGGATCATTTTTGGAAGTTGAGATGTTGAAAAGGTGCACGCCGTTGTGGCGCGAAGCACGTTTCCAAGTCAAAATGTGCAAAGCACACCAGCTCCGGACCACTTTTGGAAGTTGAGATGTTGAACAAGTGCACGCTGTCGTGGCGCGAGGCACGTTTCAAAGTCAACATGTTACAAACACCACACCCCCCCCACCACTTTTGAAGGTTCAGATGTGGTTTTGCGTGGCAGGCGCAAGGGTTTGTGCACCTTGTCAAAAGTGAGCAAAACGTGAGGGCTTTGGTAGCATGTCCAAAAACGATGGCAGACGTGGGACATTTCAAGAGGATGTGCAAAGATGTATTTCGCGCGGCAGGCGCAGTACAAGAGACATGTTCATCAGAGACGTTAGGACCGTTAGGAAGTCAGGGCGCTGATTTCCTGAGAGGGGTTGCACTTTGGAGCATCAGATATTCAGGTTTGCTAAAATGATTTTGCATGACAGGTGCAGCATTTCGTATGAACTGGCATCACTTTTTTGTGGCAGGCGCATCACTTTAAACAGATGGGGTGGAACACCGCAAAACGCATTGGTACGAGGCCGTCAGCTCTGCACTCAACATTCCATTTTTGAAGGAAGTCTGCTTCGTTTTTGATGTGGTAAAGTTGAAAATTGAGGAAGTCTCGCAGAATAGCTTCGTTTTTCACATTGTCGAGTTCAAACATTGAGGAAGTCTCGCAGAATTGCTGCGCTTCTGATGATGTCAAGTTCAAGATTGAGGAAGTCTTGCAGACTTGCTTCGTTTTCAAACTTAATTACAGATAGGCAGATAGATAGATAGATGGATAGATAGATGGATAGATAGATAGATAGATTTGACGACAACAAATACAACTGCAACTACAACTACAACCACTCTACCACTACAACTACGACTGCTAATGCAAATATATCATAGTATATTACGCTACAGTACGCTAATTACACTACACTACACTACACTAATCACATTACACGCTAATTGCAGTACACCACACTGATTACACTACAAGTCTAGCTACAAATTATACTGTAACTACTAGTACTACTACGGCTACAACGACAACTACAGTACACTACATTACACTACACTACACTAATTACACGGCACCACGCGACACTACGCCACACCACATTAACTACAACTACAGCTGCAACTACAATTACATTACTCCACGATACGCTACACTACACTAGGCTACACTACACTAGGCTACACTACACTAGGCTACACTACAGCAAACAACACTAGACTACACTACAGCACACAACACTACCGCACACTACACTACATTACTTTACACTACACTCATTACACCACAACTACAACTGCAACTACACTACGCTAATTACACGACACTACAAGTCAACTACAGCACCACCACACTACAACCACAACTACCGCTGCACTACACCATACTACATCCAGCAATTGCTTGTAAGGTGACCACTGCAACCATCGCAACCACTCCAAAAACACAACTCCAGACACCTTTCGGTCCATCAGTGGATTTACTCTGTCATCCGTGATTCATGACAACCAACCTCTCGCCACCGCGTTGCGCGGTACTACTGGTACTAGCCTTGGATCTTTCCTTCTCAGCACCGTTCATGTTGATCATACTTCCACCCCGCTGGCTTTGGCTGGCAGTTCTCATAAGAAAGGGCCCGATGCTCCTGGAACATGTCGGACAACATTGCTTGTGATCACACAAAATATGGAGTCGTTGGAGGTGTTTTTCCTACAAGAACCACCCCTATAGAAGCATAAATTTGAACCAGCTAAGTTTTTTCATTGTAAAAAAACTGGGTTCGCAAAATCGAACAAAGTCAATCAAACTTATCGAAAAAATGAACAAAATCATCCAGAATCAATCGCAAATTGGATTTGTTTTTTGTTATTTTGGATTGCAATTTTAGGTCCGTACCCGCAAAATGCCAAATACCCATATTTTGGCCGTATTAAGCCGTACTAAACCCATATTTATCCAGTACTAAACCGTCTTAAACCAATAATATCCAATAATTAAATTAACCCATACTAACCCGGACTCAAATATTGTTTTTTGGCCTCTGCGGCGTCGAGTTTTGAAGCTCCGCTTGTCGTTTTGCAAGATCCAACCGGCAATTGCCCGATCCAGACCAAAAAAAACAACACAGATTATCGGAAGTATTGCCAATTTGCTGGGTTAAAAGCTGACTTTTAACATGCCATATTCATAGTGACTTTTTGACTAATTACCTCCAGTCCCGCTGAGGGGGAAGGTCGCACTTTAGAAGGTAACTGCAGCCGGTGGAGAGTGCGCGCATCGTGTGTGATAACGTTTGCTTTGGTTTCGATGGCGTGTTCCGTGTGACAGATTTCGGAAGTTGTCAATATGAAGTTGCTACATGTGGTGAAGCAGAAATTTGATTCAGGTCCACCCGATTTGGACAAACTTGTGCAAATCCAACCAAAACCAAAATGGGTTCTTTACAAAACCCGGTTGTTCTCGAAAAAACGAAGTGTTTTTGAACGTACCTACAATTTTTACGGTCTTTGAAGCCCATGGTATTTTATTGTATTATATTTTGCTATATTATAGTCCAGTATACTTCCATTATACTATATATATATATATTTGTTTGTTTATTGATGCGTGTGTCTATCTATCTCTCCCCTCTGTGTCTTTTTGACGTGTCTTCTTAACGCTAAGGTAAAGACTTTGCTCCAAAAGCTGCTGGCTCGGCAAGGCCCGGTGGTGCTTCAACTGGTGCAGCTGTGGAGTGTTCTCAGCCGGTTAGGGCAACAAAACTCATCCAGCGCCAAGGGCCTTCCGGAGATTCCATATTTGGAAACTCAGTGATTCCAGTAGTTTATGTCCGATTTGTGTTTGCTGCTGATGTTTTCGCGTTTCTCCGACATTTTAAGGTTTGCATGTTTCACAAGATGAGGCTGCAAGGGTTAGATTTTTCAGCTCTGGTTGTTCAGTTCAGGTCTGGTTGGGGTGTTTCTTTCGATTTTTTTCGATACAGCCGAGGAATTTCTGCAGCTGACCACCACCGAACTGCAGAGCTCCCTGAATGTGGAGTGTTCTTTTCATGCAGAGACGGTTCGCACAGTGGCTGCTATCAGTTCTCCGCTGGCGCCATTGCTTTTGCCACTCAGTGCTTGAAGAGAAGATTTGTCATGATTTGTCGGTTGCGGCATTTTGCATGCATGTTCTTGTTGTATCTTGTTGCATGTTTCTGCTCTGTTTTGATTCAGAGGCTGCCTAAACAGGGTTTGCTGACCCATCGTTGGATGGTCACAATGGTTTACTTACTGCAAGCAGCAACATCAGAAAAAAAATCATTAACAAGAAAGCTGGCCAGTCCAAACATGGTTGACATTTTCTGAACATGGCACACATATAAGGGGTGTCATCTCAGAATGTGGGTGTTACTTGAACACTGCAACATTTGCATTACGTTGCATGCTTTGGGACTAATACCCTCCTATTCCCTGTTTTATCCATGAGGCTTGGGTGCTGTGCTGCCTTGGAGCTTTACCGAGCTGGCTCCGGCGTCATCTTGATTGGAAATGGCAGGTGTTTGATGTGTTTTGTCACGTTAGTTGTTTCCATTAACTGCTCTATAAATTTCATGATCGAAGGTGGGCTGAACAAGTAAGATGTTTTCCAAGCAAAGATCAGGTCAACATGGCATTGAAGACGCTCACGTTCCTATACATTGGTGGTGCTTCGAGCACAGCACAGCTGTTCAGTTGTCAGTCAGAGGATGGAGGTGCGGGGAGGAACAGGAATAGGATTGTTGATGTGCAGGATGATTGCATTACTGAAGGTGGGACTTTATTGCTCAATTTTTTCTCCACTAGCTCTTCCCACTCGCAGTTTTTTTTGGGACATCCACTCGCCAAGTTGCGCAGTGCTTTTGACAGTTGATATCTCGCTTTGAATGACTTGATGCTGCATTCCTCATGTGGCCGCAGATGGCGCAAGCCTCGGAAAATTCGCTTTTCGCAAAGCTGTTCGGCACTTGAGCTGCTTTCAAAGAGATGGCGTGGCTTTCTGGGTTGACGTGGTTGCCTACAGCACTGCTGTGGCATATGTTGTTGTCATTCCGCTCTTCCTCGTCCCTGGGATGCAGCCTGATGCAGCTTTGACTTTTGAGCGTTTGTTTCATCCAGTTTCTCTTTGGTCCATCACGTTTTCCAGGTCCATCATGATTGCAAGATATCCCGAGACTGGAGAGCCCCAAGACTGCTGATTTAAGTCATCCTATTTTGATCTATTTTGTTTTTTTTGGTTTCCGTGAGTTGCGTCGCCTCCTTCGAGGTTGGCCTCATGCTGCGACAGCATCTTGGCGTTGAATGATCAGAGGGTTTTTGAGGGCTCAATGAGGTGGTCGGTCGCAGCATGTGAGGTAATGAACGCCCTAGGCACCTCAGGACATGTCACAATTGTACAGGCATTAAAGGGCCCCAAAGGATCATATTTTTAACTCGGGGGTTAATATGTTTTCATGATTGATTCAATGTGCAGCGTGTCCTGGACATTATAATATTATATATATATAGGACATTGCAGTTTCAGATTTCTTGTTTTGCTGTCAAAATTGTCAGGCACTTCGCCCTTCAGGATGCTCGACTCTTTACTGCCTGTGCTGAGAGGAAACCCCCACATACCACTCTGCACCTGGAGATGTTGGACGACCAGCTTTCCAAAGAAGCGTTTCCAAAACGTTTACTCGCAACCGAGCCGCAGTTGTCAAGCCACGCTCTTTCATCAGCGAAGATGCTGAGCCAACCTTGAAGAATTGAAATGCCACACAAGTTTCCACGAGTGTTTTGTGGCAGCTTGGGGATGCGTTTCTCACGAAATATTGGTCATGTTCTACCCAAGGCAGCCGTAGCAGCCCACATGGCAGTGCATTGCCGCGGCGCCAGACAGGTCCAGCTGCTTGAGAAGTCGGCCACCATCATAGAAATTTCGGAAAACCAAGGGGAGGAGGCTGAGTTGGATATGATGAAAGCGGTGGCCGATGCAACAGCATCCAGAAAAATCGATGTGTTTCTTGTGCATTGAACATTATTGCAGGAAATTGCAAGAGCTATGCGTTTATGAAGTGTTCACTTGGACATTAGGGTTCGCATTGCTTCCTTGGCTTACATGCTGAGGCTGAGGGGTCGCAGACTCACTGAGATGTTGACTGAGCAGATCATGCTGCAGGAAACGCAAGATCGTTGGCTCATCGGTTCCCGGCCACTTCTGTCGAAGTATGCGCTTTGTCAGGCGGGGCCACTGACAGGTCAGAGGGTGTGAGAGAGGCAACTTTTTCTTCAGTGTGGCGGGAATGACAGAGGTAGGCTCCATGGATGTCCTCCTCATTGGGTCCTTTTTGATAAGATATTGAAGACCAATAGATGGCCAAAAGATTCAGTCCACTGGAGGACGGTGATTCATGTCATGCCCCGCCATTGGCTGAAGGATGTGTGGATGGACGTGGCCATGAAGCTGTTCGCCGTGGCCTTGGTCTCGTGTGTCTCGATGGCTGATGCCTGGAAGTGGGCTATCGCCTTCAGTTTGGGCATGGCTGTGCTGGTTGCGACGTGCCAGCCATACATGGAGCCGCAGGCGGGGTAACTTTCAAAAGGGCTGAAAAGGTGGCACACTGAAAGACGTTGGTGATAAAGCTGATTGCTCCAGGCTAGGCAGTGACATTTCTTTGTGCTGGTAATTGGTAAGTAGCTTTGTCCTGCATCATGTCCTGCATCAATGGTGTTTGGCTCTGTTCCAACGTGTCAGTATGTTTGATGAAAATTCCCCAGCCAGCCAGAGGTCACTCAACTTCAGAGTTTGAGCTGCTTTTGCTTGGCATTGGCATCCGCGGCTTTTGTCTACGACTGGGGTTGGTTAGCCAGATTGACTTTGGTGACACCGATGCTGTTGATGCTTTGGCAGGCGCAGCGCTTGGGGCTGTCACCGCCAAAAAAAAAGCATGAAAACTTATGCTGTACCCTGTGATATTTTCCCCTTTTTGCAATGGTATCATCAAAGCGGCGTCCAGTGGGAGAGGATTGCCTTTCTTTGTTTTGATTCAATTTCTCTCGGACGATTTGGGTGCCCCAGCACGCAGCGAATTCATTCAGTGCAAATAGCTTGTGGCTGCGGCTAGGTAGATTGTTGGATGGCCCCTTGGGCATCACCAACTGCCCCGTCTATATTGTTCAGCCCTTTCAGCCCGTACATATCCTTCTAGAGGGTAATAATAGACTTATCCTGCAACGCTGTACGGGTGGGTGGATGTTTCATGCTGTGCAGGTACGCTGTCCCGACTGCACGGAGGCCTTGGCCGAAAGGTTGTTCCAGGACAGGCGTTGGACGGGACAGGAGCGGCCCAAGGAACATCAAGGCAGATCTGAAGATGTTTATGGATGTTGTTTATGGCATTTTTTGGAAAGCTATAACGTAACATCAATCAATTAAGTTTTATCATGCTGTAGCAGGTGTTAAGTCAAATTACGTTTTGCCAAAGTGTTGGATGTTGATTAGTTTGGGGGAAATCCCCCTCAAACCAACTGGTGGGGAATGAATAGTGTGAATTCGAGAAACAATGGCCTTTAATTTTCCTTGCGAAGCCTAATCATGAATCTATAAGTAAAGATGTCGATTCAATTGAATCTGCTATAACTTCATCTTGCCTTTACGTAACCCAATCTTTAAGAAAAGTGGTGGCTTTAATTCATTTGAGTTTATCTTCAAATCGTCGTACTTTAGTGTAGAAACAGGAGATAAATACGGGCTTAGTTTCTTTTGTTCACTTCATTAGTGACTGATTAGCGAATTAAATTCTAAGTTTGTTGTTCTCTCCTTCGTTCTTCCTTCCTTTGGTTCCTTTCTCTTTCCTGCTTCCCTTCCTTTAGTTTTTCTTTTCGTGTGTGTGTGTGTCATTGTTTCCTCCTTTCCTTCTTTTTCATTCTTTCCTTTTCCTTCTTTGGAAATCTTGGCGTTCCCAGCGTCCGTTGGGATTCGTGCTGAATAAGGCGCTGCAGCTGTTTTGAAGCAATTCTGACATGCAGTGCGCCCACCCCAAAAAACAAGAATCTTCACCAAGATCCTTTTGCCACGACTCACAACGTCTTACAACCATGGCAGCACGCGCTGTCGAGGAAGTGAGTGGTTCATGTAATTGTTTGGGTGCTGGTTTTGATCTTGGCTGATGTAATGATATTGTTTTTTTGGGGGAACCTGGCCATTCCAAGGATTTGTTTGGGAATGGCGCTACGATACGACAACTGTAGTATACAGTATACTCAATCTTAGATCTGGTGGATCCACCACATGTGCTCCAGGGAGATCCTTGCAACTGGTCGGAACCATATCTGCATGGCTCATGGGCTAACCCCTTGAAAAAAGACTGGGTGCTGCTTTCTTTTTGAAATCTTGGTTTAAGCAGCTCAAGCACTGAAATTCACAACAAGTGTAGTAGAGCAGTGCTCATATTGGACTCATATTTGATGGTCAAGCACATGAACACATTGGTTCGGGAATTTCTTGGGAAAAACTTGCAACAGCTGACCACCTCTCAATCATCAAGATCCAACATTCCCCTCGAACCAGAACATGGAACATGCCCAGTTACATCCAGCACGGCTACTCCGCAGCGCGTCAGGAGCTGCAGTCAGAGCTGCCAAAGCTGCAGCGAGGAGAACATTGCGAGCTGCTGGTGCAGCAAATTCGTTTCTGAGCGAAGGCTTGCCGACACGAAAGAGATGACACCGCGACGAACCTGCTTGGGCTCAAAAATGGAATGATTAGGATCGAAAGACCATTCCATACCAGTCCGGATTTGATTTGTATCCACACCCACCGAGAATGATCATTGCAGATGTTTGATAGCAACAATTCGCCTGCAGGTCACGGCCATGTAGAATGCATTTGCCAAGTAGTTCGATTGGACTGTCCAAACCTGGCTTGGTTCCAAGAAGACCAACTGCAAAATGGAGCGCTGCACCCAAGCTGCTGACATGACCCGTTGTCTAGATTGATCCAGTTCGTTTTCTGTGTGTCATTGTTTTGCGTAACCCAATCTCTTTGAGACTCTGCGTGCTTGTTTACCTTCAAATTGACGGCGAAACAGTAGAAGGTTTCAAGGTCTGAGCCATACCCCAATGGGTACATTCCTGATTTTGTGGCTAAACAGATCACCTTGGCCAATCGCCAACATTTTTGTCAAGCGCTGTTTGGTTGGACCCATCATTGGAATCACAATATATCACCATGAGCCAGCTATATCCAGATACCAAGTACGCAATGATCGTGGAATTGGATGGCATGGTCTGTTACAACCAACCGGCATTGATGAAACCAAGAATCGAAAAACTTGCCTGACCACAGCATCCAGAACTGTGGGCCGAAGCAAGCAGGCCTAGCTAGCAACTACAACACAATACTTTTATATACTTTTGGAAACCGGGCGACGCCACAGGAATCACTCTGTGTGTGTGTAGTTGCAAAAATGGCAACTTGGAGATTTCATGTCAAGCTTTAGGACCACCTCTATGACATCAAAGTATAGATGATAAACAAGCGCGGCAGCATGATATACTTCGCTAATCAAACATGGCAAGGCAACCTGCCCCATGTTCGATGATTTTCCACTTGAAAAACCTCCCAGCTTACCGCAGCTTACCACTCTTTGAGCACCTTCTCGGACTGTAGGGCCGTGCTTCCGCAGAAGCGGAAAAAAAGGGGCGGCGGAAGCTGAGTACCTTCTGAACATCATGGCCTGGCAAAATAAAAAATGACAGTAACTTTCAATTTTCTATTACCACTGCATTATTTATTATGGATTATCCGTGGCAAGAGTCCTATGATTATCTCAAGTCGACTTCTTCAATAAAAAATCCATCTAAAGACATGTAACATCCAGCGCTGGTTTCGGCATGTTTTTTTTTCGGGAAAGTTAGATGACAAAAACAAACAATGGTCTGGACCCCTGCACAGTAGTAAAATCTCATTCCAAACGCAAACCCTGTCCAGTCTATAGCAGGACCCCGAAAAAAAGGGAAATACATCCGACTAAAATTACCAGAAAGAGTCTATACAGTAGTTAGTGGTAAAATGTGGTTAAAAAGTGCGTTATTCTCTGGTAATTCCACGTAGCCATGAGAATTATCATTTTTGAGATTCTTGGGATCGGTAAATTATCATAAATCATCGAACTAAATGGGCTATGGTTTCCATATTAGCTATGTTAACATATGTGAAATAACCAGCGGGCAGTTATGTTCATCAACTTAGCTATCATTCAGCTATTAGAAATCCTATTCCCCATATGATTGTTTGTAAAGCCGTGCAGTCGCCATTAAATCTCATGAAATCACAATTTTAAATGTTTGTTGGTGAAGTCACCCCCGTTTTCCCAGTGGGGTTTCTGGTGCAGGCCGCGCTCGTACCGGGAGCTGCCTATCAGGCACACTTTGTTTTTTTTTCGGCTCGTGGGGCCATGGATTAGACAAGAGGTGGGAAAAATAGTCAAAAACGTATCCATGCCTGGGATATTGAAGGTTGATACTTTGAACAACTGGTCCATTTGACAACGTGATTTTTCAAAATTAGATATCACGTCATTTTACAGCAATGTTCACAATCATCCAAGGCTCGGAGGTCAACAAATCCTGCAGGCTGCTCCCAACACTCCATCAGAAGGGTGGCAACATGGGTCAAGGGAATCGTGAGCCATTCACCTCCATTGTGGCTATGTTTTGCCTACACATGCAGTAATGGGTTGGAGCATTGGAGCATGGTTGTGTATCCCATGGAAAAAACCATTGCACCAGACATTATCCCCATACCACCATGTTTGTTGATGAAGTCTCATGAAACCATCAGATTTACCATGTACCCATCATTTACAAGTGCCCTAAGTAGGTTATCCCCATTTTAAGTGGGATATGGTTGTTTTTGAAGTTTCCCCGTCATCTCAGGATGGCGGACTTTGGAGTGTTGCATCGCAACGAGCTGAGCGGGACCTTGAGTGGCCTCACTCGCGTGTGCGGAGCCGAGTTGGATGTCATGACTGGGGCATATTGGACCCATTGGATCCCGCCAAAACAGGAAGACTTGGATGGCCCATCGGCCATGGTCGTTCTGTGGATATCTCCATGATCTAAGACGATCTAAGTAGGTCTACTGTTTGATGTCCTAATGTGCAGCATGTAAAGCTGGCAAATGACATAGGTCAGCAATATTCAGCAATTGCATGTGCATGCGTATGTGTATATCATATATGTACTCGTATCAAGTTCATGGATGGACGGACGGATGGATGGATGGACGGATGGATGGACAGACGGATGGATGGATGGACGGATGGATGGACAGACGGATGGATGGGTAGGTATGTAGGTACATAGATTATAGAGATAGATCAAAATAATGATAGATTAGATTAAATTAGACGGGGTTGGGTTAGATTATTTAGGTGGCATTGGATTTGATTAGAAAGATAGATAGATAGAATCAAATAGATGGATACATAGATAGATAGATAGAAAGATAGATAGATAGATAGATAGAATCAAATAGATAGATAGAACCAAATAGATAAATAGAATCAAATAGATAGATAGGATCAAATAGATAGATAGAATCAAATAGATAGATAGGATCAAATAGTTTGATAGAATCAAATAGATAGATAGAATCAAATAGATAGAATCAAATAGAAAGAATCAAATAGATACATAGAATCAGCTAGATAGATCGAAACAAATAGATAGATATAATCAAATAGATAGATAGAATCAAACAGATAGATAGGATCAAATAGATAGATAGAATCAAATAGATAGATAGGATCAAATAGATTGATAGAATCAAATAGATAGAATCAAATAGATAGAATCAAATAGATACATAGAATCAAATAGACACATAGAATCAGCTAGATAGATCGAACCAAATAGATAGATATAATCAAATAGATAGATAGAATCAAACAGATAGATAGGATCAAATAGATAGATCGAACCAACTAGATAGATCGGATCAAATAGATAGATATAATCAAATAGATAGATAGAATCAAATAGATAGGTAGAAGTAGATAGATAGATAGATAGATAGATAGATAGATAGAATCCAATAGATAGATAGAATCAAATAGATAGATAGAATCAAATAGATAGATAGAAGCAATTAGATAGATAGAATCAAATAGATAGATAGAATCAAATAGATAGATCGAACCAACTAGATAGATCGAATCAAATAGATAGAATCAAATAGATCGGTGGGTAGTTAGATAGATAGATGTTATGCGCATATATACCTACATATGTAACACACACACATATATATATGCCAGGATCAGGCACGTTTCGACCCCATATGTGTCCCCTCCAGGCGACGCTTCCAACAAGACGACGCCCACATCTTCTGCAGGGAGGATCAGATCAAGAGCGAGGTCACTGATCCAAGACTGGGCCTGATATCATGGGAATATGTTGGCCCTTAGCAGATATAAGTGGCTTGTAAGTCCACTCAAGTCATATACTGGTTAGTGGTTTGGAACATTTCATTTTTTCATATATTGGGAATAGTAATCCCAACTGACTAATATTTTCACAGGGGTTGAAACCACCAACCAGTACAATTGTAACCAACCAATTGCAGGAGTGACAATCACATGGCCATCATTGTTAAGTTAAGGTTATATCTATGGGGACATGTTATGGGTATCGTGCGGATAGCACCAAAATATCGTAACAATATTATTGACGGAGATATGATAGCGTGGAGACTCTTAGTGGGGAAAAACGTGGTTGATGGGGGGAGATTCTGTCAGAATTTCATCCCAGATATGGCTTATTTAAGCCCAATGCCAGGACATGGCCTGGCTGTAGGATGCAGAATCTAATTTGAACAGCTTGGAACCTGCAAATCGGGTGCCAACAATGTTTTTTCTACAGTCTAAACTGGTTGAATTTCAGGGGGGTGTCCATTGAAGCATGGTAACTAGGGTTTCTTGGGTTGGCTGGAAAGTCCACCATTTAGTTCGATTACTGTAATTTCCCACTCAAACGTCCATATAGCGCAGGGATTTCCCATCTAGCCATGCTTGATGACCGAAGGGTCGCACTTGTAGAAGAGCAACCCACACATGTTTATTTGATTGGTGGAGTTGCTCTTTGCCCGGCCTCTCCAACTTGTGGTGGTAGGAATCCCATGCATAGTCATGCATAGTCGATCCCAGGATGGGGTTGGAAATTCTGCATGCATGTTTGGGAAGATCCTCATCTTTGGTGAATAATGAAGAAGACAGAGATACATTAACATGAGCCAAGACAAATGCTAAGTTTGGGGTTGAACAATGTTGAACATGGACCAGTATTGAGATCCAAAGAATGTTTTGATGATTTGACCTATGCAGAAGCATGTTGTTCGGATATATTTGGCCAAATATTGTCACATATTGTCACATTTCACCACCGAATTGCCGTGTTTCCAACATTAGGTTCAAATCTGGTAGGCGAAGGACTTTGTGAAACCATTGAACATGCGAGGAAAACATGGTCATCCTGTGGGATACCCTCCTGGTCACTGCACCTCGCTTTATTCCTAGATTGCAGAACTCATCATAACTCTTAGGGATTCCTGGGGCCGGAGGTCACTGCTGCCCTATCCTTTGTCTTCAACATCTACGAACTCTTTGGCTTTGAGTTTTCCTTGGCGTCCGGATGCCCACTTTCGGGGGCGCCCAGGCCAGCAAGGCTTTTGCCGGAAAAAACACCAAGGGTTGAAACAATAAAAAACATACCCAACTTCAATCAAACGTGGCAAGATGAGAACTTCTATATAAATGGAGGTTTTATTGGGAAAACCGCCTATAAACGATGGATGTTCCATGTTTGATTACCAGAGGGTAACCAACAAGGATGGTGTTTAGATTATTTGGCTGTGGGTTCACTTTTTGTGTTTATGGTCCCTCATTCCCTTGATGACGATGATCAAACACGACTGATGTTCTATCTTTTTGTGGTGGCTGCAGTCTGGGCTGATCATGGCGGCTCCGAGGGTGTAAGCAGTTGTTGATTTTTAGGCGTAAGCAAAGTTGCATAGGTTGAGTTGCAAAGGTTGATTTTTTCTACAAACAATCTATGGCATAGTCATTCTCACCAGGTTTCCCCATAGAGCCAGATGTTCAATGATTACTATATATGTCTCTGGAATTTCTGAATATGTTATAAAATGTTATACAATTTTTTTATATGCCATATACCGTTGCATGAATTCTTCATGGTCATTAATGGTTTCTATTCAGGATCATCTCTATATATCTCAATGGGGTCCATGTTAGACCTGCCCCACTTGGAGGATCCATGAATCGCGACTGGTTTGACCTGCCAGAGTTCGTAAGTCCCCAAGTCGAAATAGCCCTAGAAAAAACAGATCAGGGTTACAGTATCAGTATAAGTATAGCTAGGGTTACTAGACACAGATAGAAAGTGAGCTGATCCTCTACTAGGTGGTGCCCCATAGTTCGCTAAGTTGGTTTTTGTACAGGCTAGCGGTCTCTCGGTTTAATTTTAGCTGTCTCTTGGATCAAAAAGGTTTATCGTGGTTAGGTCATTATCACTTAGTTAATCGAATAGTAGACCCACTTATGTCCATTGAGATATGGAAAATCCCGGTGTTGCAACCATTTCTATATATATATATATATGCCCTTCCGGTAGTCTAACGTAGCTGTTGAAGACCACCATTTTCAAGAGGTAAAGGTAAATCCGTAGATTCTCCATAGTTTCCATGGTTGACCCAGTGCTTAACGGGGACGCCACTGCCCAGGTTAAGCACACGGCCGAAGAAGGCTATGGGCAGCGTGGAGTGTGGTAACCCAGTGGTCAATGGAGGAAGCGGTTCCGAGCAACCGCATTTCACGCCATGCTTGTTGCATAGATATACTAAGGACGGACCATAAATGAGTAAACCCTGGATTGACAAATCATGGTCTATGAATTAGGGGGATGCCTTCCAAGTAGTAATAATTTGATACTTAGATGGTACCCGCAAATCAAACAGCCGTTTGGGGTTTACAAATCATCCCCAAATGGCAGCTTTACTGAAACCCAAAGGATGAAATAAAAAGATGGGCTGGCGAGCCTAGCTGCGAGATGTGGGGAATGCACGGAGAACTCCAAGTCAGACCACAAGACCAATTCTAGCTAACTTGGTGAACTTAATTTGACTGGTTGATGTTTTGCTTTTGTTCACTTCTGATGATGAATCCAATCGAAATTCATATGTTTCAGGTTGCAACCACCCGCCAATTGAGATATCATCGATTCCTCTTGGTGCTTAAGTCTGGGATGAGGATATCCACATGCTAGGCATCTTGCTCAGATTTATTCGGAGATGTCTGAACCAGTTGACAGACGCCCTATTTGTTGCTCAAGTCACAAAATAGGGAGACATGCCATGAGGATCATGAGGTGGTATGCACTCTATCACTCTGACCTGCCATGCGGTCAACACCGCAAAAGAAACTAGATCGTTGACAGGGCCCAGATTTGATGGTAAATGTCCAAGACTTTGGTATAGATTTGGCAAGAGCTGATTGAAACGTTTAGCTTGAGCTTTCGCATGCTTCGCCCAGAAGCGGGCGACTCCGAGCCTGCTTAACCAGCTTCGAAAAGTGATCAAAAGTGTAGCTCAGAATCCTCAGATGGTCAATTTGTTCATATGATACAGACTAACCATTTCCCCCCCCCAAAAAAAAGCACTAACGCCATGGCGGAGCCTGCGGTGGTCTTCCCGTGCCGGACCTGGCCCTTGAAGACCCTCACGGAGGAGCAGCTGCTCGGTGTCGAGGGCCCGGGCGGTGTCATCAAAGGTGGCTGGAAGACCCCCGAACTCAGCATTTGAATGGAAAAATACGGAGAAAATCGTTTATAAATGGATCATAATATGGAAAAATCTGGAAAATAATCTATAGTTAAATGGACGATAATATGGAAAAATATTGGAAAATCATCTCTAAATTGGGTGACTATATAATGGGTGACTGTGCACAAAGCTCTAGAAATGATTGCAGATGGACGTTTTAATAGGAACATCAACTGTAAATGGGAGGTCTTACAGCAAGCCATGTTTGATGACACCAGAAGGTAAGTTGATTTTGATCATAGAACTCTATGGGGTTTCTGGGAGGTATCTATGACATGGTGATCATCATGGCATCAAGGCAACAAGATGAATGAGACTCGACATGGTTAAACCGTGAAGCCACAAGCAATCCCAATGTAAACCATATTTCATCACATTAAAAATTACATTCATATAAACCATATGCAATATTATACCATGTTTTGACCATACTGCATATTTTTTTGATATAATGAGAAACTTATGGCATTTATGTATTTATCACTGGTTGGTGGTTTGGAACATGAATTTTATGTTCCCCAATAGTTGGGATGATGATCCAATTTGACGAACTCATATTTTTCAGAGGGGTAGGTCAACCACCAACCAGATATAAGTCCCCCACGAATCCTTTGCGGTCAGGGCCAGCTGAGGTACAGTGCTTGGGAGCAGAATGGCTACCTGGTGGTGCCTGAGACTTGGCGGAGACAGCGCCTGGAGCCTGGGGAAATGAACGATGTTTACATATTATTACTGTTTAATGATGAATGATGGAACGGAGAAAAAACAAGTATACTATAATACACGACAAGATATGGAACGGGCTCACAATTGGGTGAAATGGGTGTGGAGAGCATATTCAGTAAATGCTGTAGCTTTGGCGGCAAGTGTGGGAATGAAAACATGGCCTAAGAGCCACAAAAAATCATGTCATGTCACCAAGAACCCCGACACGGGAAGGTGTGATATCCCAATAAAAGGGTTAGCATACAACTCCGAAAGATATCCATACTACTGAGAACTCGACTGGCAAACAAAACTCAGATAAACCCAGTCTTTACACAAAAGTTGAGACCATTTTTTGATGTCTGTGTTGGTTTGTATTTTTATATATATATATATATTATGCACCGTAAACAGTGACACAAAATGAAAACAAACAATAGCAACCTCACGTTGCGACATAGCTTGAATGACAGTGAATGTAAGGGGAACTTAACTATCCAAAAATGGCCGAACAATTCAGGTTACTAAATTGCTATAAGCTTCCTGGAACATATTTGGATATTGATATTTATTGTACATTGATGTACATTGTAAAAAATAAAGTCATGGGGTTTCCCAGGATTTTTGGCAATTGAATTCCCAGAAGAATCTAAAGTAATGCTATTTTTGGTTTTCCATTGGATATTTACCAGATTTGTTTGATATGTCTTATGTCCCAATTGCTTCATATAGTTAAACCATGTTAAACCCCCGTGTAGCCCACAAATGAGACATATTCTCTGGACTATTTCAAGCCACAACTGGGGCGCTTCCACTGATCTTTTCAAGGACGTAATTTCCCCGACGCTCTGCCGACGCACGGCGGACGCTATCTATGCCTTTGTGGGAGCCACACGTGATGAGCGAGAAAGCTGGCCAATCAGCTGCAGCTACAATTTTGGTGCCCCATACCCTCTGGCGGTTTATCATAGCTATTGAAAATGGCCCATTTAGTTCGTTGATTTACCCACTAAAGATGGCGATTTTCCAGTTCACTATGTTAGTTTACCAGAGGGTAGTTAGCCCAGTTATGAGGCTAATATTAAGAAACGGCGTGGGATATAATGGAATGATAATCTATAAATGTCAAGCACTATGGGATTCTGTAATATGGAAGAATTATCTATGTGGTGACCCAGCACGTTAGCTGAGTTGGTGGGAATAATGACTGTTGGATCTATGGCAGGTGTATCCATAGTTAATGGCGGTGATAAGCAATAAACATAACTGGGGGGCATCACTTTGTACAAAAATATGGGTCAATATTGGTGAGTGGTGGTGAAATTTCCTACAAGTCTCCATGTGCCAAATTGTGGGAAGCAGGATTTTATCCAGAAACTCATTCTTTGATCATTGAAAGAGGCTCCTGAGAAAACTTGTCGGGAGCCCCGTTTTTGTCACTGCGACCCTGGGACAATGTGCCGCTGGCAGAACATGACTTAGGTACCGCAACACGCTGGACATTTACACCGACACCCTGCCAGATGGAAAGAAGCCGCATCACGGGCCATGTGGATTCTCGGCGGATCAAGCGAGCTGCGGCAAACCAGTAGCCTCCAGTAGACGTTTGCGAACTGGAAAATCACCCTGGAACTTTAAGAGATAAATAAATTTCTGGTTGGTGGTTTGGAACATGAATTTTATTTTCCATATATTGGGAATAATCATCCCAACTGACTTTCATATTTTTCAGAGGGGTAGGTCAACCACCAACCAGATTTTGCGGGCTATGGGCCATGTTCCAGAGTGATAGATATTGAAATGCCAGATGGCAGGTGCGACCTGACCCTCCAAGTTATTTGAGGTATGTTGATCTCGTTTGTCTGATCAGCCAATGATTACCCGGCGATTCAGCTTGGTTTGGAAGTGTGGGAATACTAGTACCTTTCATGCACTTTCTGAAAGGTGTATAGCCTGCGATTCCAAGCAAGCAACCCAAACCACTAGACAATCATGGTTTGAGATGTTTGTTTTCCATATATCTTCGAGGTTTTTCTAACTAGTGAAGGGGTATCAAACAGCAGGATGCGGACCTCAGCTGCCATTAGGCATGGTGCAGATGTCACACCACGAGACCCTCTGGGCGATCCGACAGGAGAAAGACCTCAGATGGATGGAATGCCTTGGAAAGCTGTTCTTTTTTGAGGGAAATATATGGGAATATCATCTTTATCATCCTGGAAAACATCTGGAAAGCTGGAACATTTTTAGGCAAATAAGATTCTTATAGACAACATGTTTCCAATTTTTTTGGGGTTGCTATAGATGGATCCAGACGCCACAAGAATAGATGTGAGAGAGGGAGAGGGGCAGAGAGCCACTGCACGCACAAGACTGCTTCAGCTGTTTGAATTCCCATTTATCAATATTTATCATGCATTTCCTTTGGAAACACGTTTCCATCTTTTGTTGGGGTTTCTCATGGTTTCTATATCACTTCTATGATGGGGGGTATGACTTGTAAGTTGGTTCTACCCTGGTGCTCTTTAGTTCTACCATCGAACCAATGGAGCGGCAGGAGCCTCGCGTGCACGGAGTCTTCGCCGACCTTTACGGCACGGAGGCCTTGTACGTGACCACGGACCGCTGCTTGGCCGGGAAATCCTCGAAGTAAATGATGGATTGTCCAGCTATAGCCACATTTGGGTTTGTCTGGAAATAGCGTACCCCTACACCCAATGGTTAATGATCATTATCCCTACTAAATGGTTATAATTGGGGGTATACCCCATTTTCAGACATACCCATTTTATTGCAGGAGGGTATATAGATATGATATGATGATAAATGTGTGACAAACAGAAATGTAGAGAAAGACTGGCATGATGTATATTTAGATAAATGTGTGACAGCGGGAGCAGAGAGAATGAGAACTATACATTTTATTAGATTATATAGATGAAATGAGACTATCTTATGTTGATTTTAAGCAAGTATGTGCAGCCGTGAGGATTCTATCTGCCTCGCCTCCCCCACAAAAGAAAATGACCTGATACCAGATGATGCTTATCCTTTTGATACCATGCACTTTTCAAAAGCCCAGAGCTATCCAGAAGTTAGGGTTACGACAAGAATCACCCAGGTCCCAATTCACTACACTTATAGGGATGAATTCGCCTCACTGAAGCAACAGCTTTGATTTGTTTATACATCTCTGTTACATCTGACGATGGGTCAAACTTGGCAAGCCGAAAGCTGGGCCAGTCTATTGGTGGACCCCTAATTCCTACATGTTGACAATGAATGTAGGTTCTGTGAAATTCCAGGTTTAACCAGCTCAAACGCCAATGAGTCCTCTGAATATTTTGAATGCATCATCTTTCTTAAATCCCATCAGGTCCCAATGCCTCTACATGATATCTAGAAGTATAGATCCCAATGTATACATACTTACATACCATCATATATCATCATATGTTATATATCTGCATAAAAATAGATATAGACCCCAATATACATAGAACATGTTTATCTGGTTGGTTTGGAACATTGCTTTTATGACTTTCCATTCAGTTGGGAATGTCATAATCCCAATCTGACTATCCCAATAGATTCGCCGCCTGCGACTGTGTCCGAGGCGCCCACTTCAAGGCGCCCGAGGATCCAGCGTTTCCCGCCTGGTCGGATCCTGGTGAGGCGGCTGGGGGGATGGTTAGGCCACGACAGGACAAAGAGTTCCTGTTTGTCATTAATTTTCATGATAAAGAGTGTATCATAGTATATATATATATATATCAAAATTAGATCGTCTTTATTCAATTTTATTCATATACAAATGACTATCATGTTTATTCATATCGATTTCAAGATGTGTTCTAATTAGACTCCGGTTGTCCAACGCCATGGCTCTCTTCGGCGTCGCCAGGTGCACCGAAATCTCCACTGGGACATTGAAACCTCGGAGGCGCAGTGGCCGGTACCCTTTGCCATCCAGGGCATCGTTTACCTGGAGGCCACGGAAACCCATGGCGTTTTGGGAGTTTGCCTTGGCCGAAAATGGTGCTATTTAAATGATGATGTAAAATGCCTAGGATTCCCTAGGTAAGTCTCAGCTGTTGAGATTTTGGAGATAGAATGGTGATTTGTAATGGAATTGACCGGGGAGTTGCTGGAGTTTTGTGGGATTTAAGCAGCAAAAAATGGTGATAGAATGAGAAGATCATGGTGATAATGTTTTGGAATATTGATCATATTGATGCATATGACATATTGTTATATAATGTTGATATGATAATATATAGATGCATATGATATTGACAATAATAGATGCATACTCGTCTCTGTGTCATCAGTTCCCTGGCAGCCGGTAAATCCCCATCCACATCGAATTCCTCAACCATTTTGCGCCCAAGAAATCGCTACAAAATGCCGAAGCTGCTACAAAGTGGCGCCAAACGATAGCTAAGTCGGCGAACAGAAGTCCAATAACTATTTTTTTTCCTATGATAAAGAAAATTGAATAACTAACTATACTTTTCAATACTTTTCATGGGATTTACAAACCAAGGTTCCACTGGGAGGCCCCACATTGTCGGATTTCAGCCATGCCACAGGATACGCCTCCCGAACTTGGATCCCTGCGAGTGGTGCCAGGCGAAGCTTCGTAAGTTTTTGGTGGTAAACCATGGTAAACCCAATAGTGAACCAGTATCTAGTTGGATACACTAACCATGAACCCAACAGTTCATGTTAGTTATGATTGTATATGTCATATCTGGTTGGTGGTTTGGAACATGACCTTTCTTTTTCCATCCAGTTGGGATGATGATCCAATCTGACTCATATTTTTCAAGGGGGTTGAAACCACCAATCAGTGAACCTCTAATTTGAAGACGGTTTGCGACTGGGTTACCCACATTAGCAGGTGATATTTGAAGTGTGGTCACAAGATATACTTATCTGGTTGGTTGTTTGGAACATGACTTTTCTTTTTCCATTCAGTTGGGATGATGATCCAATCTGACTCATATTTTTCAAGGGGGTTGAAACCACCAATCAGTGAACCTCTAATTTGAAGACGGTTTACGATTGGGTTACCCACATTAGCAGATGTTTTTTTGGCAGTAAACCCAGGCTTAGCAAATGTATACAGTACATTAATGTGATAAATCCTATCATAAGGCTATGGATCAATACCTGCAAACGACATTTTATCGGGGGATGAACATCCATAAATCCCAGTTGTTTTGAAGTTCACCGTCGTGTAGCCATAAAATAATACGTAGGTTGGTGGGTTGAATCGTTGTTCATTCGATGATTTAACAGACCTGTTGATGGATTCAACAAGTAAACCCTGTCGGAATCCACCCGCAAGTGTACAAGCATTTTCCAGAAATGAATTGCATGTCCCTGAGTGGTGAACATCTTTTGGGTGTACGACCGTCTGCCCTGGGTAATCCAAGGTTGTATGTAATCTGAATTCTGGACCAAAGTGATCTTCTGACAGCGTGAAAGAAGGGGATAGTTGGGCAAATCATTTGACCGAAGAAGGTCCATTTTGATTCGGGTGTCCATGTTCAATTCATCGTGGTGTCAATCACAAGGGGAGATTCAAAGCGACAACAAGCTAATGGAAATTTGCCGGGAAAATGATGGCATTTCCAAATGACCAGCAATAACTTTGGCTGGCTGGATCAAACAGACATAGGTGCCCATTTCAATCCAACGTTCAGTCGAAATCGAATGGTACAAGTTGGAATGATGAAAGCATGGCACAGCTGTTTCCGAGAATTCTTTCAGGATTGTCTATATCATATAGAGTAAAGGTAAATTTTGACAAGACGCCCGCACATTTAGCTGGTATATAGATCCATGATGATCCATGGTTCACTGTAGCTGTTTGGACAACCCAGTGCATGGTTTGCCCCAAGATTCATGCATTGAAGTTTCAGTTGTAGGTGGGTATGGCCATGTATGGCCGCTTGGCACATACTTGATTGGGGCTGTCCATTCTCTCGAACCAAGCAGAACACCGAGAGCTGACATACTGACATATGTATACATATGTTTGTTTAATACGTGTATGATATTGTTATATCACATGTGGGTGTTAGATTGTTATACTGTTATACTTTTGTATATTGTTATATTGCTTATATTGGTATCAAAAGTGTTATATATTGTTGTATCATACCATTAACAGAGTTTAATACATTTGGGCGGATGAACATCCAAAAAAAGCCGCTTTCCACGTCCAGGTTTTCACCACCGCCTGGGAGAATGGTCCAAGTCCTTTGGAGAACGCAGTGGAAGAGACATCTGCGATGTGCATTTGGTCAATGGGAATTTCAGGATCCTAAAACGGAGGTACGTTAGTAATTATTTCTGGCCATATTTTCTTGGGATATTCCCTGAAATGTAGGCCTAAAAAACAGGCCTTATATATGGTAGGTACCTGCAATTTAGGTTCCTGAAATGGCCATTGATTTGGGCACATTTTTCTTTTACCCTCTGGTGTCATCAGACGTGGCTAGCTGGGAAATCCTCTATAAAAGGATGTTTAAAATATGTTATAGTGGGAAAATGATTGAAGTAAATGGGGAATCGGAATTGTCCATTGCCATGTTTGATTACCGGAGGGTACCCTCCGGTAACCTCTCACAGTTTGCTATAGATTTTTTTGATGTGTAAATCATCGAACTAGATGGCCATTTTCCGTAGCTATGTCAAATTACCAAATGGTATGTGTTTGTGGTCCTTTTTTGTATTTTGTGGCCTTCATATTTTTGGGGGTGCTGTGCCATTTTCGCTGCCAGCTGGGCGGCGCTTAAGAATTATGTGGGAAGTCGATGTACAGAGAGATCGAGATATGACAGGACAATAACATGCGTATGCATTGATTGCAGTTTGAAACGCATGTCTTATCTCTATATGCATTTGCCTGCTTCTTGCCACACAATTCTGTGGTCATATTCAACGTATATCCAAAAAATATGATCACAGATTGTAAACTCCCCCCCTTTCGCAGCTGTCTGAGGAGTGCCCGCTGGAACTCATCGATGAGGCCATCCACGTGCCAGTTCCTTGGCTCACATGGCGCGGCACTAGTTCCACGGGTGCCTCTTGGAGCGGCAGCGTTCCAACACAGATGTTCACGGAGAAAACCGTTGCGTTGGAAAAAAACCACCAGAAAACCACCAAAAACAGAAACCACCAGAAACTCGCTTTTTACAGCAACGAATTCCAATCCGACCAAACTGGAGAAATCATCAAATATTGAAGCAGGAAAGTGGGGATTTGTACCAACCCAATCAGGAATTCAGCCATGACCAGCCGCATTTTGAGATTGAACCAACATGGGATTTCATCAGGGCCTGTCGTCAGCGCATTATATGACCATTTGGGGCCTGCTAAAAAACCATCCCTGAAATAGTACGTATACCGATGTATACCGGATAATAAACTTCAATTGGGGATGGTTGGTTCTATTCTCAGTATATCCCACACGGTTTTCACGCGAGCTGTTCGGAATACCGGCCACTTTTACGTTGCCACCATCATCAAGGCTTTCACGGTGTTTTTCTTGGCCTCCTCTAAAATCCAGGTCTATGGCATCTATGGTATTATCATAATTATAGTTTCGCATTGGGGATTTCTACTTGCTGCAAGGTATGTAGGATTGTTGCATCTTTAAACCATGCCATACATGCCATATATCATATGAGCTATGGTCAATACTCATGGTTAATAACCATTAATAGGGGCTAGTCATCCAATGGTTCATAGGGATTTATAATAACCATTATAAGGATCCTTATTATGGATGGGATGACCATCAACATATAGTGAGTATTGACCATGGCTCATATCCAACCCATATAGATCCACTCTTGGAAGCCTCCGCTGCAGGGCTCCGCGGGTTCTTTGGTCTTGTGGCTCTCGGTGCTTCCGCATGGACCCAGCCGTGTTGTGGCGAACGTGGGGACGTCTCATAGGGTTTAGTGAGACTCAATGGGTTAGATCTTGTTGAATGGGGATATATGGATGGACTACCCTCTGGTAATTTAACGTAGCTATGGAAAATCACCATTTTTAATGGGAAAATCAACTATAAATGGCCATTTTCAATAGCTACGTTAAATTACCAGAGGGTATTATAGCATACATACTTATTGAACAGATGGTGATACTGTGACGCGAAATGTGGATTATGGGTTTACCTGTTTATATATTAAGCAAAAAGCTATATACAATATAGCGGAGCAATTTTTGCTAACTCCATGGGGAGTCACCAAGAATCAGCTGACTCAGCTGTTCAACAAGTATCTCCAGCAATTGTAAATTTAAAAATATGTGATATGAATGTTAGATGAAAAGCATGTTCAAACTGGCAACTGCATCAAGAATGGGTTTGAAAAAGGCTTTTGCGAAGTTATTGATGTGTTTTTGTTAAGTCTTTGTTGTTGAGTTTTTGAGTTTGTTCTGAGTGCTAACCACTTGTACGATGGCTAGCATGTTGTTTGACAGTTTCATGAACATACTTTGAAACAATCAAAACATACTATTAAAGTTGTATGAATTTATTTAACTTTACTAAACTTTATTTTCGAACCTAGCGTGGCTTAAGAGCAACATTTGGCAGCTTAACATAAATGTTGTATAAGTTCGTCTGATTATCGCACATTGGAGCGCTGTAGACTTCAATACCTCAACTTTGCTTTGTTGCTTGATATTCCACTTAAGATTCATGGCTGCTGGCCATTTTGACAGAATATCCTTATCACAGCCCTTTCTTTCTTGTGTATCTTCGTGAAGATCAGTGTGGTTGATGCTTTCTTTCGAACTTGAAAAAGGCATGCGGCATACGGAACTCGTATATACAGCCATTAAAAGCATACGAAACTCATCCATTATGAAAAAGGCATACGCCCCTGATCCATGCCCATGTTCATTGGACGCCTGGCAGCAGTACTCCTGGGCCTCCCAGGCAACATTGGAAGAGTTCCCCGCGTCTCTGCATATGTGGCATCTTGGGCGATGCGCCATTAAAATGGCGCTTCTGTAACCTGCAGTCTATAGATAGGGGTTCACTATAGTTGTTATCACTATTTTAGGGGCACCCCTGAATTGAAATGGCATGGTTTATTTATTGATTCTGGGTTGAATTAAACTGCAGTTGATGAATGGTTGGGGTTCACGAGTTTATCTTTAGGCCGGTTTTCATTGAGACACGTTGAGAATATTTGATATCGTGTCACCACAATGAAAGCTGCGTTCAGTAGCATTGAATATTTTTAGATTAGCAATGATTAGCGTGAAATCGCTGACGATATATACAGCAATCTGTGATTAGTGATGTGCTTGTCTTTCCGCAGTTTGCAGCATGTTTGTGATTCGAGACATATTGGAGATGTCGCCAGTAACCATGGAATCATGACCTAACCATGGGATTTCTTTGAGTATCAGCTGCACGGATGGAGAAGCCAATTCTTTCCCCTGTGATCTAGGGTGTGGGATGCAAACTATCATATATGTGCAACATATAGACATATTATCATAAAGAGAAATATTTGTATATATATATAGATCATATAGATCATATAGATGATTACAGTATTGGGAACCACCCTATAGCCTATTGATGGGGACTTTACATACATGCATTAAGTATACACATGTCTCTTTACTTGTAGACGTACCTCCTACAATGTGGCGCCTCCCCAAGCTATAAATAAGTTGCTCTGTAAACCCAATTAACTATAGCAGGATGCTATAGCTATACCCACCATCATCTACCATACTGACCAAGGCATTCTAGTTTTTGAACCAGCTTAGCTATCATAAATCAGCTGTAAATCCCATGAAATCCGCATTTTCTTGGGAATTCGCCACCATTTCCCCATGGTTGCCGAACTGGGGCACCACCGGTCAGGTGTGTTGTTGGCTTCCTGTCGCTGTCGTGCTGTCGTTGAGGCGATGTTGCCTGTGGATGCCGCAAAGTACACTGGTGGCGATCCAGAGATGGCTTTGAGCATGGCCGATGCTGGCGGCTCCGCCTGGGGGTTGTGGAAAGTTCATAGAATTCGATCAAGAAAAACGGATGCTTTAACCATGCTTAATCTATAAACATGGAGATTTATAATGGACAATAATGGGGTTTAATGCGGTTTCAACAAAATTGAACTGGAATTTCATCATCCAAAATGGTGGTTTAACAAGAGAGTTCTATATGGATCATACCCGCGAACAACGCCAGCCAGGTGTTTCTTGAGCCTACCTAGTACTGCCAGTAATTGTTCCATGAGTTCCATTTGTACTTTGTGACCTCCCAATCGGTGTGCGTGTTGTGAACACGGGCAGTTAAACCACCAATCAAATCCCCGAATTTGCCGAAGGGAAACCCCCAAAAAATGCAATCCCATAAGTACAACCTTAAATCAACCAAGGTCTAACTGTCACCAAGGTCTACCTGTCATGATATGCCGATGCCCTCGTGCTGAAAGCACCACCTCTGAAGCCTTGGGCTCCGGATCTGGTCACCAAAGGTGACACCCTGAGACCGAAGGGGCCCCGAAAAGCTGGAGGCTTCTAGGCTTCTAGGACACAAAGATGGAATCCCAGTAGCAATGTCCGATTTTGTGCAACACTGGACAACAGCCCCCAAAAACGGGATGGTGCGACAAATCCCTGGACGCATTTTAGGTGGGATGAGCTTACGAGTTTGGCTTTGAAAGATCTGAAAACCAAGAATTGGCCACGAAGATCAAAACGTTCACTTCTTAACATGCCATTGTAGCTGCCAATGCTTCAAAGTTAGAAATTTCCTTTTCCAAAAAAGTGAACATCCATAATAACATCCTAATGTCCAACTTGAAAAACATGTCAAACAATTGATTTTTTGTGTCCCCCGTTTCCCGATGCGGCCATGCCGTGCGATGGATCTCCGCGGTCTCAAAAAAACAGCTCCCTTGAGCATTGGAGGCTCAGCGTCTGGGCGTCAGGAAACTGATGAAAACCTGGGATTTCACCATCAAAGATGAGGAACATTTATGTGGATTGTAAGTGTCCAAACAATGGCGAATAAATTGAACTAATCATGAACAATGATGCTCTCCAAATGCCTTTCGATATGAACGTCAGGGAACTGCTATATCTTCTGACCCGTGGCAACCTTAAAATAGCGACCCAGCCAGGCTCGGGCTTCCATTCCTTCTGGTGATTCTTTGGGACCGCTGGCAGCGGGCGAGGTGGCTAGGGTGCTGCACCACCTTGCATGAAGTTGACGCTAGTGAAAGCGAGAGCGAGAGAGAGATGGGGTCTTAGAGATTTGGCGGAGGAAATTTATACAGGATGGGCTCCCCCAGCTATAAGTTGGTTTATAATTAAACACCATTAACCATAGTTAATTATCTATAGTTATATCTACCATGAACCATAGACTTCAGCCATTCATAAACCAACTTAGTAACTTAGCTATCTTGGGGGCCCCAGTTCAGTAAATTCATACAAATACAGAGAGATATTGCACATATTGAGCTGCTTATATGTTAGATGCTGCATGATGCTGCTTGATTTCTGCAGGTGAAATCCGAAGAATTTCGCTGCAAAAAAATCCACGATTTCTGTTGAAAACCATCGTTTTGCCCCTATGAAAAATGCTTAACAACAAAAAATCCAGCAAAATCATAGCACCAACCACAACATCTTCTTCAAAATTCCAAGTTTTCCATAGTTTTCTCAAGTTTTTCCCCATTTTCCAGCAGATTTTCCACCTTTTCAGGTCCCGCTTCCTGGGTTCCTCGCGTCCCGCCACCTGCCGTGGCTCTGCGCTACGTTGGAGCTGCTGCCTGTGGACGCCGACCTCCTTGGCGGCGGAGTATGGGACCCTGGAGGCACAGGATGGATGGCTGGTTGGTGGTTTGGAACATGTACCTTATTTCCCATAAAATATGGGATAATCCATGATAATCCATGATAAATCCATGACAATCCATAATATATTGGCACCCCCATTGATTTGAAGGTAAAAGAAATAGTCTATCGCCAATAGTTGGTTTATGTTTGTGGCTGAATTCGATGGTTCATGGTAGATATAACTACAGATAATTATTCTGGCTGGTGGTTTGGAACATCATTTTTCCATACATGGGAATAATCCTTCCCATTGACGAATCTGTTTGAAGATGGTTATGCCTATTCTGGTTGGCGGTTTGGAACATGCTTTATTTTCCATAATATATGGGATAATCAATGGTAATCCATGATAATCCATGATAATCCATAATATATTGGATATAATATATGGGATGTATGGCTTAAATACCTATTTTTAACCATGATAAAATGGGTTTATCAATGGCTAGTATATAATTAGTCAATTAAATACCTACCTGTCATGGTGAAATACCTATTTTTGACCATTAGATGGTCATGATATACCAGGTTGAATATTATACTGTGATGTCATATTGTTGTCACTAAAATAGATATCCATAGATAGTTGGATGGTTCAATACCTATCTGATTGGTGGCTTGGTGTGGTTTAGAACATTTTTTCCCCAATAGTTGGGAATAATAATCCCAACTGACTTTTCATATTTTCAGAGGGGTTAAAACCACCAACCAGAACACCTATGTTTAACCATGATAAAATGGGCTTATTATGATGGTTTGTATAGTCAATTAAATACCATTTTTAACAATATCATAGTCAATTAATGGTTTGTTTAATGGTTATTTAAATACCACCAACATAGTCAACCATCGTCAAAAAAGGTACTTAAATACCATGGTTAAATTCCAGTCACTATCGGTTTTATTTAATTGTGACTGGACATGTCAACATTGTCAATTAATGGTTAGTTTGGTTATCTATTAGTTATACTAGTATTGTTAATGGTTAGTTTAACGGTTAGTCAACAAAGTAGATGCTAGTATTAATGGTTAATTTAATTGTGACTGGAATTTTCAACATAGTCAACAATGGTTATCTATTAGTTATAATGTGGTTGAATTTGAATATTATAAACCACCCATATAAGACCATAGATATAACACCCTGGTAATTTAACATGAAACATCTATAAATTTAAAAGGTAAGTCATCTCTGTAAATGAACAATTTTCCATAGTTATGTTAAATTACCGGAGGGTACTTGCTGAACATCAGCGTTTGTAGTATTAAATCCATATTGATACTATGGTTTAAACAATATCTATTAGTTATAATATGATTAAATGTTATTAAAAAAACATATTGAAATCTGTGGTCCCCAAGGTCTCTTACAGCTCTGGTGATGGTGTGCTCTCAGGTATGTCCACTGCACCCCAGGTGGTTTCAATGTTGAAGGGGAAAATCGACGGGAACCCCCCATTGATTTGAAGGTTCAACCAGGCTTCCCCGTAGGAAATCTCCTTCCGACTCCGTCGAAACTAGGAGACTTGGCACATCCAATTGTGTGCAAAAAAGGCCCATGGCGCACCCCTCTCAGAGTGTCTAATCATAAACCATCATTAATCATTTGTTGGATGGTGACATCCCATGAAATCCCTATTTTTTTAATAGAAAATCCCATGTTGGATGGTGAAATCCCATCATAAACCATGTTTTTCCATGTTTTTCCATCATATTTCCATCACAATCCCATGATCTCATGTTATCTCCATGATTTTTCAGCATCGCCATCTCCATCCGCATCGCCCGCCGCGCAGGTCTCCGTGAGCCACGGCATCGAAGAGACCACGGGCCGCACGGTGAAGTCCGCGATGCCTCTGGCGAGCTTCGCGCAGATGCTGGCGGCAGAGGCGACCGAGTTATCTGACACAGGATGACCAATGGAGTGAAGGGACAATTCACCCCCCAAAAGTCTTCCTGGTGGCAGTGATTCCAATGGTCCTCCAACTATGCACCAGGTTTATCCAGACATGTTTGCACCAGCGAGTCCTTATCTGGATAAAAAATAACCCGGTCGTCGGTCGTTGAATTTCATTGACATGAATTTGTGTGTTGCTTCAAATGCCCAAGGCGCATAAAATCAACCAATTATAGTAACTGCTGTAGGTTGGTGCCAGTTTTGTTGCCCAGTATCCCATAGGCATATTTTTGTCACATGGTTCTGGAATTTGCTGACTTCTTGCCACCCTTTTTCTGCTAACCTGCGGATTTGTTCACGGGAAACCACATGTCACCAAAAAATCAGCAGTTTTCCAGCAGCCCAGCTGCAGATGTCCGGTCGCAGGGCTCCACACCCTATTTGAAGCAGCTGGACCTGGAAGTGGCAATGCCCTTGGAGCAGCAGCGGCACCTGCGCGAGTTGCAGACGCTGGAGGTGGCCTTGATGCTTGGAGAAAATCCCGGAGGCCTTGCGCACCGCCCGAAAGGATAGAATGACTCTAGTTCAATGGGGATGTACATGGAGTTCTTATATCTCCCTGTCTTTTTGGGGACAATAATAATAATGTTGCGGTTTTGGGTGAAATATGTGTGCCCAAAATCCGTGAAAAGAATGTCCATTCCGGTAATTGTCATGGACCCCTATCTGCACCATGACTCGGCACCAAAAAACCGAGCCTCTCAGGACATGGTGGGGGACGAGCGTTCGAACTTACTTATGGATGGGTTCTGCTGGATGCATCACTGGCCTGCACAACGATGATGAAGATTCTTGATCCGCCATCCTGGAGCATGCTAGAGCATGCAACCGCAAAAAAAAGTGAGAAAAATAGAAAAGCACATGTGAGAAAGATAGAAAAGCAAAATCAGTGCAATCCTATAGGTACTAGAATGGTGATAAATGACGTTTCTATCCTTTCTCGAGGTACTATATGGAGATCGTATGCACGCATACGTATGCAGATGGAGTCAGACGCTGCAAAATAGAACCGTAATTTGGAACAGACCAGTACAATCCCACACATCAACATTGATTATCATGATGATCAAAATGTGTCTTTTGAAACTTGACTTGTTTGATCTTTTTCCCGAATGCGTAGCAAGGGTTCCCGTTTCACTCTGGGGGTCTGGGGGTTGAGGGTGTGTTCGCTCGACGTTGCTTCCACGTCCGCAACCGTCCCCAACCGTTCGCAACCGTTCGCAACCGTTCGTGTGAGGACTGTATGGCCGTGCCTATGGGAAGTTCTGCAGGAGGGATCATTTTTGGAGGTTTCAGACGTCTGGTTGCTTCGTTTCGCGTGGCAGGCGTGGCACTTCGTGACATTCAGCAACGTTCTGTAACGTGTCGAAAGTCGTTTTGTGTGGCAGGCGCAATACTTTTGCGACGTTTTCAGAAGATGTGTTGCATTTTTCGTGGCAGGCGCAGCACTTTGGACGTGTCCATCGTCATTTTTCGTGGCAGGCGCAGCACTTTAGACGTGTCGTGTTGCGTGTTTATTGCAAATCGCATTGGCAGGGCTGCGTCAAGTGGCGACAAGGTGCAAATTCCGTGGCAGGCGTGGCATTTGGTGCGATGTGCTGAAAATTGACGGAAGCCTCGCACGAAACATCGATTTTGAGGTTGCAAATTTTCAGGTTCTAAGGAAAACTCGTAGGAAAACGTCGATTTTGAAGCTACAAGTGTGAAAATTGGAGGAAGTCTCGCACGAAATGCTCGTTTTGGTGCTCCCACCTGTCTCGTCTCGGGTCTCTGGTTTTCCTGCGGCCTCGCCGTGTCAATGGGGGAAGCTGCAAAACTTGTCCTTTTGTCATGTTGCCAACTGTGAAAATTGGAGGAAGTCTCGTACGAAATGCTGGTTTTTCTGCATCCACGTGTCTTGTCTCGAGTCGCTGGTTTTCCTGTGGCGTCGCCGTGTCTATGGGGGAAGCTGGAAAACCTCTGTGACATTCCAAGCTGTTTGATAACGTGTTGAACATGTCAAACTTGGAGGAAGTCTCGCACGAAATGCTCGTTTTTCTGCATCCATGCGTCTCGTCTCGAGTCTCTGGTTTTTCCTGTGGCGTCGTCGTGTCTATGGGGTAAGCCGCAAAATCTCTCCTTTTCGAAGGTTTTCAAGCAGGTTGTCATGTCGTTTTGCGTGGCAGGCGTGGCGCTTTCCGCACTCCACACTGCACACTTTACACTCCTCACTTTACACTCCACACTCTACACTCTACACACCACACTCTACTCTTTCCACTCCAGACTCCACACTCTACACTTTACGTTCCACACTCCACACTTTACACTCCTCACACCACACTTTACACTCCACACTCCACACTTTACACTCCTCACTCCACACCCCACACTTTACACTCCCCACTCCACACTTTACACTCCACACTTCACACTCCACACTTTCCACTCAACACTCCACACTCCACACTCTACACTCCACACTTTACACTCCTCACTCCACACTTTACACTCCACACTTTACACTCCATACTCCACACCCTACACTTTACACTCCGCATTCTACACTTTACACATTCTGCACTCCCCACTCCACACTTTACACTCCACACTTTACACTCCACACTCCACACCCCACACTTTACACTCCTCACTCCACACTTTACACTCCTCACTCCACACTTTACACTCCACACTTCACACTCCACACTTTCCACTCAACACTCCACACTCCACACTTTACACTCCACACTCTACACTTTACACTCCACACTCTACACTCCACACTTTACACTCCACACTCCACACTCTACACTCCACACTCCACACTCTACACTTTACACTCTACACTATACACTCCACACTTTACACTTTACACTGCGCGATTTCCACTTTACACTCCACACTTTACACTCCACACTTTACACTCCACACTCTACACTTTACACTCCACACTCTACACTCCACACTTTACACTCCACACTCCACACTCTACACACCACACTCTACACTTTCCACTCCTCACTCCACACTTTACAATCCTCACTACATTCCACACTCCTCACTCCACACTTTACACTCCTCACTTTACACTCCACACTCCACACTCCACACTTTGCACTTTACACTCCTCACTCCACACTCTACACTCTACACTCCACACTCCACACTCTACACTCCACACTCTACACTTTACACTCCATACTCCACACTGTACACTTTACACTCCACACTCCACACATTGCACTTTACACTCCTCACTCCACACTTTACACTCCATACTCCACACCCTACACTTTACACTCCGCATTCTATACTTTACACATTCTGCACTCCCCACTCCACACTTTACACTCCACACTCCTTACTTCACACTCCACACTCCACACTCTACACTTTCCACTCCACACTGCAGACTGGTAACAAGGGAAACATGTACAAGACTGTTCAAATAAACTATTGCAAAAAGGTATTGTGCGTCACTGCATAACCATGTGTTTTGATACTGTACCATTAACATACGTGTGAGCATTCGGGTTCGTGGGCTTCATCTTGTTTGAAATTGTGGCAGGAGGGAATGGGGCGCTCGACTCACAGATTTGAGGCATTCTTGGTAGTAAAGTTTAAGTATCCGGTTCTCGGAACCAACTTTTGTTTGTGCTTGCAAGTTGCTGCAGAATTCGGTTCTTGCGGCCTGTGTCCACCAGGACTGGATAGGATGCTACTGCAGGTAATGCCAAAGATCACCAATCCCTTGAAGGGTGTGTTTGGACATGCTGAATGATTGATTTTGAAGAAGTCCTGCGATGACCTTGCAAATTCAACGTTGTGTCAAAACCAAACATTCACAGTGCTTGCTGTTTCTGTCATCATCCTATGCATTTGTTTCCAAATATACAGTACCTTCCATATTCAAACGTGGCAATGGAAAATCCAGCATTTACAGATGGTTTTCCCATCCAGATCCCAGTAAAACTAGGATTTTCCAGCAGTTTCATTGCTGCAGGCTACATTTCAACATATTTCAACATATTTCATGTGATTGGTGGTTTGGAACATTTTTAGTTTTTCCATATATTGGGAATATATATATATATATATATAATCATCCCAACTGACTTTCATATTTTCAGAGGGATAGGTCAGTCACCAACCAGTCATGTTCATCCCACTGACCTGGTTTCAAGGACAACTTCTTGGTGCAGTGCCAGGGGACGAAGCGCGTGTGTTTATTCCCACCTGAGGGCCACGGCCAGCTCTACGTCAACACGAAATACGACAGCGGCACCCGCTGTTGCGACGTGGACGTCTTCAACCCCGTGCCTTGGTGCAAGGACGGAACGACCCAGTCTGAGCCAGTTGGTATAACCGGTGGTTTCAAACATTAAAAATATGTTAATGCCATCACATGCCATCACCCTGATATTAAACACCCCATAAATGGTCCCAATTATGTGGACATTCCCTACTAAACCATGGTTTCTAAGGGGGTGTTAAACATTAAGGGGAAGGGATTATGTGGAATATGTTTGATGAATATCTTCTAGCAACCCAAGACCTTCACAAAGCGCAGGACATCGTTATATCGTAGTGTGTACTTGCACTGTCTGTGCAAAGTGAACAATAAAATGTTTGAACAAATGTCTGACCACCGCAAAATCCAGTGATTCCCTAAAATTATCCCCATCTTATTCTACAGAACCAACCCATGTGTTTCTGATTCTCATTGGTGATGCCATCAGGCCCAGGGTTGATCCTTTACTTGGGAAAACCGTTGCAAAATAGGTCTCCACCCCTTTTGAATTCAATCCTTGAGGGTCATACTGTCATAGCTATATCACAATGTCAATCGTGGATTAATAAAGTCCGCACTTAGGGGTTCTTTTTTTTGGGGGATTACTGCGCCCAATTACAGTCTTAGTTCAACAGGGCAAGGCACAGGCCTTTTTGGTCTCGAATTGAAATGCCTCACGAGTGATAAGATCAGATACTACACTTGCCAAGCACATGGCAAATCGCGTCAACCTGCAATCACATTCAGACTCCCCCTTTTTCTCAGGGAGTACTGAGAAAAATATCAAAATATGATGCCAAAAGAAAATAGGCTGAATTGACCCAAGGCATTCGGATTGATCTTCACGAATTTATCCCTAAGCTACTTTGGCTTTTGCCCTGTGGCTCTATACTTCCAGTATTCAGCTCTGAACTTGTCAGAGCCCCAGCTACGCCCGCTGTGTTCATGTTGGAATTCGTTCCACCGGTTAGTGGAACCTTCACTACGCCGCTCATCTCCCACAGACGCCACCACAGCACCACCAGAGCCCGATGGCATTGCACTCTGATTTGAAGTAGATGCTATGCCAGAGCCCGAACGTGATGCGCTCTGATTTGATGAAGATGCAAAGCCAGAGCCCGAACGTAATGCGCTCTGATTTGATGAAGCTGCAACTCCAGAGCCCGAACGTAATGCGCTCTGATTTGATGAAGCTGCAACTCCAGAGCCCGAACGTAATGCGCTCTGATTTGATGAAGCTGCAACATAGCTCGGTTCTCCGTAGCCAAATTCCATCGACCCAGGAGCAAAAGATGCTGCAGCACCGCCAGAGCCCGATCGTGATGACCTCCGCCGTGAAAATGGTCCTCCACCAATGTTTCCCAGGTGATTCATCAAATCACGATGTGCCCTTTCTACTGCCGCTTCTTCAGCCTCTGGATCCCGTTGTTTCTTCTCCGCCTTCTTTTTGCGTCGTCTCGGCAATTGAGACGTGTCCTCATACATCTCGGGAGTTCTGCCATGCATTTTGTTGTGGGGATCTTCTTGGATACGCCGACTTTGCGCCACCATGGCCCGAAGTTCATCGACATCAGCCTGTTGCGCATAGGCGGCCCTCTGTGCATTCATTTCTGCCCTTCGCTCTCTCTCATCCTCACTGCTACTGCTCCACTGCAACATACTGATGCTAGGTGACGGTGGCCGTCCTTTGGACATCACATCAACTTGGCTGCCCGATGCCCCTATCAGTCTTCTATAGAGCCACATGCCACTTCGGACCATCTTGTCGCTCACATAGACTGCTCCCACGCACATCAGGATTAAGCCAACGACCCAAAGCCAGGACAACTGGTCATCACCCTCCTCATCACTTGTTGCAGCAGCGCCAGACAACAGCGTTGCTCCCAACAACATCGCTATTTTTGCATTCATTTGATCATGTCGCATGCCCGCTCCATCGCCATGCGCCTTGAGCTCATCAGAGGCTATGCAAAGATCTTGCAGCGCCTTCTCAAACGCAGGGCCAGTGACAATCTTGGTGAAGGAGTCCGCCACCAGCTCACGACCCAGGAGATGTCCCAAGTCCCACTCATTGTGGCGCAGCGCAGATCTCAAAATCGCCGCTCTGATGCGCAAATGCCTCGTTCTCCAACTCCCTTGGCCTTCACCTGTGGCTAAGCTAATGGCCGCAGCATTGTCTCCCCAAAGTCGCTTGACCAACTTCTCAGGAGGTTCATCTCGAATGGCTGCGATCAAAGCTGCTGTAGCTCTGCCACCAACCAGTGCCTCACAAAGGCTGACCAGCTCACTTTCGGCAGTTGATTGAGTTGGAAATGGTTGCCTGCTAGTGTTCCACATCACCGGTGCACCAGCATAGTAGTAGACTTGGCCTTGAAGAGATTTGTACCCCTTCGTTGACGCGTAGGAGATGTCAGAAAAAGCCTCTACCGTACGCACACATCTTGGCTTGCTCAGTTGACCACGTGCTCCATGAACTGGACCTGGTTGGTCAGCATAGATCATTCCATGTGATGGTCGCTTCAAGTAGCTCATCATCTTCAAGCCCAGATTGATGGTAATCTCTGGAGCCTTCGTGCAGAGTCTTGACATAGCAGCGACACCCACAGACAGCTCCGGTCTGGTTCGAGTCGCAAGCCAAAGCAAGGCACCAGTGCAAGCTTGCGCACGGCGCACCAAGTCCAAGTTTTCAGACTTGACAAATTCTGCTTCTTCTTCAGGTAGAGGAAGTTTGAAGTCCACCTGTGATGAGCTTTGATGAACCTCCCATTTCTTGATGAGCTCCTCCTCATAGCTATGCTGATGAAGTCTAAAACCTCCGCCACGCTCAGAGCTGTTCTGTTGGATTTCAAAGCCGCAAAAAGATACCGGCTTTTCCAGAGTCGCCCTTTCTGGTTCAGCACACTCCCAAACTTCAGCTATTGCTTTGCGAGCGCAAGTTGCGACAGGATCTCCTGCAGCAAGAAGAACATCATCAACGTATATAGCCATGAGACCACGTTTGCAAACCTCCCCCGATTCCAGACACTCCTCTTGTAAATGCCAAAGGTGTTGATCCGCAGCCCTCTTGAAGGTGCCCTTCCATTTCTTGCCATCCTCCTCCCTTTGCCACACCATGTTCGGAATCGTTTCATCTCGATGGTCTGACCAGTCACGTGGACTGGCACTAGGCCATACATAGCAGCATCGACCAACCAAACATCTTGATGTGATGCAAGTCCAAGTTTGACGTAGATGTAGGGGATAGACATGGCAATCAGCTTGGTGCGGTCTTTGCGCTCCGCATTCAGAAAGGCACATTTGATGTCAGTCCCGTACAGGGCCCATTTTTCCAGTGCTGCATGACGAATGAGGCATCGGATCTGTGATGCGTCACAACCTCCAGCATATGTGGCAGTGGCAACTTCATTCTCATAGTTGCCACAAATACATGCTCTCACCTTCCTTTTTCCACCCATCTTTCTCGTGAACACCACTTTACTTGGAAGCTCCTCGTACTTGATGTTGCTCTCCGTTGCCATGCGCTGTGCTTCACATCTTTTCACTTGTCGCACAGCTTTCTTCTCCTCCACAATGGATGTGTATTCGCTCATCATGGCAAGCTTCCAATCATCCCATTCTTTGTAGACCTGCTCAGTGGTGATGGTTTTTGTCACCAAGAAATTCTCTTCCTCCTCCTTGTGCTTCTTTTCCAAGTCCAGAGCTCGCAGCTGAAGTTCCAAATCGAACTTTTGATTAGCCAACATTGCCAACGCTGGGATGCAAGCTGCTTGTTCAGGATCCAAGTCGTCCACAAGAACACATTCCTCAGACAAGACCTTTGCAGTCTCTTGATGCATTTTGAGAAGTCGCTTGACTTCAACATGATCACACTCGCTGTTGCACTTGGCCTGAACATCAACCTTCTCCCCCGAGTTGGAACCCAACTCCAAGCGAGCCATTTGAGGAACTCCTTGTTTGAAGCGCAAACGGCGCTTGGGAATTTCAGAAATTTGTTGTTCACCAGGAGCTTGAAGTCGCTCTTGCACTACCAGATCCAATGTGAGTCCCTCCCCCAGTTCTGATTGTTCCACCACCACATCTGTAGATGCCAAGAAAGTCCCATCTTCAAGCTGCACACAGTACCCACCTGGTGTCAGAGATGACCATGGATCAGGGCCACAAATACGGCCAGGGGCACGTTCCCACCTCCATGCAGCATATCTTTGATTCCAGGACTTTCGTTTGACCAGAACCTTGGTGTAGAAGGGCAAGAGATCAGGCACAGGATAGCCAACTTGTTGGAGTTGCCATCGCAAACGTCGCTCTGCGGCATGCTTCACAAGGATGGGCCATCGCTCCTCATTGATGTTATGCGCCCGCATCAAAATTTTTGCATGTCGCTTGACAATGCCGATCTCATTTTCTGCCCTCCCATTGCTTTTCCAATCAGAGCCAGAGGTGTATGTCGCTACAATGTCGCGACTGTGGCACCACGCCTGGATGGCCTTTGATGTCAGCTCTCGTGCCCTATCGGCATGCAGCCGTAGAACTGGAAGTGCCAGGCTCCTGATTTTGGCGTATATCTTTGCCAAACCTTCCAAGACATGGCCTGTAGCTCTTGAGGTGATGACTTCCGCAAAAGTCAAAGTCTTGACCTTGACCTGCTTATGCTCTTCCACCAACTTCATCCAGCTGTCAAAAGCCGTCTTGGCCCGGTTAGTTGCGGCATCATCCTCCTCACATGGTTGATCCTCCACGTCAGCTTCAAAACGTGGAAGCTCTCCATCCTCCACATCACCATCCACACCATCTTCATCCACTACCTCACCCAAGCTTGGTAGCGGAGCATCCTCTGGTGGTCGTTGTTGATCTGGGCCGCAAAGGGGAACATCATCCAGTGTAGTTGGGAATGTGTAGCAGCCAATCAGGATGTATGCGCCGGCAGAGCCAAACTGGTCTTTGCCACGCTTCATCTTGCCGGACAAGTCCATTGAAAGACAATAGGCACTTGGATGTTGGATTCGTCGGTGATGTCGAGACTGGCCTGCAGCTTCCGCACAGGCTCTGCAGTCTCTTCTCATGGGCTGGTGGTCGTTCAGGATGTGAGCTTTCCATTTTGTCAATGCAACTGCGGACAGGGGACAGAGTTGGGGCTGCTGATGCATGGGCTTTGAGCTATCATCATCAGAGTCCCAGGTTGCCTCCTCCGCATTGCCCGGTGCCCCGATGTGACAGCGCCCAGCATCCCTTCTCTTGAACTGCCTCTTCAAGCCTTCAATCAAGGCAGCCTTCAACCCTGGAGCCCACTGTGCCCACGTCGCAGATTCTTGAATACGTTCTTCAAGAGGACGATCTCGCCAGCCATGATCTGGATTTTCATATACTGCTTTGGCACCTTCCAACTCCTCAAAACCTTGTAGATTGTGAGCAAAAGTGGTGGGTTTCGGTTTTGGGTGGCCAAATGCCCCCTGTTGAAAAGATGTCAAAGTCAGATTGTACTTGGCCTGGAAAAGTTTCCATGCTGTGGTTCTCCAAATGCTCATGTAGTGGTGCTTGTCAATGTCCTGTTGAGGCCGATACTCTTTGGGATCTTGTGGCTGTTCCAACGCAAAGATGACCTGCTCACACCAAGACGGTCGATAGTGATCAGCCACCATGTAGATCAACTTCATCCTGAAGAGCATTGCAATGTCATCCTCAACCCAATCGCGCTGTTGTTGCGACAGAGTAGCCAACCCATAAGGCTCTTGTTCACTTCTCACTGGTTTGGGCCCTCCATCATCAGCATAGCGACAGGCCGAGACAGACCGGCATGGTGGGCCACCAAGAATAGCGTGAACAGATCCTGTCATAGCCAGCTTCAGCAGGAACATCATGAGATGGTCATTGAGCACATCGCTTCGTGGGTGCAGGACCTTGTCTACACAAATCACCATAGTGTCGGCATCATCCAACACCTTCCAGGTCTTCTCATCAGGGCCACTGAAGAGATGAAGTACTACTCGTTTTGACTTCATCATTTTTCGTCGCAGCCTTCTGTTCCATGGGAGCTTTTCACTGTCAATTTCTGACATCTTTGGCACCACACGCCGGCAAATTGCATCCGGCAAATCAGGAAATTCTTTTTTGATCATGACTGTAAAAAGGGTCTCAGCATCTAGTTCTTGGAGTTGATGCATCAAGTCCGGCTGCTTCATGATAGCACTGACGATTGCAGTTCTGGCGGCAGAGAGTTGACTGTCGTTCTCCAGCTGTTCCATCAGTTGCATGCCCTTCTTACATTCAATCATAGGGCATCCATTGACAACCTGTACGTTGATCTTTTCTCCAGCTGGTCCACGTACCCGGCAGTCTCCCCCGCTCCAGACAATCTCATATCCAATCTTAGCCAGTGCACCCATGGGCAAAATGCCGTTCCCAAAACTGCCATCCGTAGGTGTTGACAAAAGAGTGCAGGTAGCATGCTTGAGACGCAAATTGGAGGTTGAGCCCTGGGCCAATGCCACCACAGTTTGATGAGCTTGATCCCACTCTTCCCAAGTTCTTGCCCTTCGCAAGGAGTGAGTAGCGCCACTGTCGAGCAGCATCAAGTTCGAAGGGCTCATCAAAGGATCTCCAAGCTCTTGCAGGGTGATCTTCTTCATAGACGGAAGATGAAGGGATTTGAGAAGTTTGGTGGCTTCACTGAGCAGCTCACTGGATCCAACTGCAACTGCAGCGCCATTGGTCTCAGGTTTCTTGCCACCTCCGACGCCATTGCTGTTTGACGCCGATGTTCCATCCCCTTTTCCTTTCACTTCATCCTCCGCACTCACCACACCCTTGTTGACGCCTTCCTCTTTTTTGACATCAGCTTGAAGGCTCTCTTTGGTGACAGTCTTCTGCGTCTCAACTTTTGACTTACCTTTCCCTTTGCCATTTTTGCCTTTTCCTTTTTCATTTTTCTGATTTCCACCTCCATCATTTCCGCCTCCATCTCCCCCCGCAGGTGGCTTCACCTGTGTCTTGTAAGGGCACTCTGGTTGTAGATGTTGAGTTGAGCTGCAATTCCAACATCGGCCAGTCTTCTCAACACCAGACTCCCAGGGATGCGGCCATCGACAACGTTGCCCTTGACGGCAACCACCTTCTGACATCCAAAATTTGCATGGCCAAGAGCTTGTTGAGGAAGATGATGTGGATTTTCCCCCGGTAGATGGAGTAGTTTGCATCGCTTTCACTGCAGGCTTTGTTGGAGTTCGTGGTTCAGGGGTCGTACTAGCACAAGTCGTGGAGTGAACTGCAACCTCAGCTTCTGCCAGCAGCAAGTCGTAGAACAGCCACAGATTTTGCAGTGATGGCTGAACATCCAGGTTGTGCTTCATGCGGAAAGTTGCAATCCTGAAGCTCGCTTGTGCAGAACCATCAACGACTGGTTTGGAGATGCCATCCAGTGTTCGGATCATCAACAATGGATCCGGCAACTGCGCACAAAGTTCTGCAGCTGAGAGTGGGTCAGAGTACAGCCAAAGGGAGTACTTTTCGGTGGTGGCTGCCATCACACGCCTCCACCAAGCCGTGGCATTCTTTGACAAATCACCCACAAGAGGTTCAAGTTGAATGATCCAATCTCCAGCCTCCAAGCTTGCATCACGTCCCTCAGGAGAGGGTAGCTGAGGCAACTGAATGGGTATTGCCTTCAGATCTCCATCTTCTACCACGTCACGATCACATCTCAGACCTCGTTGATGACTCGAGGCTCCTTCCACTGTGTGACTTCGGCCACCAGCACTTCCATGTTGACATACTTCACCAAGCTCATGCAATGCAGTGCTATCAGCCCGACCGTGATGGCATTCTGATTCTCGCGCTATGCCAGCCCGATCGTGAAGACGTAAACCGCCATGCATGATGCCAGCCCGACCTTGATGACATAAATCTCCATGCTCATGCAAAATGCTAGCCCGACCTTGGTGGCATAAATCTCCATGCTCACGCCACGTGCTAGCCCGATCATGTTGATATACATCACCATGCTCATGCGACATGCTAACCCGACTGGGAGGACATACTTTACCATGCTCATGTGCAAAGGAAGCCCGATCATGACGTGAATTGGCATCAAACCCTTGCTGAAAGCTAGCCCGATCAAGATGAGCATGTTCTCCAAGCACTGCACTCCCCCCACCAGGTTGATGAGCGTCATCAAACGCTCGCATGAAATCAACATGACCAGGTTGTGACGAATGTGGACATGCATGTGATGAGCTAGGCAAATCAGGTGTCACAACGCCAGCATTTCTTTTCATGTATGCCACTGCTTCACTGGTTTCTCTGTCCCTAGTGGCTTCAGTCACAAAAGGAACATTCCAATACCCTGAGGTAAACGTTGACTTGTTTTTGATGGCTTCTCTTTCCAAACGTTCTTTCAAAGACTCCACTTCTCTCTCAAGCCACATGGTTCTGGCCTCCCGTGGCGTGATGACGCCTCCTCCAATCTTGTACTGGACATCACCCATCACCCCACGAAGCTTCCTTGGCGGCTCCAAACAGGTTTCATAGCCCTGCAAGTCAACTGGCCAAGCGGGCAAAGGTGGTGGCGATGGTGGAGGAGGTCCAGAAGGGATACGTGTACCATTTGGAGTACATCTGAAAGTGTCTGGTGACATCCAAACATGTTGAGATTCTCGAGTCTGTGGGGACTTTCGAGGTGGAGGTGTTGGTTGCCTAGCACTTGCATTCCAGGACGATGGAACATTCAGTTCACTACGCTGTTTCTCCTCCTTGAGTCTCTGAATTTCCTTGATCAAGGAGTCATTCTGGCTCTGAAGTCTCACCGTCTCTTGCTGAAAGTGCTGCAAAACTTGATCCCCCAAATCTTTCTCCAGTCCACTCTCTTTCTTTTCATTTTCATCACAACTTGGTACAGCTTTTGAAGACATTTTTTCATCACACTGTCCCCTTCTATTCCACACCCTCTCAGGACGCTTCCCAGTCGCTTGATCATGCTGCAGAGGCTCATAGGTCACCTCCGTCTCCAACTTCTCTGGTTCTTCAACGCAAGGCTTCTCGCTATCCAAAGTCAGAGCAGCTGGTTTCGCATCACCAGGAGTCTGAAACTGCAGCCCATGTTCCCGATCATGTCCCGACACACCGCTTGGCAAGGGAACACGTGGGGATTGATCTAAGTCATCATCATCATGGGGTACAGGAGCCTCCCAGCTTTCTAAATTCACTGGCCTCATTTGTTCCAACTCATGATCAGCTTGGGTTCTATCGCTCCAAAAAGGATTTGCAGGGGGCAATGAAGATGCTCTCCTTTCAGCTGCCATTGCGGATCCCTACGCCCAGCTAATTTGGGCTCATAACCCTTAGTTCAACAGGGCAAGGCACAGGCCTTTTTGGTCTCGAATTGAAATGCCTCACGAGTGATAAGATCAGATACTACACTTGCCAAGCACATGGCAAATCGCGTCAACCTGCAATCACATTCAGAACAGTAAACTAAAAGGAGGGCTATTTTTTGGGGGAATTTTTTCCCGTTTTTTTTTGATTTTTTCCCGTTTTCTGGTGGAAGGAAGGTGCGAGGAAGGAAGGAAGGAAGGAAGGAAGGAGGGGAAGGGGAAGGGAAGGGAAGGGAAGGGAAAAGGGAAGGGAAGGGAAGGGAAGGAAAGGAAAGGAAAGGAAAGGAAAGGAAGGAAAGGAAGGAAAGGAAGGAAAGGAAGGAAAGGAAGGAAAGGAAGGAAAGGAAGGAAAGGAAGGAAAGGAAGGAAAGGAAGGAAAGGAAGGAAGGGAAGGAAGGGAAGGAAGGGAAGGAAGGGAAGGAAGGGAAGGAAGGGAAGGAAGAAGGGACAGGAAGGAAAGCAAACGAAAGGAAAGGAAAGGAAAGGAAGGGAAAGGAAGAGATCCATTTGATCAAACCAACAACAACAACCAACAACAACCACCAACAACAACAACAACCACCACCATCACCAACAACAACAACAACAACCAACAACCAACAACCAACAACCAACAACCAACAACCAACAACCAACAACAACCAACAACAACAACAACAACAACAAGAACAAGAACAAGAACAAGAACAAGAACAAGAACAACAACAACAACAACAACAACCACAACCACAACCACAACCACAACCACAACCACAACCACAACCACAACCACCAACCACAACAACAACAACCACAACCAACCAACACCAACCAACCAACCAACCAACCAACCAAACAACCAACCAACCAAGCAACCAACCAACCAACTAACCAACCAACCAACCAACCATCCATCCATCCATCCATCCAACCACAACAACAACAACACCATGCAAATCAGAGAGCTTAGCTGCAAAACGCTGCAAATACCAATCAAAACCATCAAACCCCAAAAAACGGGAAAAAAAATCACCAAAAAAAACGGGAAAAAAATCCCCAAAAAAATTGCAGCCCAAATTAAAACCAAGATTAGCAATCAAACCTTCCTATTCGTAAACTTTGACCTTATAAATTCTGGGTTGACATCTCTGCATGCAGTTATCCGATTTCCATTGACGCCTCCCAGCCCCAGCCGTGCCTTTTTTGGGTAAGGATTACAAGCGACACCCGCGCTTCAAAGATGTGACTTCGTGGGAGGTCGTGGAACTTCATCCTGGGGATGTGCTGTTCATTCCAGCGTTTTGGTTCCTTGGTGAGGAGAATTTGTGATGAAAATCACTTAAATGACATGTTCATATTAAACATATTTAAACATCCCCATTGTATGGTCCCCTATTCATGTGTAAACCATTTAAAATCCCTCTACTGAAACACCGATACTGGGTGTTTGATATGAACAGATGTCGGTCTGGCCATGGTCAATCCGCTGTCGCGGAGTCCCCCAAGCTTTATCCAAATATGGCAAGCCTAATGCAAAGGACAGTTATGAACAAAACAAGATGAATGATCCGCGTCCTTGCACGTAGTCATGGTTTGTGATCCAGGTAGTATTTATATAGTAGGGTATGTTGGATGTATGATTGTATGCATGCGAAAAAATGCATAGTAACTGGAACTATTTCTTTAGATGTAAATCTAGCTCCTGCGCTTCCTGTTTCGAGTCGTTACAGTTATAACCCAGCCCCGGTTGATTGAGTTCTTCCTCTTGCAGGGTAATTTCCACTTTCCTTTAAATAGATCAAACCATTTGAAGTTTGTTGTTGCTTCCATCCTGCATTTCCATACATTTCCCCAGCAGGTGTCCTCTCCCATTTCCCACGATTTTGGAGCACCAGATGCTCAGGTGGCATGCTGTGCTCACCACCTCTAGCCTCTCGGTCTTGAGATGAACTGAAGTGGTTAGATCCATGGTGTGCTCTGGGTTGTGCCAAGCAAAAAGACTGGGAGATATTGGGAGGCTGCTTTCACCCGTGACACACCCCACAACCATCCCCAATTTGTGGTTTATTATTGTCTACATACCTCTTTTAAAGTGATGATTATCATTGATTCTAACCCGCCAATGATTGAAACATAGGGGATTTGTTTTTTAATAATACCTTTCCCCTAATCAAACCCACCATTAACTACCCCCCAACCAAAACCTTGGTTCAGTCAGTTCAGTCTATATATGGGGAAGCTGAGGAACGTCCATTTCGCTCAACAGCTTTGTAAGCCGACCATTGGAACGGCTCACGCGCGGTCTTTGGCGACAAATGTTGGATCTCTTGCACAGCTTGGGGTATCGTCACTTGGATGTCTGAGTTTACGGACAAAACCATGGGAAAGGCATCTCCCAATAAAATTAACCTTGGGGATGGCTATGCACTACATGTATAGATGTGCCACCTAATTCTGGAAAAATGGGGATTGGATTGATGATTGGATTTGCCAAATTTCCAGATATATCCTTGCAGAATTTTTCTGTGCAGTATGTGAAATGCTCCCGGGAAGCCTGGTTTTGCGCATGTTGATCATACGACCTTTTTGGGTTGCATCGACCTAGCTAGTGGTGCGGTTTGGTGCTGGTGATGGAGTTCCTGACTTTAGATCGGGTTGCATATCCCATTGTATGGGCCAGATTTAAATGGTAAGTTTAAATTTTAAACCATTCAAAGTTGGTCTATAACTCCACCAACTTCATGTATGATACTTGCAAATTGTAATCATAGGTAATCATTTAGTATTCATGGGGTTTTCAAACCAACAAACATCACTGGGGGCCCGGGCCGTCCTGCGTCCCTCTTTTCTCCCAGCCTTGGCTTGGTTGACACCACTGAGGTAAGGGCAACTGTGTGTGCCATGCCAACTAAGCCGTGCAACAAAAAAAAAACGGCGTCCTGTGGGTCAGTCTGGAGCGCAAGATGTATCAAAATACATGCAGTTAGCAAAACTTACACTTGGACTATCTCAGACTTACACTTGAACACTTTGTCCATCTGGGCCATCTGCATCCCATTCCACATGTTAGATCCCAATTCACTCGAATTTCTAGTTGGATGATCTTGGATGTGCATTCTTGACATTTCTTGACATCATAGGCGGGTAAAAACCATGCACAAAACATAACCTAAGTGAGAAGTTATAGGATATATTCTTGACCTGAGATATTGAGCTCGTAGTATATCTCAAGATTTCAAGTACTACATAATATAGGCAAATCCAGGTACCACCCCACCCACTTCCCCTTTAGATCGTTTTTTTCGGTCCCGCACCTGCCAGGCACCCTGGCCTACGACAGCCCCGGAGCCGTGCAGCGCTTGAGCCGAGAGCAACGCCTGTTGCGGTGGAAGGAGCGCAGACCGCTGTTGGACGAGGATCCCTTGGAGTCGCTGAGATGGATCCTGGGGGATACTGTAGGTCCTGGGGAATATGGATGGATGTTCCTATGGAAATATATAGATTATAGATGGTTAATAATGGGCATATGAAAATCCACAATAATGGGTGATAATGAATGAGAATATAAATCATGATTCATGATAATTCGTATTAAGGATCAATATATAATGCGAATAGAATCTAGGATATTGCTATGGAAATATATGTTAGATCAATGGGAATAGATATCTCGTGAATGGGATATATTAATGGTAATTAATCTTAATGTAAATATCAATGGGATAACACTGGAAGAAACCATGGCTGTTTTCATGGTTTCATGGGGATATGAATGGGATCATTGGGTGTTTATTCATAGGATGATTATCGGATTTGCATGGAATGATTATGGGATGTGGAAGCCACCCATCATTCTTTTGATCATTTTCCAATCGGGAGCCCCCATGGGTTTTCCACATCTATGTTGGTTTAGGGCAAATCCTGGGTGAATTTCTTGGAGGCAACACCCATTGGGAGTGATATATGGGGCCGTTAGAGTCTTGTAAAACGTTGGATTGAACCAGATTTTGGATTTAACATAATGAAGAATTGGTCCAAATCGGGATTATAATATACGTGGGTATGTTTACAAAAGTGGGATACAGCCAGCACCCTTTATCAAAATCAGGCTCATGTTCTTCATAAACAAATGATCCAAAATTGATTGAAGGACCATAAATAAATATCAAAATCATAGGACCTGTTAATTTCCCACGGCCATGTTGGTGTCCAAACGTTGGTTGGTCGTTCGCTGGTGGTTTGAACAGCCCAGGCATGAGCTGCCACATGCTCCACCAGATGAGGAGCATGGCAGGCGCCCAGCGGCAAATGGACAAGATGATGCCCCCTAGTTACTCTTTAAGTTGGTTCATAAGCTCAAGTCTTAAACACATCCAACTACAGATATAGACCACAAACTCTACTCAACCTGCCTATTTCCACCAACTTAGTTAAGTAGGGTTCATCACATTGCAGGAATGCTATGAAATTATTGCTTGCGATCGCTTGGATTTAAATGATTGAGTAATATTTGAAACATCACCCACAATGGAAAACAGATCAACCGGTGAATGTTTCACGATGAACACCGTCCATTTCCTGGAAAGACATCTCACCTGAAACTTGTTCAATCGCTTCCCGGCCATGGATGCAAAGCCTCTAGGATTCTAGGATGAAAGACCTTGAACATAATTTTAACAAGGTATTATTGATATTGTTGGGTTTGTTTGGGAGAAAAGGTGAACAAACAATACCCCTAAATCTCGTCAATGTTATATTTGTTTCCCTAGATGGCCCTCTTTTGCTCGGACAAACACTTCAGGCCTGCTGAACTCACAGTACCTGGGCTGTTACCCGCTGGTCAACAAACACTTTGCTATTGAAAATGGCCCAGTCGATATAGTTGATTTACCCAGCAAGAACATGGGTGGATTTTCCATAGTTATGGGACAGTTTACCGGAGGGTAATTATGAAATACGGAAGAACCATCGACATTCTCACTAGGTGCTGCGTTGTTGACATGGTTGGCCAGTCACATCCAGTCACACCTACGGGCCCTACGGGTCGGGCGTCCATGACCTGTGATCAGACCGCACTACATTGTTTAATATGGATTTTGATGTTTTATGATAAGCCAAAGTAGGGAAACCGTGTTTAACCAACCAGTATTTCATGAGATGGATAGGGGTTATTTTGAATGGCTCAGGCATGCTCAGGCTACAAACTGAGATTCCCCAGCAAATGATATGATAAACCTTGGTGGGTTTGGAGGTTTCCCCGAAAATATCAGCTTGTTGCTTTGAATCATGTTTAATCAGTTTTGAGATATATCATGATATACCTCATCCAGACTTGAGTGGTTCGTTGGCTGTTTCTGTGTTGTATCTTGGCAGCGGCAGGCATGGCTACACTATAGTTTCTTAGGGACCCAAGCTACAGGTAAAGCAATGTGGAAGATAAGGACTCGAAAAGAACTAACGCCGATTTTCATCATATTGAATTTAACCAGACATGACAAACATGGGTGCATATCTGGTCCCAACATGTCCCAACTATATACATATTGCATGCAGACATATTTAAATATATCCGTTATTCGTATGCATTTGCTGTTGAATTCTGGTTTTATGATTTGATTTGTGATGATTCTACTGTAATGCATGTATCTATATATATCTATATGTATATTATCACTGCATTGCATGGCACATGTGTACTTTGATTCATGTGTTTATTTGCCAAATTTGACGTTCGTTGCATTGATTTCCATCAGGGATAGCATTGTGGTTTGGCTACAGCCGGTACAGCTTCCAGATATCGCGGTTTCTCACTCGAAAATCGACCATGAAAGTTTCAGTTCCACCAGTTCCACCCCTCAACTTTGAGCAGAAAGGTCATGTTCCAATATTGCTTTCATGGCTTGCTTAATATCTCGCCATCGAAGCTGGTAGCTGGTTATAGAATGTTATAGATATATGAACATGTTTCATTGCCGATTTTGTTTGTGAAAAATATGGGCAGCTAGATATCTATTGCATGGTCAGATTGGAATTTCGGTCAAAAGTTGGATTGTTATATAGCCATCAATCATCATTTTCACAATATTAAGAGGATGATCATACCGTGCGCATTTTCATGTTTTTTTTAATGCTCTGCCAAGGAGTTGGGACAGAAACTCGTGGGCTTAGAGCCCTGGTAGAGCCCTGGAAGGACGCGAAGACCAGCATTTTTGGAGAAAGATGCGGGGATGGAGAGATTCATTCCACTAGTATGGTCCCAATCATATGGTGATTTACATTGATTTACTATATGATGATTGATGATATTGAATGATATTAATCTAGAGAATATGCCATGGTAAAAAAGGATCCATCCCCCGTAAATATTTCTTCATACCCCCCTGGTCCTGGTCCCAAAGTGGAGATCCCCTACTTGTTAGTCAGATAGTAATTTTGTAAAGTTCGCCTATGTCACAGCCATTTATGACCATATATTGATTTATAATCATATATATTTAATGTTGGCTCCTGATTAGTGTAGGGGGGACCCCCCCAATAACAGTTTTTGGATCCTCTTTAATTTCGTTTTTTTTGGAGCGCATGGGTCTGAATATGCTTGTTTCAATTGATTTTGATAGATTCAATTTACTTTCAATTGATGTTCAATTGATTTCAATTGATTTTCATTGTGCCCGTCTTGCCTCATTCGCCACCGCAGGATGACACGAAAACATCGCCATTGGCGCGCGGAGAGTGAAACAGCTGCAGCCAGGGGCGAAGACAAAAAGCAGCGACGTCTCGTTCCAGGTTCCTCCAAGGTGGTGACGAAGGTCGTTAGCGAAGGTCGTTAGCGAAGGTCGTTTCTAACTAGGTCACTAGGTAAACTCTTGGGTTATGGTGAGTTCAAGGTGAGTTTAAGTATAACGATTAGAACGGAAAGATATGGAAAAATATAACTATAGTTCAATAGGTTTCAAATACCTACAAAAACATGTACAAACATCACATTTTGGGGGACCACCTGACACATGATATCTACACCACCGGCTTAACCCTCCAAGACGGGCCTCGACACAAGGCTTTGGCAGAGGGCTGAGGAGCAATTGCAGCAGGCTGGATGTCAGTATATCTTACTATGTTTGACGTATGTGTTGGTAACATTAATATATCAATATGTCAGGATATCTTACACAGTTGTAACATGTATGTTGTAGTTATGTTGTATTGCTTTACTATGTTTGATTTCATGTGATATCCAGTTTCAGTTACAGTTGTGTCTTATTATATTATTATTTGTTTATCTTTTTTTCAGGATATGCGATTATAGCACTGAACTACTCGCATGTCTGAAGAGCCGGAAGGCATTGGATTGATGAAGTAGCATTTTGCTGGCGCGTCCCTCACAAAGCCAGGTAAAGGTATTATAATACATATACATATATCAGTGGACTATATATAAGGCAGTATATATGTATAATATCAGTGGACTATAATTATACTATGGTCTTAGGAATATTCTGTGGGTTCAATATAGCACTACGCATTCTTAATGAATGATCTGACTTGACTATATCTATATAATGGTAATGGTTGGTAAACTTTATAGCAACCCCCAAAAAATAGAAAAGTAATATCCTACTAAAATACCAGTATGGTTGCGTGTTTCTATCTTTTTGTGGGTTACTAGAATCATTCTAGGTATTGTAATCGCTATGGTTAACAGGTCAATCATCACAAATCATCTCTCTATGAGTCTCTATGTATAAAAATATAGAAGTTCCATGAAGTTCCAGTAAGCAAAGTGTTCAGTATCACCATCAATCGCGATTTGTTTTTTGAGGAAAATCTCTATGGTTTTCCCATGTCTTTTCCCGTAAGGATCTTCCTTAGCCCGTCCAGGCCTTGGAAGAGACGGGCAAGCCCTGGAGCCTGAAGAAGGGCGATGGCCCGGACAGCCCAGCAGGATGGGGCCCAGTGATGGGGCCCCGTTGCTTTATAAACCCCATGAATACCTGGGAAAACCATAGGAAAACCATAGGAAAATGGTGGTTTAATGGGATTTAATGGGATTTAATGGGATATACCCTCTGGTAAATGAACTTGTTGACCCTGATTTTCTCACCAGTTTTGAGTGGAAACTAGTCTGAAAAACCCCGATGACTGGCAGGGTCTATGTTAATTTACTGGAGGGTATCTATAGTTATATCTATCATTTATAAACCATGAAATACTCCCATGAACTAGTTCGTTATAGCCACAAAAAACAGGTGGCCCATATTAACTATAAACCAAAATTATATCTATCATAAACCATAGTTAATTCAGCCACTGAAATAAGGCGTTTCGGTTCACGCGAGCTCGACTGGGGGCCCCATCCTGTAGCCTTCAAGTTGTGGGTTTAGATTAGATGGGTTTAGAACGGAAGATCCGATCGTTTTATAGTCATGGGGATACCCAACATAGTTGGTTTATGATGGAAGATCCGGCAACTAGAAATGGATGATTTAAGGGTATATAATGTTATATATATATATATTTATATTATATGTATATATAATGATTTAATGGATGATTGAAAAAATGGAAGATCCGAACACTAGACATCAGTGGCTTGTTTTTTTGGGGGAAAATCTTCACCGGAAACTATGGCTTTTGCCATTAAATATGGGGCCAATGAAGAAATGGACGATTGGGGTACATGCTTGGAAAGCCCCAGATCCAGAAAAAAAATCTGCCAATGACTCAATGACTTGCCAATGTGTGCCTATTTTAGGAAGCCTCCATACTGGATGTATCTGGATGTCATAGAACAATGAGTTTTTGCGATTAAATGAGTTCTGGGTCCTCCCAGCTTTGTTTCAAATAGTCGGAAAGCTGGGAAATGTTATGGCTGGTTCCTGGAGCTGAAGGAATTCCACTTATCAACCAAAAGGCGTAAAACCGCTGGAATCCAGCAAAGATCATGATTTTTTTTATCACAATCAATTCTGGAATGACACCAAATTACAGAAATACATATAAATACATTGTATAGTGTATTGTACTAGTACATGAATTTACCACTAACTAGTGTTACCACTACATTTTTGCAGTGGATGTCAATTTTCTATCTCTTAGACAATTGATTAGATTTCATAATTACTAGCAAAAACATGTAACTAAAAACAATGGTTTCCGGTGATGTTGTCCCCTGTTAAACCAATCCAGTGATAAATCCTTATGAAAATGGAGTGGATTCTATATTTACATATATTTACTATTAATAACCCATAAAATCCAATAATAAATCCCTGGTTGGTGGTTTGGAACATGAATTTTATTTTCCATATATGGGATAATCGGATAATCCGATCCCATTGATGAACTCGTATGTTTCAAGATGGTTATTGCACCACCAACCAGTTATAGTTCCCATCAAATGGATTTTTCCCATTAAAACCTCAGGGCATTTCCCATGCTTCCCATTTATCCAATAATAAATCCCTATGAAAATGGGAAAATTGCATTATCCAATAATTCATCCCATTTATCCTCATATTTTTCCATTTATCCAATAAGAAATCCCTATAAAAATGGAGCATTCCCACCCCGCCTGACCTCTTAAGGTGCCTTCTATGGTCCTAAGATCGACATCCAGCTGCAGGATGCCTTGGGCCGTGGCCACCAGCGCCTTGGTGTTGAAATTGGGGTCAGCGGCATCCAAAAATTCCTCAAACATGGTACCCTCTGGTAATTTAACATAGGAAAACCATAGGAAAACCATAGGAAAACCATAGGAAAATGGTGGTTTAATGGGATTTAATGGGATATAACCTCTGGTAATGACTAACAGTTTGCTATTGAAAATGACCATAGAAATACTGGATTTTCCCAGCTAGAAAATGGTGGATCTTTCCAGTTCGCTATGTTAAATTTCCAGAGGGTAAAGAATTGAAAAAACACGTGTGAAAAATGGTGGTTAGACGGTTAGACATCAAGAAATGGTGGATTTCATCGGACAAAATGGGAGAGAACTGGAAGATTTTGGCGCATTTTGGCATCATGTTGGCGAGCTCAATGGATCATTTCCCATGGATATGGTCCATTACCAGAGGGTAGCCCTCAAAAACTGAAGAAATTGGATTCAATCTTCAAGAAATGGTGAAGAAATTGAGATTTGCAATCTGAAATGGTGACCTTTCTGGTGGTTTGAACATGTTTGAACCGTCGAACAGGGCGAATTGAGCAGTGAACAGTGGATTCGGACGGATTCGGTGATTTGGGTTTGTCCCCAGAAAATATGGACTTATGGCTTGCGAAAAAAATGATGTCATGTTGATGTGGAAAAGGAAAACCGCAATTTTGGGACCCGATTTTGGAACGAAGCTACATGAGGGTTGGACAGACTTGTTTTTATGAATTCCTGATGTTTTAGCTGAACTTGTTCCTTCTTCCTTGCGGAAAAAGAACATCGATGGGATTTTAAGGCCTTCTCAACCGGTCATCGAATGATCCCCATGAAGCCCCCATGAAATCCGTCGTCTCGGTTGAATCTGATGAAATGAAATGGTTGCGGGTTGCGAACCCAGCTACGACAGGCGAACCCAGCCCTGGGATATCACCACACATCTCCCAATATCTGAACTATAATAACAATTGTAATAACTATACTGGTTGGTGCTTTGGAACATGATTTGTTTGACTTTCCATGCAGTTGGGAATAATTAATCATCCCAACTGACTGACGAACTCATATTGTTTCAAGAAGGGTAGGTTGAAACCACCAACCAGTAACTATATCACATTGCGTCATCCCCATGATACCCATCAAAAAATCATCTGGCTGGTGGTTTCATTTTTTCCATAAAAAAAATGGGATAATCCTTTCCATTGACTTTCATATTCTTCAAGATGGTTAAAGCCACCAACCAGGTATTGGATGTTATGGGGTTGTTAAATGTTATTAATAGTAAATGTATGTACATATAGAATCCAATCCATTTTCATAGATACCCTCTGGTAAACTAACATAACTATGGAAAATCACCATTTTTAATGGGAAAATCCACTATAAATAGCAATTTTCAATAGCTATGTTAGTCATTACCAGAGGGTATCCCCTGCGGAGATCGAGGTGCGGAACGATCCAGTTGGACTTCCAGCTGCCTGGGCCCTGAGTTGTGGGTTATCTAAGTGGTTCTCTAAGTACAATTATTATCTATAGCATCTGGGATAGTATGTGTTTATGTGTTTATGAGATTGGATGTTTGGATGTTATTTGTATCTTCAAGATATTTGTATTGGAGTTCTATGTTGAGATTGATGTTTTCATGGGATTCTTGCGGAAATTTCATGGGGATTTACTGTACCCAATGTCAGTTCCTGGGCCTGATTTGCATCAAGTGCCTGAGTCATTCATTCAGGAATCTGATCATGTTGACTTCCCATGTAATTCTTGGCCCAATGCCCAACATTTGCACTAGGGATCCCTTTGGCCATGAGACATTGCTGAACCAGCAATCCCGTGCTGCGTGGAGCAAAACACTGGTGGAGTTCGTCCGCTGGCTTTGCAACTTCGTTTTGCAACTACTTGGTGTATCGATCATCAATACTGGTTGGAATAGCGGATTCCAAAACATCACAACATCAGCCTACCTTTTCTTCATCAAGAACTTAAGGCTGTGTCGTGCTACCAACATTGGTAGCGGAGCCTCGCTCCAAAGGAGGAGGCTACCGTTGCCGGTGGGTTTTCACCGCTACCCTTGACTTCTGGGACAACTTCAGCTTGTACAATTCTGTTGATCCTGGACGAGACTTTGTTTTGCAAGTTTTATGTAACTGGGGCTTCAGGACGACGTCCAGAACCACCGGAGGTCCCAGGCATTTTGCTGGGCCAAAACAGTTCTGATGACAACTGTTGACAAGCGTGACCAAATTGTGACATGGGATGGAAACCCCACAAGCTGGCAAGAATATGTGAAGAGGGTCAGGTTACAGTATGAAAGAACTGAATACCGAAAACGTGGTCTTCTTGGAGCAGAACTGGCCTCACGACTGACAGGTCGAGCATGGGATGTAGCAAGCTCTCAACTTGACCATTCCAAGTTGCAGAGAGCTGATGGAGCTGCTTACTTGCTTCACTTCCTTGAAGATCGCCTGTGTAAGGCACCCATCCCGGACACGGGACAGAGGCTTGAGGAGTTCTTCATGAAGATTAGACGTGCACCTGGCTCATCGATGGCAGAATGGGCATCGCAGTTGAGAGAGTCATACAGACGCCTTCAACGAGCCATGGCACGTCAGCGAAAAGACCAAGAAGCACGTTTTGGAAGTCCAGAGTCTCCCAAAGGTCCTTCCAAACCTGACAGTCCTTCCTCCTCACGACATAGAAGATCAGATGTGACTTCACCTCCTGCCAGACACGACATGGGCACCTCACCTTTTGGCGTGCCTGATCCGGCAACTGGTGGCTTTGAGCCGGGAGAGCCTGCCGATCCAGGTCGCCCTAATCCAGGCGATGGGGGCTATGCTGAACTGCCTACATCCGAGACTGCATCGAATCCAGGTCATCACAATGATCGCTGGACTGCTGATGAGTGGAACCAGTGGTATGCAGAACGTGACCGTCGCTGGAACACTTGGTATGACAGTTCAGAACATGAATATAGTTTCCCTCAAGACCCTGATAAGGATACAATCCAATGGGATCAATTTGGTTTTGATGATGTCGAGATACTTCCCCAAGAAATATTAGGATGGTTGTTGTTACGTAGAAGTGGCCTACCAGCAAGTGCGAGACTTTCTGTCCTCAGCAGCATTGGCAACAAGTTGGATCTCGCGACAATGGAGCGAGCTATGCGAGATCAAGAAGAAGAACTTTTGCTGGCAGAGGCACAGCGCAATCGTGGACTGGGGTTTGCTAGCTGATGAAGTACAAGATGAACTTGAAGATACTTCAGTGTTTTGGGTTGGTGACCGTCTTCCTCATGATGTTTACCCCCCTGACCATGACTTTGAGACTGCATGGAGCACATGGATGCCAGATGGGCATGAGATGCACTGGGAATGGTATGATGATGATTTCTATGCATGTGATAGCGAAGGGGTATATTGGTCATGGTCCGATACAAAAACATGGTTGGACATGGAAGAGTACATAGAAGCCAATCCTTCAGAGCCTCAGCAAACCCATGAAGTCTATGCCGCATTCAACGACCGGCTCAGGACGTTCCGCGAAAGCAGAACCCTCAACAATGCGAAGCAGCTTTCGCGTGGGTACTATCCTATGCAGATGTTCAAGGGGAAGGGCAAATCTAAGGGTAAGAACAAGGGCAAGAACAAGAGTTCTTCTAAGTCCTCTACCACTTCACCTACTGGCCCCTCTGCAATGGTTTCTTTTGGCAGCAAGGGTGGACTGAGTGGAAAGTCTGGTTCACCGAGTTTTTCCAAGTGTTTTGTTTGCGGTTCCAAAGATCACGACTATCGTTCATGTCCTCAACGTGGTGACCAGGGTTCTTCATCAGTTTCTTCAACCAAAAGAACCAATTTCTTTGTTGGAAGATCCATCCTCATGGTGGAGTCAGTTGATGATGAGTCAGAAGCTGAAAGCCCTGACATTGGTGAGATCCTTGCAACCGTAGCTGTAGAACATCCTGGTTTTGCTGTCATTGATACTGGTGCAACAGAAACCATTGCCTCACTAGATGCCATAGATGCCATCATGCGAGAAAGGGGGAAGAAGCATGGTCCAGAAAACGTGACCGTGCATGGAAAACATAGAAAGTTTCGTTTTGGAAATGGCCAAGAGCAGAGGGCCGCGTCATTTGTAGAGTTACCACAGCTGTTGGCTGGATGCGACATCAAGCTGGGAGTGCACACTTTGGATGCACCCGGAGTTCCTCTTCTTTTGTCTGTAAAGACACTTCGAAGTTTGAAAGCAGTTGTGGATGTCGACGAAGGAATGATTTGTTTCAATGCTGTCAAAGAGGGTCACTGGCTGCCTTTGAAAAGAGGTCCGAATGGACATCTACTTTTAGATCTCACAGAAGATTGGTTTTCACCTCAAGCCAGTGACGGCAGTGTTTTGCATGTTGGACAATCTGAGCAAGACGCCCAGTCCAAGTATAAGGACGCAGCCAGCAGCCAGTTGTGTGAGCATGATCCTCTACATGGTCCCTTACATGAACCTTTTCTACATGACACGTCCTCTCCTCATGATGAACTTTGTCCTCATTCTCCTGTTCAACACTTGGCATGTGCATGTTCTTCAACTCCTGCAGCAAGTGAATCAGTGAAACGCGATCAAGTTTGTCATGCGTTTTGTGAAGAGTCGGAAGAAGAACTAGTTCCAGATGTTCCATGTGATGCAGTTGAGAATCAAAGGCCACCACATGTTCAAACCTCTGATGATGCTGCTCGAGGCTCAAGCATGCTACGTGCACTGCCAGCCCTGATAGCTATCGCAGCATCGTCAACTTCGCCTACTACCAGCTATGGCACAGCCATCCATGGAGAAGGAGATGGAAAAGCCGCCTACGACTTTGACTTCGGCGGCCAAAGCCAAAGCGGCGACAAAGAGCAAGTCAAAGGCATCTACCCGAGTGCCGACCCCGGAGCGCTACGACATGTCAAGGACAGAGGGCCCGGACCCTCGCGATGCACGCTCCCAGGGGTACCCTTGCATGGGGTCACATGTACCCATGCCGGAGGGGAGAGGCTCGTTGTCGGGCAGCAACGGCCATGGAATGTGGAAGGTGTGCAGCATCTGCCGATTGCGGATCCAGTACACCCCAGCCTACGGAGCAAAGGCCACTTACAGACAGGCCGGACCGTTAGCTCCGGACACAGATGTGGCTCTACGACAGGTTGGGAACACAGTGGAGAACGATGTGGAGGCCAGAGAGAACTTGAACAGCAAGGTGATCAGCGTCAATGGGGCGCAGGAGTCTCTGAAAAACAAGATGAAGAAGCTGGAGGAGGAGAAGGCCAAGCTGACGTCATCAGCAACCAGGCCATCAAACTCCAATGTGACGGAAGCCTCAAAGAAATCTTCCAAGCGCGAGAACCAGAAGACAGCAGAGCAGGCCGAGGCGATCAAGGACGAGGGCTTCACGGTCATCCAGGACTAGGTGATGCTGAGTTTGGGGATGAGCGCATTGGCCATTTGACCAAGGATCAGAAGAACCTCCTGCAGGAGAAGGCCAATGACTACATCCTTGCCGCCAACGACGCTATGGAAGAGTTCTTTGGCACCAGCGGTGATGTGGACATCATTGAAGTCTGCTGTCCGCCTGACAGCAGGTTGGCTGAGACCTTTCTGACGAGAGGTCGCTCAGCTTTGCGAGTTGGACTACCAGCCTTCGATCTGAGCAAGCGCAAAGGTAGAGATGCCATTGCCAAGATGATCAAGAAGAATCGTCCTACCGTCCTCTGGCTGTCTCTTCCCTGTGGTCCTTACTCTCAAATACAAGAGCTCTTCAATGAAGCAACCCCTGAAATGAAGGCAAAGAGTGAGGAACGGAAAGCCAGAGCACGAAGGATCATTTCTCATGGGCTTGACCTTGCGCTTCTTCAACTTGAACTTGGTGGTGAAATCGGCTGGGAGTGGCCGGTTGGTAACCGAGGCTGGAGTCTGCCCAAGGTCCGCAAGTTCTTTGAAACCTTGCGTGATGCTGGAAAGTTGTATGATGCCAGAGTTGATGGGTGCGCGTATGGGCTGCGTGACAGAGATGGCTGTCACATTCGCAAGCCCTGGAGGATTTGCACTTCATCCTTGACTTTGGCAACGGCATTGGAACGTCGATGTCCAGGAGGGCACGATCATAAAGAATGCCTTGGTGGAACTACAGCTCATGAATCTGGGTTTTATCCACAGGCCATGTGCGATGTGATTCAACGCGCGGTGAGGGAGATTGCCAACACAAAGCACTATGAGGTGACCGATGTGTTTCCAGTTTTTGATGCTGGCCCCCTTAAAGAGAAGAAACCTGAAGATCTTCCTGAACCTCTGACGGAATCAGAACGGAAGAGTGCGGAGAAGCTCCTCCACAAGTTGCACAGAAAGACAGGGCATCCTTCCAACAAGGCCTTGTCAAGCACCTTGAAACATCGGGGAGCTCACTATGAAGTGGTTGACATGGCGCTGAAGCATCAATGTCCTGAGTGTCAAGAGCTCAGGATGGCACCCCTGGATCCTGCAGTGGCTTTGCAGCGTTCTGAGACGCTCTGGGAGACTGTGGTGATGGACAATGCGGAGTTTCCCATAGATGACCGAGTTTTTCACTGCATGATCATGGTGGATGAAGCTTCACGTTTGGTGGTTCCTCATTTTCTTTTCTCCCACAACCGAGATGAGAGTCGCAATGCGACCGGTGCTGAGGTTGTAGCTGGGCTTCAAGAAACTTGGGTAAGGCATTATGGTCTTCCTGGGCAAGTCCGCATGGATCCTGAAGGAGCCTTTCGCTCTTCAGAACTTGGAGCTTGGGCTGAAGAACGCGGAGTTCAACTTTTACCATGTGCTGCTGAGGCCCATGGGCAGATTGGGGTGGTTGAACGTGCCATCCAAACTTTGAAGAGTACTACCCGCCAGCTTCTCCAAGGATCTGCTGTGGATGCTTGGAGTGCCATACAACACGCATGTCATGCACACAATGAACTGGCGAGAGTGGAAGGGTACTCACCTTTTCAATGGGCGTTTGGAAGACAGCCGAACCACATTGGGCAAATGCATGAGAAGGGACATGACCTTCCTTTTCTCACCTCTTCGGCTGTTCCAGGTAGCAACATGGCAGTGAATTTGAAACTTCGAGTTCAAGCTCAACAATCCTTTCTTCGTCAGCAAGCTCAAGAACAAGTATCTAGAGCACTCAACACAAAGACCAGACGTGTAGAAAAGTTTGTGCCTGGGGACCTGGTGTTTTTCAAACGCATCAAACCTCCGGCACAACCTGCTGCTGCAGCTAGAATGGCTCACAAGCTGTGGCGATGGTATGGACCAGCAAGAGTGCTGGCAACTGAGACACGCACTGACGGCATTGGTGAATCCCGTCGGCCTTCGAACATCATCTGGATTGTGACGCATGGCCGTCTCAAGCGTTGCGCTCCTGAACAACTTCGACATGCCAGTGAGGGAGAACGTCTTTTAGCAGAAGGTAGTGAGGCACCTGCTACCACTTGGACGTTTCACTCCATTGCTCAGACGTTGTACAAAGGTGAATTTGAGATTTTAGATAGCCATGTTTTTCCAGAGGATGAAGTGGCCCAAGGCCCACCGCGTGAGCCTAGGAGAGCGCGGTCTTTGAGTAGAAGTGCAGTTAGGAGTGTTGCTGAACAGCCGCCCAAGATGGCAAGAGCTGACAAGACCCCTCAAGACCTTGTGAGAAACCCGAGTGGCGGTGAAGGGGCACACCAAAGAGCCACCGTGGAAAACAAGACCCTTCAAGAATTGGCAGATGAGGTCGTCGGTGGTGGAAGGGCACACCAGAGAACCGCGGCCAAGAAATCAACAAAAGCCACAGAGCAACAAGAGGGTACTAGGACCCCAGTAGCTAGAGGTAGGAGTCGGTCTGTGTCCCGTCCTGGTCCGTCAAAACCTCTTAGCGAAGTCCAAAGTGATGAACGCTCCCAGGGTTTGAACTTAGATAGGTATCTTAGTGATCCCATGTACTCGCCCATGCCTGATGCCGTCACTCGTGACCGGCCGACGCAAGAGCTCTTCAACCAGCCGTTGTTCAAGAAGCAGCGGAAGGAGCTCTATGGTGGTGGCGAGGATGACGTGATGTTCATTGGCAGTGTGACCAGTGGTGACACTTTGGCTTCAGATCGCTTGGTTTGCACCTTTGAGATTGACACTCCACAGAAGCAGTCAGACTGGAAGCGAATGAAGCGATCGCCTCAGTCCTACTTCGTGAAGAAGGTGCGCAACACTGAGGTCAAATGGCATCTTCTGGATGCCAATGAGCGTGCAAAGTTTGATGTGGCAAAGAATGCGGAGGTGCAGCAATGGCTGACGGCACACGCTGTCAAGAGGGCAGAAGGGGTCATCCCCAAGGAGAGGGTGATCCAAATGCGTTGGGTTCTGACGTACAAGCAATCTGGCGAGGCAAAAGGACGCATAGTCCTCATTGGATTCCAGGACCCAGACCTTCAGTCCATCCAATCAAGTGCACCGACGATGAGCAGGCGCAGCAGGCAACTTGGTCTCCAGCAAGCATCAGTGCGGCGCTGGAGGGCCATGAAGGCCGACGTCAAAGCCGCATTTTTGCAGGGAGACTGCACGGAAGCTGGTCGACAGCTCTATGCAAAACCAGTCCCGGAGCTGGGAGCTGCTATGGGCTTGAAGCCACATGAGGTTGTGCAAGTGATCAAGGCATGCTATGGCCTGGTCTCAGCACCAGCCTCCTGGTTTGCGTGTGTGCGCGACACCTTGGCTTCCATTGGCTTCAGGCAATGCCGAAGTGACCCTTGCTTGTGGATCCTTCCAGAACCTGGTGGTGGAGAAGATATCGTTGGGTTCATTTGCGCCCACGTGGATGATTTCCTTATAGCTGGAAATGAAGATTCAGAGACTTGGGTGAATGCACTCAGTCAGTTCTATGAGCGCTTCAAGTGGTCGCCATGGGAGTTCAGCAGCTACAGTCACTGTGGCGTCAAGATCAAGGAGGAGTGTGACTTCAGCTACACCCTGGATCATTCAGCGTTCTGTGAAAACATTGAGCAGATCCAGTACAAGCCGAGAGCTGATCACGAGCCTCTGAATGCCGAGGAGATGACGCAGCTGCGTGGCGCACTCGGCGCAATCCAATGGCGAGCTCACCAATCTGGACCTCACCTATCTGCGAGGTTGGGACAGTTGCAAAGTGAAATTTCAAGGGCAACTATTTCCACGGCAAAAGCCGCCAATAAGCTAGTCAGGGAATGTTTCAGCTCAAGGCATTTATCCACCAGAATCAATCAATTACAAGTTGATGACCCCAAACAAGTTGTTTTTGTAGCCTGGTCCGACGCTGCTCTGGCGAATCGTATCGATTTGAGTAGCACTGGCGGATTCGTGGTGGCTGCTGCGAGCCCTGATTTGCTGCATGGTGAGCGAGCACCCCTGACCTTCATTTCATGGAAATCGAGCAAGCTCCAACGGAAGGCGAGATCTTCATTAGCCGCAGAGGCACAAGCACTCTCTGAGGCTGAACAGGAACTCATGTACGTTAGATTAGCTTGGGCTGAGCTATGTGGTTTGCAAGTTGATTTGAAGAGACCAGAGATAGCCATACAGCGCATCTCAGGAACACTTGTCACAGATGCGAAATCAGTGTACGACATCATGAAGAAGCGTACACTTAATTCAGCAGCGTTAGGTTTGAAAGACAAACACATCAGTCTTGAAATCATGTGCCTTTTAGAGGCAGTAGAGCGTTTGAAAACCGAAACACGTTGGGTCCACTCGGAAGCCCAACTTGCAGACTGTTTAACGAAACCGTTACCTGCTGGCATTTTGCACAAGGTCCTGACGGAAGGTCATTGGACCTTAACTTTTGATCCCAATTTCACAAGTGCAAAGAAGTTGAAGGCTGCGAAGGCCAAGAATCCCATTTACAGTCAAGATTTTAGGGGCGTGTCAGTTCCTGGGCCTGATTTGCATCAAGTGCCTGAGTCATTCATTCAGGAATCTGATCATGTTGACTTCCCATGTAATTCTTGGCCCAATGCCCAACATTTGCACTAGGGATCCCTTTGGCCATGAGACATTGCTGAACCAGCAATCCCGTGCTGCGTGGAGCAAAACACTGGTGGAGTTCGTCCGCTGGCTTTGCAACTTCGTTTTGCAACTACTTGGTGTATCGATCATCAATACTGGTTGGAATAACGGATTCCAAAACATCACAACATCAGCCTACCTTTTCTTCATCAAGAACTTAAGGCTGTGTCGTGCTACCAACACCCAACTCCCAAAAAAAGGGTGACTCCCCGGTGACACTGTTGCTGGGGAACCTGGGACGATTTCACCAAGTCCAAGATGATGCACAGGGAAGTGTGACCGTAGAATAGTGTAAAATAACTCTGTGGAACACACACACACACACATATATATATATATATGTGCAATATAATATGCGAAATATAGATATAGTGTAAACTAACTGTTTGAAACATCATATGCATAACTAGATTTTCGATATTTCACATGTGTAATTATGGCAACGATGCATAGTTTCCTTTTGATGGCTTTAAGTATCAGTTGACATGGTGGTAAAAGTGAACTGAAAGCATCTCTCAAGTTGACACTTTTCCCCGTCTCCCTTCCAGCCGTTCAATTTCTGGACTCCCAAAGCTTCAGAGACCATCATATCATGAAGTTCACTTTAGGCACAAGAAAGTCTAGTACAACGTTGATTTATCAGCTGTTACTGTATTAGTGTGAGTAGTATTGAAATATGTAAACATATTGGACAACCTATTCCTGGCTATGAAGTCCACATCACCAACGGAGTCACTTCCCAGGCCCTTGCGTTTCAATCTGCGGTACCAAAGCGAACAAAAAGCCGGCGCCGAAGATGCCAAGGACAGCGCCGCAGCTGGGAGGTGTCTGAAGCATCACTGTTTTCATTGGGAACTCCGGCTCAATTCGTTGCTACACACTAGGGTGGCCCATTTTTTAAAAAAAAATCTTGTGAATTCTCAATGATCAGTATATATCAGTATCATATATCCATATTAGGATCCATTTAAGTGCTGCTGTTAATTTGGTGTGCCATGGATCCCATCAACAAAAAAAACCCAGTCATGCAGATCGCCAGGCCGAGAGTCCAGCCGGAGAGGCGCAGCTGATATGGCATAGAATCATATAGATCTGTATGGATCTGTATTTAGCATGGCACATATGCAATTTGTTTATCCAATATTATCCATAATATTGGTGATATGAGTTGTGGATTTGGCCCTGGAAATATCTGACTGTATCACTCGACTCTGGATCATCGTTCAAGCGTTTTGAAGGTGACAGGCAGCAGCAAACCTACCAGGTTGACCAGCCAGGGGGCAGCCAGAAACAAGTCTCCCAGTCTAGCGCGGCGGAAAGCTAGCGGGGCCGAAATCAATGGGGTAGCTAACAACCAAATATGGGGGATTGAGCCTACCAACGCCTGTAAACATGGGGATTTAACAAACGAAATTGGCAATTTAGCCTACAAACATGAAGATCTAGCCTGCAAAAATTATGATTTTTAGCCAACAAAATGGTGATTGAAGACATCAGAATGGCTTGGTTTATCGAAAAGCATGAGTAAAGCCTGGTGTTCCTTTAAAATTAGTTCCTCGAACCAATTCTGGGACACACATAAATTTAAAGCAACTAAATGGTGTTTTAACACATGCACACACAAACACAAATCCATATCTGAAGGAACAAAACATGGGAACCTCGCCCTGCAACAATGTCCATTGCTTCCACTCTTAGCCGTGCTGTTTCTTAGTTGCACCATCAATTTTATGGAAGGCCTTATATCTATATCTGGTTGGTGGTTTGGAACATGTTTTATTTTTCCATATATTGGGAATGTCATCATCCCAATTGACCTTCATATTTTTCAGAGGGGTAGGTATACCACCAACCAGTATATATAATATATGTAATATATACATATATATATATATATCTTTAAAAATCTATTATGATGATTCCCGCCGGCTGCATCCGGATCTCACCTGCACCGTGCCCGGACGCAGGAGGGTCTTCCTCCGGGCTACGCTCGCCCGGTGATTTTGCATCGCGCCATCCTGGGCTCCGTGGAACGGATGACTGGCGTGTTGTGCCCGGGGCCCCGAGCGGATCAACGGGTTTCCGGGAGACATGGAAACAATGGAAACAATGCTACACCACTCTACACCGGTCTCCGGTTGGATATGTCGGATATGTGTTTTCCATTGTTTTCCCCAGATATTCCTGAGTATTTTCTCGGAAAAGTGGTTTGATCGATGTTTTTTGTCACATTTTTTTGTGAGTAGTCCTACGTACTTCGGGACCTTGTGACATGTTGCTACGATAATGTCATTGCTGGTCTTAAATCCCTAGATCTTGGATGAGCTGTTTGCAGTCCACGTTCCCATGCCTGTTGGTTGATATCGCCATGGATCTGCCTAGATCATTTACCTGATTTGAGCCAAGTTTATGAATATTGAATTCTTGGTACCAGGTGAAACCCCAAGTTATTTTTGTACCGTACCAAGACCTTTAGTCACCATCCCTGCCCTTCAACTTTTGAGGCGCCCAAATTATTTTGTGGTTCACAAAAACACCTTCTGCTATAATGTTGGATGTTGATTAGTGTAGGGCCCCCCCAAACCACTTCAGGCTACACTTTAAAGTTATTCTTTTAGGGACCAGGTACTGAATAAAATTGGATCAATTAATTTCAATTGACTTTCAATTGATTTCAATGTACTTTCAATTGACGTTCAATTGATTTCAATTTGTATATATACTTTCAACTGATTTCAAATGATTGCAATCGATGTTCAATTGATGTTCAATTGATGTTCAATTGATTTCAATTTACCTTCAATTGATTTCAATTTTCTTTCAATTGATTTCAATTTACTTTCAATTAATTTCAATTGATTTTCAATTGATTTCAATTGATCTCAATTTACGTTCAATTGATTTCAATTTACTTTCAATTAATTTTCATTTAATTTCAACTTACTTTCAATTGATTTCAATTTAGTTTGAGTTTATGTTCAATTGATTTAGGAATCCCACAGAAATCCCATAGAAAGATCATAGATTATATAGATATAACATGGAAATAGCATAGGAATTACAAAGAAATCCCATAAGAACCCCATAGAATTCCCATACAATTCCCTCAGACATCACATAGGAATCCCATAGAAATATCATAGAAACATCATGGAACTCCAATAGGAATGCCATAGGAATCCCATAGGAATCCTATAAAAATACCGTAGAAATCACATAGGAATCCAATGGAAATCCCACAAGAATACCATAGAATTCCCGCAGCATCCCTTTAGAAATCCCATAGTAATCTCATAGAAATATCATAGAAACGTCATGGAAGTCCCATAGCCATCATAGGAATCCCATAGAAATCTCATAGTAATACCATATAAATATCATAGAAATCCAATAGAACTATCATGGAAATCCCACAGAAATCCCATAGAAAAATCATAGAAATACCATAGACCCATAGAAACCTGATAGAAATCCAATGGAAATCACATAGACACCCCTTTGAAATCCCAGAGAAATTCCATAGAACCATCATGGAAACCTCATAGAAATCACACAGAATATTAAAGAAATCCCATAGTAATCCCATAGAAATATCATAGATACCAAAAAGACATGTCATGTAAACCCCAAAGAAATCTAATAGAAATATCATAGAAATCCCATAGGAATCCCATAGAACTACCATAGACACACATTTTGAAACACCATAGAATATCATACAGAAACACCGTAGACATTACATGACATGTCCATAGAAACTTTATAGAAATCCTATAGAAATCAAGGAGAGGATGCCAGGAGAATTGAACTAAGCAAGAGACAAAAGCTGTAGCAAAGGAAAGGAGAGAAACATTTTGGAAAAAAACCGCTCCAAAAGAAACTGGACACAATAGAGGACCCTACAACAAACATACTATTGAAGATCAATGCTGCTCACGGGCTACCCCCTTGAAAAATTGTTTGAGTGCTGTGTTTTCATGGTGTTTTAATCGGGCATCCTACATTTTGAGAAATTAGACATGTTGAGAATTCCAAAAGAATGGAGCTAAGTAAGTAAAAAGGGAAACACTTTAGCAAAGAAAAGGAAAAGGAAAGGAGATAAGGATTTTGGAAAAAACATCACTTCAAAAAACTGGACACAATTGAGGACCCCCACAACAAACATACTATTGAAGATCAGGATTGCTTGGGCCCCCTTGAAAAATTGTTTGGGTGCTTTTGTTTAAAAAAAATTGGTTTTAATAAGGCATCCTATATTTTTGTATGTTCAAAAACATGTTTCCAAGTATTCATTAAATAATCAACTAAGTAACTAATTATTTTGAATAAAATGAGGAAAAACTCCAAAAGTGAAACACAAGTTAAACAAATGCCTCAAAAAAAATTGCCACAATACCGTACCACCCCAACAAGTACACCTATTCAGAATTATTTTGTTAAAATTTGACGCAATAGTGAATCCTGATACTAATCGGCGTCCAACATTAATTAGTTATATCGCCCACAACACCTAGAATTCACCAAGTTATGTGCGTCAACTTAGCGATTTTCAGTCCTATCACTTGATGCTGTCATTATTCTGTAGCTGGCCATTTGTGTAGTAAAGCATCCCATCTTAGTGACAAGTTTCTGCCCATCTAGTTATGTTAGGTGGTTTATATCCCAAATGTGTAAGGTATAATCAGTATAGAGAACTATATCCCCATGTGACTATCCCATATGCTCCACTGCTCCATGTAGATTTCCCTACATAACTGGGTGATTTTGGACGTTCGGGCAAGTTTGTTGGGATTCATCTTCCAGCACCATGGGTTGCATATGGCATATGGGTATGGTTCATATATGTTAATATGCTTATAATTTGGGTTTCACCTTAAAACCGGACCGTGAACCCAGAAACTCAGCCCGGAACCGAGCGACACCTTGATCCGGCAAGGTGAGCATTTTGTCCGGATGCCTGGCGCTGGGAGCTGGTAGCACTGGTCGCCCCGTGGTGAACGGTGAACCTAACCAGGCGACCTGTTGGGTTAATGGTGGTAGCAACTGCAGTTGGGGTTATAATCTACCACCTTGTAGATGACTTTCATATTAAAATGAGTTTTTTGCAGTAAGGAATCTGAACACTGAAATTGCTAACCAACCGTGATGTTTATACTTGGATTGAAGGACACAAAAAGTAATGGGTTGTTTGTTTATTGAGGCCTGAACTGGTTGGCGGTCTTTGTCCCATTCTAGCTTAGGATGATGATCTGGAATCGACGTAAGTGAGTTTGTTTGAACACCGGGTACCAAAATTGCAAGAATATATCATGATTTATCATCATATATCAAGGATGTTTCATGATTTTCCCATATTTTCCCTACTAAATTCATATCTTGTGAAGTCGTTTTTGCGCTATATCCTATTGGTCCAAGCCACGTGTCCAGGGCCTCGCAGCACCTTTTTTTTCAGGTGAAGTCAGGGTGAAGTCATCAACGACAAGAACTGCATCAACATATACAGGATCATAGCGTGAACCGTTGCCTTATTTCAGTGGCTGAATTAACTATGGTTTATGATAGATATAACGAACTAGTATACTATAGTTAATGGGGAATATAATTATTTATTTATAAACCAACTTATAACTGGGGGGTCCATCCTGTACATTTACAATAAATTTATATGTATATATGTATGTATGTTGTATATATATATATATATGTGCGTGTGTGTGTGAAATGATGTGATATTTGAAATGGTGGTTTCCTAAAATGGGGAATCCCCAAAACCATGCGTTTCGATACTAAGTCATGGTCTAATGACTTGGATTATTTGGAGGGGTTCGATACTAAGTCATGGTCTAATGACTTGGATGATTTGGGGGTATCCCCATTTTAGGAACCCCTCCATAGTTGTTATTATGTTTGTTAGTTTTGTTTAGACAATGATTTGGATTTTTTAAGCGCCGCGCACATCGCATCAGCATGTTGATCAGCACATAGTTGAGCACATAGGATGGGCTTGAACTGCAGCCACTTGTTGCTGTAATCCAAAGCCATCAAAATCATCATTATCACCACCACCATCAACACCACCATCAACACCACTATCTCACCATAATCAGCATCATAAGAATGATTATATATATATATGATATTATACATCATCATTGATCATCATGGTATATGATTGCCATCATCACAGCAACATCTATGCTAGCCATATACGTTAGGCCCCTTGCTTTTGCCACTGATCTCATCTCCAACTGTGCCAAAACGCCCAAACGCTTCGCACGGCCACCTGCATGGCAGATGGTGAGGAGTGGGAGGCAGATGCGGATGGTAACAGAAAATGGAGGTTGGATCAATAAGAAAGCGGGATTTACCTGGCAAAATAGCATAGCTATGGAAAAACATTATAGGTAATTCACTATAGTTTGGTGAATAACTATAGAAAATGGCTCATTATATATTTTCATAGGTAAATTCACTAAACATGGGCCATTTTCTATAGTTAAACGTTTGTTTTTCGCAGAGGTCGGCGACATTTTCTTCGGGATGAAAGGACATGACCTTTTTGAGGCCAATGTTCGATCTGGTGATGACTCCCATGGAAAATAACGCCAGAATGACATCAATTGACTCCAGATAATTAGATGTAATCCTTCATTCAGTTTAGTGGCATCTTTGCTGGCTATGGTTTGACATATGTTCTTTATGTTCTCACAACCCTGCTTGGAATGACGATCCCCAATTGCTCATGTTGGGACACTGTCGATAAAAGAGGCAACAAACAAGTCTGATTTTATCCCTAGCATGAAAGAGCAGCTGCATTTACTATGAATTGACTTAACATTAAGTCAGTTGGCACTTAGTTGCTCTACACTAAATCATCTCCGAAAATCAATCGTTGCTCTACGTTAAATCATAGGTAGATCATCTTAACCCATAGGAACCATGTATGGTATATATACTAACATTGGGGGTATATTGATGGTAACATATATAGCATACATGGATCCTATGGGTAAATCAATGGAGTGGTTTAAGGGAAAATCTACAGGAAACCATGGTTTTTACCATTAAGTATGGGGCTTTCCTGTAAATTTTCCCATCATCCAATTCCCATCATCAGCATTCGTCCGACCCAAAACATCCGACCCAACTGGGGGCAGATCGCCTGCGGCGTGCTGGCGCGGCACGTGCCCGGCTGCGGCGTCGCTGCCTTTGCGGCCAAAGAGTTCCTGCCGGGCGATGTGGTGTTGCTGGGCGACCCCCAGGGAAATCTATGAACATCTGATCTGGTTGGTTGGTGGTTTTAATGGTTAATGACTGGTTAATAATTGTTAATAATGGTTAATGATGGTTAATGATGGTTAATGATGGTTAATAATCACTGGTTGGTGGTTTCAAACATGAATTTTATTTTCCACATATGGGATGTCATCCTTCCCATTTGACAAACTCATATTTTTCAAGATGGGTTGAAACCACCAACCAGAAAATCTGATGGAATCCTATGGAAAATGCTCTTGATTTCACATGGATTCACCATATTTTCTCCAGTGCCCAGTTACATCCAGTTACCAGAGGCGTGCTACATGGTGTTGCCACGCTGCTGCAACCTGAGGTTTCAAGAGACAGCGATGTTCATCAGCGCCGTGGATACGCCGTTGCCGCAGAACGCAGAGCTCTATCGGGCCCTGCTGCTCGACCAGGGTCGAGCATCAACTGTGGCCGGCTGGAAAATCTCCGAACTAAATGGAAGGCTTAATGATCATCTGATTGGTGGTTTGGAACATTTATTTTCCCATATATTGGGAATAATCATCATCCCAACTGACGAACTCCATTTTTTTCAGAGGGGTAGGTCAACCACCAACCAGTTTTATGGGAAAATGATCGAACTGAATGGCATCTTTAATCTGGATGGATCAAAACCTGCACAAAAAATGGGAAATCAATTGCCACCATAATAATTCATAGTCTATTCATTCACAAGATGCCACTTTCATCCACTTTCTATATCTTTCTATTAAATGGTGATGCAAGTAGAAAGAATACCCCCCAACTATGTTTTATACATGGGAAAGGACCAAAACTTAATTTGCACCATGTGATGTCCTTCTCCAAACCGCCTTATTGGAGTAAAGTGGGCACCTAGCAAATATGGATTGATCGAAACATGTTTTGAAGTCCAACTTCCAACTGATGGACAGAGACAGCAACAGGTGTGATGCCGATTCTCTATTTTTTGGTCCATGCGCTGTTCATGTTTCCTCTATGACCGCACCCCTGCGCCAAGTGGATTGTTGGCTTTCAGTCGAGGCTGGCAGAGTTGCATGCTCGTCGTCTCAGTGCAGATTTCACTCCGAACGTGCCTTGTATTGTGAACGGTTGGTGGTGTAAAATCAGAATCAGTCGGACTCGGACTCTTACTGATTAATCCATATCATCATTTTTGATGGTGAAAATCCCAATTTGTTGATCATGTTTATCCTTAGATCCAGTGAAATCCAGTTCAATCAACTTAAATCCAGTGAAATCAACTTAAATCCAGTAAAATCAACTTAAATCCAGTGAAATCAACTTAAATCCAGTAAAATCAACTTAAATCCAGTAAAATCAACTTAAATCCAGTGAAATCAACTTAAATCCAGTAAAATCAACTTAAATCCAGTGAAATCAACTTAAATCAAGCAAAATCAACTTAAATCCAGCAAAATCAACTTAAATCCAGTAAAATCCAGCAAAATCCAGCAAAATCAACTTAAATCCAGCAAAATCCAGCAAAATCAACTTAAATCCAGCAAAATCCAGCAAAATCCAGCAAAATCAACTTAAATCCAGCAAAATCAACTTAAATCCAGCAAAATCCAGCAAAATCAACTTAAATCCAGCAAAATCCAGCAAAATCCAGCAAAATCAACTTAAATCCAGCAAAATCCAGCAAAATCCAGTTGAATCAGATGTTTTCACCCGTGTTTCATGGTGACCTTTTGCCACCCCAAGGCACACCTTGGCGCCTTAACGGCGCTCCGGGACTTGGGCGTGGCCGGCTGCCGTTCGTTCCTGCGGCAGAAGTGCCACGGGGAGCCGCCGTCGGCGAAGGTGGCCAAACACGAGGCATGTCGATGGGGGGTTGATGAGTCAACATATAAAATTAGATGGTTAGGACCTGAGTTTACCAGTTTTAGTATATACCATCTATTTTTGATGGGTCAACATTTACCCTCTGGTAAACTGTTGCATATAACTATAGTTTCTCGGAGATGGCGATAGAGAGAGAGAGAACTATGAGAACTATGGAAAATCCCCGTTTTGAATAGGTAAACCAACGACTATAACTAAATGGCCATGTTCAATAGCTATGCTAAATTACCAGAGGACGAGTACAAGTAGTAACGATCTAGTTTTAGGGGTACCCAATTGTGACACGTACCCATTTGTTGATCAGATTTTACAGTTGAAAACTATAGTGGAGTTGGTTTATACGCCTATACGCCCATTAACATCCATTAACTATAGATTAAATTTAGTAGTAATCATTGAGTAGACTTACTCAGGTAATTATTGGAAATTTCATTATGGTATCTTTAAGTCATCTTTAGGGTAGTCTATTTTTAGGATTATGTTTTTTGTGATCTTTTCTGGGACGAGCTCCAGAATTATTGGGATTTGTTGATGGGATCTATACTTGATTTTATTCTATGAGTATCATTGGAAACTTATTGGGAACTAACAGAATATGCTTCACTTTACATGGGAGGGATTTACAATGTGACTTACTGAGGCAATTTTATAGATTCTCATCTTTTGATCCACCCGTAGCTTTTTGCCACCTACGGTGCCGAGTCGCTTTTGCTATACAGCACCGGCACAGGCAGCGCCCCTGCGGCGCATGGTGGCCATGGGGTTCCTGCCGAGCAGCTGTGCATCCTTGACAGTGTTGGAGCTGCTTGGGCCTTATATGGTGGTAAAAACCCATGGGGTTTGGTAATTACCCTCTGGTGAACTAACATAGCAATGGAAAATGGCCATAGAAATAGTGGATTTTCCCATTAAGAATGGTGATTTTCCATTGCTATGTTAGTTCACCAGAGGGTAGATCATGTTTAATGTCCATTCATAGCTAATATAGCTATTCATAGCTAACCTGGTCGGTGGTTTCAAACATTGTTTATTTTCCATTTCATATATGGGATGTCATCCTTCCCATTGACAAACTCATATTTTTCAAGAGGTTATTATTAACCATCATTAACCATATAAATATCAGTAATATTAACCATCATCATTAACCATCATTCACCATATTCATAGCTAACATGTCTAAATATGTCGATCATAGAATTGGATGATGGGAAAATTTACAGGAAAACCCTATATTTGATGGTAAAAACCATGGTTTCCTGTAGATTTTCCCTTAAACCAACCCAATGAGTCGAATGTTTGTTGTTATTCTTGGGTAACTCATCTGACAGGCGCCGTGGCTTCCATCGCTATGTTAATTTACATAGATGGTGTATCCCAATGTTGCGCGGGTGTGGTAACAGATTAATCCCATCAAGCTCTCATTAATGAATATTATACCATCTTGTTATTTAACATAGCCATGGAAAATCCCTTATAAATGGAGGTTTTAATGGGAAATTTCACTATAAATGGGCCATTTTCCATGGCTATGTTAAATAACCAGAGGGTAATTATAATATATTTCTTTTAGATAATAGTATCATCAAACCCAACATTACAATATTTAATATTACCGTTGAACATTTTTACATATATTATGATCTAATATTAACCCCATGAAACCACTACCAAACCCCATGTTTTTGTTCCGCTTCATTGAGCCACTGTTCCACCACGCGACCAGCGCCGGGCGGTCTCAGGTATGCCAAGCTTCGAATGGCGATTCAGCTGAACGGCTTCAGGACCCCATGAAAGATGGTGGGTTAATGGCGGTTGCCTTCTGCTAACGTAACAAAACTATTGAACATGGCCCATTTATAATTAGTTGATTTACCTATTAAAGATTGCGATTTTCCATGCTTCAATGGATAAGTTTAAGGGAATGCTTTACAGGAAAGCCCCATATTGAATGGGAAAATCGATGGTTTCCGTTCACGATTTTCCCTTAAACCAATCCACTGATGGTTAGTCGGGGGCATTCATCCAAACAAAAATACTTGGTGGTTACCCTCTGCTCTGGTAAACTAACATAGCTATGCATATGGACAATCACCAGCTTTAAGTTCGGTAAATCAACTATTTCTATGGGCCATGTTCAATAGCAAACTGTTAAATTACTATAGTTATATCGGTTACATCTACCAGAAACCATAGAATTCAGCCACTTTTTTTCGCCAACGGTTCACGCGAGCTCGAACGGGGACCCCGGGCCCCACCTATGAATTCTCTCAGATTTGGGATCGGAAGCACCGATGGATGGCGCCATCGCCGGTTATCATCCCATCCTCCCTATTTGAACCACTGAAATCCGCAAAACCCACCATTTTTGTTGACTAGACATGATTAGAATATGTGAAGGTTCGGAAAAACTCCGCTGAAGATCCACAAGATCCCTATGTTTCTTAGCTGTCTTAGTTCATTCCCTTGAAATCCCCATAGCTCTCTTGGTGAACCATGTAAAGTCCACGATGTCCTTTTCCCACTGGCTGATGAAAACAGAGGGGTTGATGAAAACCCCGATGGTCTGTGTGGAGCGCGCAGTCAAAGAAAAAAACACGCAACAACCTTTATAGACAATAGTGGGTTAAATGATGACTATGATGAGTGCGTTTGAAGTTTGAAGGTATCTTTTTTGGTACATGATGCCAATGATAGATAGTATGCCAGTCACCCGCCTCTCTATGTTTACATACTTTTACCAGAAAGACAATACATATAGTTAATCAATAACTATAAAGTCATTGCAAAACATATTGGAAATAATGATCAATTACACTTTTCTATGTGATTATCTTGGGTGGTGACTGCTATTTAAAATTTTACCACGCCGGAAAACCAGTTCTTTTCCAAAATTGAGAGTTGATGAAATTTTAAAATGGCTCACGTTCTGTAAATCCACCATAAATGGATATTTAATTGATATTTAGGGAATCCACTACATATGGGGATATCTTTCATTTTCGCCATAGTCGCTGAATCTAACATACAATTTTCATCAATTTTCTGTTTTTGTTGGGGGTGGTGACTTTCAGTTTATATTTTTACCAAAAGAACATTAATGTCGTAAACCCAATAACAAGCCATCTCCAATTCACCATAAATCAGTTGCATAAACCATCCCATACTATCCCCAAATGCTAGGTTTACTGTTCTGTTTACCCTGAGGAAATTCAACATAGCTATTGAAAATGGCACATAGAAATAGATGATTTATCTATTAAAGATCGTGATTGTTCAGTTCGCAAACTGTTAGTTTACCAGGCCGGGTACCACATGATCGAAATCCACCCGGTTCCCAACATCCAGCAGCGCAGGTTCAACTTGAGCGCGCAGGAGGGCGACTTTGGCTACGATGCTGGCGAGGTGCTGTTCGACAAAATCAGCTGGGAAGCCCCAGAGTTCGAAAAAAAGATGCTCCCCCATTAAATCCCATTAAACCACCAGAGGGTAAGTGCCATTAAATCCCATTAAATCCCATTAAATCCGATTAAATCTCATTAAATCTGTTGAGTTTGAACATCGGGATTGAAATGCAAAGATAACATTAAAGAAAAGCCATCAATAGTGTGGATTCAACTGTAAAAAAATGCGGAATTTTATATGGATTTATAACATGATTTAACATGATTTAACCATCAACAATGGGGGATATCATAGTTAATACATGGGAAATATCACCAGCTTCAGACTAAACATCAATCAACTGGATGTCGGTGGCGACTCCCCAAACGTCCGAGCAATCCTGATGGATGATGAAGATATGGGTTCTTGACGCTAAAATTGAGGGATCTGAAGATATTGATTCATCATGGAAGATTACCCTCTGGTAAACCATAGGAAAACCATAGGAAAATGGTGGTTTAATGGGATTTAATGGGATTTAATGGGATTTAATGGGATTTAATGGCACTTATCCTCTGGTAAACATACAAAAAAAATATGGAAAATCACCATGCTTAGTGGGTAAATCAACTATTTCGACTGGGCCATGTTCAATAGCAACCTGTTAGTTTACCAGAGGGTATGATGAAGATGATGATGAAGATGTATGTAATATCCCAGCGAAATTAGGCTGTTTGGCACGTATTCTTTTGACATTGGTATGCAAAGACAGAAATGGAATGCACATCATGAAAATCGCTGAGATTGCTAAAAAGGATTCAGACACCAAGAAAGCTGACAGGTGGGACCCAACATCAAACTCTGTGAGACACGCCTTTTCCTAGGACCTTTCCAAAAAAGGGTGGTACATCTTGGAAATGGTAATCCTTAACAGATTTGAGTTTGATGGGTGGGGATGTCAATTTGCATCCTTGAAAAAAACGGCAAGTGTTACACTGGGGGAAGATCTCCAAAGGTACGGTAAAGTGTTGGACATGACCCCATTTATTCAACTCTGGCCCAGGGAGGGTATACAACATGCAATTGGGACAAACACATCAGACATTTTTTTACATATTTGACATACTGTTGAAGTCACTTACTTGTTGATGTTTAAAGTCCATCATCCTTCATATATCTATTCTATATATGAATGAATATATGTACCCTCTGGTAAACTAACATAACTATGGAAAGATCCACCATTTTTAATGGGAAAATCCACTATTTCTATGGCCATTTTCAATAGCTTTTTGTTAGTTTACCAGAGGGCACGCATGTTTAGTGACCCGGTGTCACGGTGGTTCTGGCCCAGTTCGCCAGTTCGCCTCTAAGGTCGTTTAAACCACTCCTGCGCTCCCAATCTGGAGTTCAACCTTACCTGGGATGAGCGCGACGCCACCGTGGTGAACCTTGGGGCCAAACTCGTCCCAAGTGGGGCCAAACTCGAGAAACCTCATATTGGTTGATTCTTTCATCCCAAAATTAGCCCATGAGAATCATGTGATTCCAATCAGAATTGATCCCAATCAGAATTTTAGCCCAATCAATTCGGATCGTTTCGGGCGGATGCAGTGGGTTTTTGTTCCACGGTGATGGCAGAACTCGTCACCTTCCCACGTGTGGGTCCCCAAATGAATCGATCCAATTCTGAATATGTGTGTGTGTTCCGGGTGCGCATGCGCCGCTCAAACTGTTGCCGCAGCACTTGGGATTCTTGGGATTGTTTTGGTGCCAGATTTTGGGGACATACCAATGGATGTGGGGTAAGAAAAAAAAACAACAAAAAGCCACCTGCAGATATTGTTGATAACCTCCGTGGAACTTGAACCCCTGTAATTTCAACCGGAAATTCATCTTCCAGGGAGTCCTTGCACATGTTCCATGCTTATTTCAAACAAGGTAGCCAGGAGCCCCAGTCCTTTTTTCAAGATCGTTGCAAGGAATAGCGTCACTGCTTCGAAGCTCATTGCTGCCACGGAGGCCAGATTTGGGATCGGCTACAGGGAGTGTGCTGGGGAAATCTTTGGAGAAAAGCCTGAATGGAAAGTCACGTTTTGAATCCTAGCTTTGGGGTTTTTATGGACCCAGTGTTTATACAACATGGCTGTGTGTTGAAAATGGTGGCAAAAAAAGTAGGTGTTGTTGTTTTGTTCAATGAACATGATGATGAACCATGGGATTGAGGGGTGCCTTATTTTCAGACACACCCATATGATATACCTGTGTGATCCTTTGTGCTTATGTTCATTTAGATTACAGCATTCATTATTTTTTACATGTACCTTGTTTGTGTCGCATACCTACCTATGCATGTAGATTTGCATTCAGAGATGATGATGATGATGATGATGACGATGATTTTGCTGATGGTGATGCTGATGCTGATGCTGATGGTGATGCTGGTGATGTTGATGATGATGGTGATGCTGATGCTGATGCTGATGCTGATGGTGGTGATGGTGATGATATCAGTAACTTCACTAGTGAAATCTGGTTAAATCTGGCGATCCCCAGCAGAGTATATAAGTAAGTTGAACCCGATCCTGACAACACAAATCTCATCTTGCCATCCCTCAGGAGTTGAACATTTCTTACCTGCCCCTGCGGCTGAATCTGTCCGTCAAGGCTGCGTTTCGCGGCCATTCCTTGGTGTTTCGCATAGCTTGACATGGAGGTTCTCAGATGTTCGTTGGACCGTGTCAACAAAGATGGTTTGGGTTGGAGAATCCTACACATGCTTCACAAATGTGTATGCATAGATGATCATATATATATATATATACATGTAGGTATATGACACACACACACTTGCATACGTTCACATGCAATCACATACATATAAACATGTATGAAATATGTCCATGCTTGATTCAAGGGCTCTGTGGATTTCGATTTAGGGCCACAATCCATTGCATCGAAGATAGCCAGTTCAGAAAATCCCCCATGTGTCGAGTGATCCAATAGAAAATCCCAATAGAGGGCGTTTTCTCATTGCAAGAACTGAGGCCGCCCACCCCCTTTTCGATGAATTTCGATGAGTATTTGATAATTTGAGTTCATGTTTGATCAACTCCCCAATGTTTGAAATGAAGCTGAAAGAAACGTTGATAAATTTTGATCACCAGAATTTTGAGTCTAAAGTCTGCTGAAATCGTATCAGGAACGCCGTGAGCAGCTGCTGAAGCATTGGGGCACCTCAGATGCTGCGCATCGATCCCTGCGATGTTTCCATGGGGGCACCTCCAAAATCCATTGGAAGACAATCTGGTTATTTAACATAGCCATGGAAACTGGCCCATTTATAGATGGTTTACCTATTAAAAATGATGATTTTCCATGGCTATGTTAAATAACCAGAGGTTAATACTTGCCAATAGGAATTCCAGGATCATAAATTGGAGCTACTGTACCATAATGTATCATATAAAGCGATATTTTGGGCGTATGAATTTAACTAATGAATCCGTTGTATATATTGTATACATGTGATCAATTCTGGCCATCACAATGGTTGATTGTGTATGGCCGATGGATTTGTGGTTTTTATCCCTTTTTAGACTCAAGAAAAAATACGATTATAGGTACATGGGGATTCTATGGAATTAGCATCTCCACCAACATAGACCCTCAGAATGGTATGCTTGGGGGTTGGAAAGCAGTCTTCCAACTCCCACAACTGGCAAGCAGCCAGAACTTGAGGTCCCGTGGTTCCATCGATATATGGATGACACAAAGTAACCAAAATCATGTTGGAAGTGAATCAGCAAAACAGATCTTAGAATCAGACCTTGGAATTACTAATCCTTACTTTTCAAACACACACACACACGCATATATATATATAATTATTAATTTGAAGTAAGTACCGACCCTTAGTTTTGCACATATATATATATATAATTACTATTATTATCATTATTATTATTATTATTCCTTTACTATGATGATGATGATGATTATTATTATTACTGTTATATATATATATATATATATCTGTGTGTGTGCGTGCGTTTAAGGATCCATAGGATCATCCCACATCACATACCTCACCTCCAAAAACCGCCCAGGCTTCGCCTGCGCCTGTCCCAAATGCCTGGCCGAGGGCGGGCCGCCGGCACCTCCAGCACCGGCGCCGGTTTCAGCAGCGCCGGAGGACCGTCCCAGGCCAGGCACTTGGGGGCCGGTTTCGAGGATTTGCCATAGGAAACCATGGGAAACCATAGGAAAATCATAGGAAAACCATAGGAAAATCATAGGAAAATGAGAAAAATTGGGAAAATGGCGATTGGGATTTGAAGTGCTCATAGTTAGCTGGGTCAACCGACTAGATACGAACTTTAATCTTTTGCTCTTAATGGTAAAATGCACTAACCAGCTCAAAAATAGATGTTTTGGTAGGTATCTCAGATTCACCATGTTAGTAGGTGGATTGTAACCCCAGTTACACATGTACATTGTCTACAAACACCCCGCTTATAACGGTGAACCAAGCCACTGAAGTGAAGCACCAGAATGGGACTCGCAGAGTTGGATGATCAAAACTAGCGGATAACTAGCGGTAAACTATCAGTTTGCTATTGAAAAACTGCCCATTTAGGTCCATTTAATTTACCTCTTAAACTTGGTGATTTTCCAGTTTGCAAAGTGTTCGTTTACCAGAGGGTATGTTGTATGTTTTCTTCTTAGTTTCCCATGGTTTCGTCCCGAAAAACCGATGAAAGTTGGCGGGTTTTGCCACCAGGCCTGTGCTGGAGAGTGGCAGTGAGAGCGAAGGCATTTGCTGGGATGATTTGTGCTCTTTGGCGGCCATGATTGACCCAGAAAATGGGATTACTATGGGTGACTAGGGAAAAATATATAATTAGAATCTTGGGAAATATATGGATGATTATACCTGCATCCTCGCCCAGGCTGTTTTTTCAGCCCGAAGCTGTTAAGGCTAAAATTCCTGCCCGGGCAAGATTTTCAGCCCGCAGGCAAATTTTCTGCCCGAATCAGTTTTGATGATTTTTGGGTAAATGGACATATTATAGGTTATACTAATGAAATATACCCAAGTTAAATAAGTTAAAATCATTTTACACCATCATTGTTGTATTCCAAATCAGGCACAATATCTTCACTATAGTGGTGCTATCTTATGAGAATGTCTTGTAATCAGCGAAGTAACAAAATATCAAAAACAACCAATTTCCCAGATCACTCCCAAACCACCTTGCACCTTTGTGCCTGCCATGCGCTGGTCATCGCAAGTGCGGATCAAGATGGCCCAGAAAAGAAGGCCAGAGACCCATAGCTGGGCAAAGGGATGGGCAACAAAGGTTGTGTATCCAGGTTGTGTTAGATACATAGAGTATGTTTTTTTATCATAATGTAAGAACAATTTGAGAAACATAATGGGGCCCATGCACTAGTTCACATCTTCCCTATCGTTTAGCCCAAACCTTACGATTTTTTCTGCCCATTCTTCTCTTTAGAAGAACCTGTATTTTCATGAAATAACGGTGACAAACACGGAGGTCACACTTGCGAAATCCAACACGTCGACTCAGACGACTGATTCGTCCAAGAAAATCTTCATTCATTTCGCAGGACTTGCTTTGGGGACTCAATATCAGCGAAGATCCCTTTTCCAATTCACGTTTCAAGAAGTGTCCAATGTGATGTAGCCCATGATGCTTTGGTTTCTGAATGAAGGCCCGAATGTGTAACCTGATTGATGCCTTCCCAAGAACAGCATAGCCACGAAGAATGGTCATAATGTGAACGTACAGCATCTTTGCACAGGGTCTCTCAAGCCAAAGCCTGTGATGATGCACCATCCGTAAAGATAAGGAAGCTTCACAAACTTGCAGCATTTGTTTCAGTAATGTTTCATACCCTTCTACAGCAGGTGTTTCGATATTGAGTTTCAAAGTGTGCCTCAGCCACTGCAACAACAATATGGTATCTGAGCCTTTGCTCGACGCCCAGGGAGCTGAGATGAGCGACTTCATGTTGAAAAAGCTCTTGCTGAAACTCCGGAGGCCAGGACTCTTACCCTGACTCATGCACCACAAGACGAAGTAGGAGTGAGCCCGGCTAAAACGATCATCTATGTTCACAGTGCTTTCAGGGTAGTCAAAAAATTTAAGACGTAGTAGTAGAATAAGGATCCCACCGACGATGTCTCTTCCCACACCCAATTTGGTTATGTGGAACAGATCCGGTTGCAGCATTTCTTCCGGGCAATTTTCATCAAAATGCAGGTTTGCTAGCACTGGAGGGTCATTCACTGACCATGGTCTTTCAAGATGCAAAGTCTGTTCCCATGTCGGTGAATCACTGTAGTCCTCAAAAGGAACATTTGTGGCCCCTGCTTTGCATAGATGGCACAGCTCTTTGTCCACTTTGGTCCCAATGTTGGAGTAGCTCCTTGTTAAACACATGACCTTCTTGTGAAAATCCAGATCACCTTTGATGCCAATAATGGCAGCATAAAAGGTGCCATTCGCAGTGGACACTCCCTCTGTAAAAAGTTTGTTCAAGCTCGTCATTGTTTCAGTTAACAACGTATCCACAATGTGCGGATGGCGCTTGTAGATCCAGCCACCCATTCCAAATAGTAAAAAGTGGGATAGATAGCTATGGCCTTTGAAATTTGTTGTTTGCCTGCGGCACATAGCCAAAACTTCAGGGTCAAGAACATCCGCATCAGTGCCATATGTTGGTAAACCAGAACGTTTGCGCAAATCGTTACAGCATGTGCATCTCACCGTGGGGTCATCCAAGGAGCCAAGTGGGGATTCTATTGACAGAACCAAGTAGTTTGTCCTTTTGACAGCCCTTCCTTCATCACCATGAAGAAGCAGTGGTACAACTTGATCCAGCCTCCCTGCATGTTTGGAGAAAACTTCATGAGAAGGATGGTGTGATTGAAAAGCACGCCAAAATGCAGTGACATTTTCCTTGGGGCCTCCATTCCAACCACATAGGAGTTCGGGACACTCCACCATCCAGTACTTGACCCAATCTTCTGGTAGGATATGGAAAGTGGTGAGTCTATGAGTATCCGGCAGCTCACTGTGATGTTCAGTCTCATGAATCGGGATAGGAAGTGAGTACCCAAGTTTCTCCATTCTCTCATGGATAACGCGTGAAGCATTGTTATAATCTTGACATTTGCCCTGGTCCAGGGAGTGCCAAGACTTCTGTGCAGAAGCTGCTGTGGCCTCAGGCGGGCACGGGATCTGAACCAGGGTGATTACAAAAGAGGTGAGAACTATAGTTGAGACCCGGACGCCGTCACCCAATTGATCAGCCAGATTGGTAATGAACTCATCAGGGACTTTTTTAAAGGCTTCCCCTGGCATGAACTAGCCGGTAGAAGGTCATCGATTTGTTTGCTGGGAAGTAATGAGATAACATTTTTTCCAACGAGCTCAAAAGCAATGTCACTTGCGCTGCATCCTGCGTTGTGCAGAAGCATCCCCAATAAAGATGGATTGGAGTTGGAAATCCAACTGATACGATAAAGTACGCCCAGCAGTCAGCGGGGATCCCTCGCCCACTTGTTCAAATCGGGCAGCCATGGCCGTGCCCCTTACTGAACCAAGCAGAAACATAGATTTTTGTATGTTTTCAATCCCCAAAACTATGAGTTTTGAATCCTTTGCTGTGGAGACTCAAAAAAATTGGGGCTCACTCATCATCATGGCTATGCAGCAGCCTTAGGGGCAGCTTTCGGGGCAACCTTAGGAGCAGCCTTTGGCGCATGCTTAGGCTTTGCTTTGGCCTTCTTGGCCGCACCCCCATCACCGCCAGGCTTATTCTTGGCTTCCTTCTCATTCGGCATCCTGGTCCTGGAGCAGGCAAGGGGATGCAAAGGGAAATTGTTGGGATGCCTGTCAATTTGATATCGGAAGAAACTCAGTTTCCAACTTAGCAAAGTGATAGAGGCCCATGGACTCCACCAACCTCAATTTACAGGATGACCAAAAACCACATCCATAATCCCAAGAATTCAAACAAAGGTAGTCACAAGGCCCAAGCTTCTTCCGGGCTCCATCCAGTGTATCAGCAATTTTTTTTTGCAACCTCGAGTGGCAAGGGTTTGGAATAACCAAAAACTGAAATGCTTCACTTTCTTGGCTGTCCGTATGGGGCAAAACCTCCACATGTTCCAGAAGGAATCTTATATATGTGTTCCAATAATGGATGTAGCAGTACACAGATTGTAATTATTTACATAACTATACAACTAAAGACCCCACAATTTAAGGGGAAATATCCAATGTAACTCCTATACCAATAGTATCTGGTACAATGCAGTAGGATGCTATACTCTAATACATTATTGTTTTTATGGCACTATAGTTGGAATAGTCCCAATGCGGAAGCTGGTGTGAATGCATAAGTGCTAGGTGACGGTGTTCCAAAAAATGGGATCTAAGAACATGGGAAGTCACACACTGCCCCTTGCCCCTCACCCATTGTCAAGCCCATCCAAAAGCATCCCCATGTTCATTTTTCTGGTTTAAAAATCCGGTGGCTCAAAAAGATTAGTCAAGGGGCGCACGGGTATAGCCATCAAGGATCCCTTCCCCATGCTGGTCCATGAGCTCTTCATCAAATTCGGTCAGCTTAGTAATGGCAAGCTCCACCTTGTCTTTCATCCTTAAGGATTAAGGGGCGACCTTTTCCTAATGATTGGGAGAGATCCATCCTAAATGCGTGTGTTCGCCTATCTTGATTTATTGATTTACATGTCTTCATAACGCGTAGCCCGTTTTTCATGACCAAAGGGAAAATTTATTTCATGAAGTAGACATGGTCTTACGGGTTTTCTTCAAGGTGGTTGTGACTATGAGACTAAGGAATATTCAAGGATGCTAAAATTATAAGGGATACTAAGGGATACTAGAGGATACTAAAGGATACTGAGGATAAAATGTTAACATCATACTCCCCAAAATATAAACACTTCAATCTCCCAAATCATTCAGTTTGACCCAAGATTTTGGTCCCCATTTGATATCAGTTGATGACAAGTCTCCGGGATTGCAACGGGGTAAGACGATCAACAGCTTTGGCACTCTCTAACAAGGAATCCAGCTTGGCAACTTGTTTCTGCAAACTCTGGCATGCTTTGGGGACCAACGCTGAGGGGGCCAAGTCCCCTTCAATTTGGGGGAACTGCAACTTGTCCATCTCCCGCTTCACGTCCTCGGACTCGACTGCCACAGGCTGCGTGTACTCCTCACCCACGTGCTCATCCTTCACCAGACCTGGCAAAGGAGACCAGATGTCGGGTGGGTTTATGGGATGAGATGGGATGAGATAATTAGATTGGTTTGGGCATATGATTCAAACCCTTTAAAACTAAATAGCCTGGTACCGCTGGAGCATCACCATCTTGGCCATTGCCCGCCATGAATCCCCAATCCAATTTGGGGGCATCAGGAACTTCACCATCTGGGTTTTCCTCCTCCCATTCCATGATGTCCTGACTGATGTGTCGCTTGGTGTTCCTTAGCGTGTGAAATTTGGATGCCCAACCCAGAGACCAGAGAGGGATTGCTAAATACCAGATCAAAGTCAAGTGTGGCAACATGTGCAAAAGAAAGTAAACTGAACTATGTTGTTTTGTCAAGCTGAAGCACCGCAGGGCCCCACGGCTTCTGATTTCAGTCCAATACATCATACCTTCTCCATATTTGCTCATCCTTCAGGGGGCAACCGCTCAAGTCCACAATTTACAGCTGATCTAGAAAGAGTTATATATCGATTTATCACTTGATATCATTGGAGGAAACCTTGCCTCTGCAACTGTGGGCGACTCTCGCAATAGCGAATAACACCCTTGATCTTGGACCTGGGCAATTGGAAAGTCCGGGACACATTTGTGTTTAAACTTTCAAGTGACCAGCTGTGTTCACCTTGACTATGTGGTGTAGAAGGAAAACATCAAGGTAGCTTCTAAAATTTCACTGAGCGACTCTGAAAACTCCAACTTTTCCATATCAGAAACCGTTAGCCATTCCGCTTCGACCTCACTGATTTCCTCTTGCACCTTCTCGGAAATGGCCTTGCATCGCTTGACGAACCTGTCCTGCAGGGCCGGGATGAAAGCAAGGCTTACTAGAGGAAACCTAGGAAAGTACACATCTTGTAATCTCAGGACAGTAGAGGTAAAGGGTTGTGGAAATAATGGCCCCCCCAACTAAAGATTGTTGTAAACATGATGGTATTGGTGATCATTTTGGCCAAACATCATTTCAGCAACGCAGTATCAAACATAGGCTGGTTCTACAACCCTTCGGATGTTAAAACATAATTGTTGTAAAAAAAACACATTTTTTGTCGAACCCTGTCTTTTTGGTAACCGACTTTCTCAAATAGGGCTTTCACGGAGTCCCGACCACCACCATCGATATCAGCCCAAGCGTTGTTCCAGTAATCATCAAGTAGATAATTCCCATCCTTTCTCTTCTTGAAGACCCGGTTCAGGCGCATGTAGATGGCTCTATCAGTCAATGCTTCGGGTGGCATAGCCACCGGAACAAAGATTTCATACTTACCATTCTCATCCTCATCAAGGGGAATAGCCATAGCCTTTCGTTTCTGGAGACCATCGTCATCCACACGTGTCTCCCGAGGGGGCTTTCAGGGCTATACATGGTTTGAACTGGAGTCATGGGAATCGTCTCATCTGGTACTTGTACAAGTGGTGGTGTAGCTTCCTTCTCAGGTCCAACAGGTCTATTTTCATGTGGTTTGACATGTGCCTCCGGTGGGGAACCCGGCTGAGTGTCGGCCAACATCCCCCCAGCTCCATCCGCAGCCGCCGGCGGCACATCTGCAGGAGGTGCTGGAGGAGCTGGCATATGTCCTGCAGAGAGGAATGAGGCAAGGAAGGGTCTACAAAACAAAGAGTGAACAACTTGTTGCCCAGTCTATGAAAACGACATCTATTCAAAAAATGAACAACATTCTGAAAGTTTTTGTTTTTGATAGGGACATTTGGGGGATACTGGGGTTAACGCTTGTTCTGGTCCAGAGTTTGATTTATCACCTCCCTCAGCCCTTGTTTGTCCTGGCTCCGCATCTTGTTGTTCAACAATCGACTTGTGCAGTGCCTTGTGGGCACGGCATGTTGTAAGGTGTGAAACCAACAATTCTAAAAATGAATCCTGAATAGAATTATGCAGTATTTATGATACTACTGTATATAATATAATATATAAGTGCCATGATTTGTTCCTTCAACATAACTTCAAAGATTTTCCCATTTGTTTTTGATGCAGGCCCACATCTTAAGAACAAAACTACGGTTAGTAACAGATACATCAGAACATGTTTGACATACAGCCAGTTATAACTTTTAAGCCTCTCCCCAAACCTGAAGCTACACACTGTTGGCTGGTTGGGCCAGGGTACCTCCAACCTAGCAAGTTCCTCCATCAGCGCTCTTGGGTCAGGATCCACCATGGACGACATGGCCGCAGAGGACCCTTGTTCAAGAAGGTCCAACCCCCGGAGCAGGGTTCCGCTGGACCAGGCCCTGCTAGAAAAGCTCATCCCCTTAAGCCAAGACTTCATTGCATGGGCCCTTTCTATGATGTAACAGGTCCCCTATGGTCACCTTATTTTTTTGAATTCCCCCAAAAGATTATCCATTTCAGTGCACTATTTGGTAACCCAAAAGAGTCAAGAATGCCCCAGGATTTCTTTTGTTCAGGGTTTTCAAAGACCACAAAATCTCTGTTTTGATTTTTTTCTGGGATCCACCGAACGAAAAATCAAGTTTTTTTTGGTTCGACAAAAATCCTCTTGAGGGGTTTCCCAAACCCTGATCACGACAATTCACGCCCGAATCACGGGAATTCACGCCCGAATCACGGGAATTCACGCCCGAATTGGTTTTCCCAAAATCACCAAAAAATTACATACTGACTGTTTTGGAATTTTCATTTTTTTCAAGTTTGGGGTTTTGCCACCCAGCAGCCACCTCTTTTTTTGAAGCCCCTGCCATGTGTTGATGTCATAAATTACGAATTGTTGAACACACCAGCTGGCCATTGTGGCTGCTTAACTGGATTTTTCCAATGAAACAAGTAAAGGCCTGTAGGCATCAGGCAATCGCAAATGCTTCGACCCCCTAACGTATTCATAAATTGGCCATAACTCAGCGTCATCCCAGCAATCACCAGTTGGCATCTCTTCTAGTAGTTCCAAGAGGCTAGGACCATCTTGTGTCACCTGGAAAGGCAAGCCATACTGCGATAAGTTTTTTTAATGGGGATGGACATTAATCAAACAGGGTGGGTCAGCAGAATCAAAGAAGTAGCACCTCCTCTGGAAGGACTGGCATGTTTTTCAGGAACTCCTCTTTGTATTCCAAGATCTTGCCGACAAATCGTGGAGGGTAAAGTCTCAGATGGCACAATGAATCGCATCCCCAAAAACCCCTAGGCTACGAGATCCAAACGTTTGGAAGACCAGGTGTAAAAACAACATGAAATCTCGGGGAAACAACATACTAATGAGTGTGAACTAGAAACTGAGTGCCCTTTAGGGCAGCACCGGCACCTTTGTACCTGTTTTTACCTGATCCATCTTGGTATCGAACTGCTGTTTTCACCAGGGACTTGTGCTTCTTTTTCTGAATGGGGCCAAGGTCCAAATATGAAATGACAGGGGATGTACTCCAAAGCAGCGTCCTCTTCAAGCAAAGATGCCCAAAATGTTTGAGCCATAGAGCTTGCCTGTAGAGACCTCAGGTTGCGATCAACGATGCAGATGAGAATGTGACTACAAGGACAGTGGGCTATTCTGAGGAAATCATGGGGAAATCTGTGGAATAGATTATCTATTACGAATAGAGTTAGTTCCATGAAAAATGAATGCTTTCCCCGCACTGAAGGTGACCAGTGACATCTCCTAGGGGGCAAGGATGATTCCCAAAGTTCCTCATAATTTGAACCACCTTCAAGAAAGCAAACATGTTCAATCTTAGCCAGCGTGCAAATACCACGGGCTTGAAGCTTTGCCACAAACTCTTGGAATCTCTTCTGGGCATTCAGCAGGGTTGAAATGGGATTCTCCACAACCGGCACTCCATCACATGCTACGATGAGGAATAGTAAGAGAACCGTCCTGCAGGGAAGTAGCCCAAAAAACAATGAAACCCCAAGTAGAGGATGTATTGTGGTTTTTCCCCAAAAAATTTGTGAACCTCTTGCCTGCAAAGTGCTTTGTTGGCCCTGTACACTGCTATGGATACCGGACAGCCTTGTGGAAGGAATATACTACGGAATGTACTTCCCCGTGACATTGACACAAACGTGCTGCAGCAAATGCCCATCAGCGCCAGGAATTCCCCCCACTTTGCGCCAAGCACCATGCAGCAGGCTAACCTGGGGTTGCCAGCGACGTGCAATAGGGTGGATGGTGAAAGGGGCCATGTTCTGAACATTTCTGAACCCTCTAGACTAGACCATCATGTTTTCAACAATATTGAAATTTACATTTCGCAAAATATTGAAAATATCTGATGTTGGGTACGGCCATTGAGTGTGAGAAACAAAAAGCCCGCAGAGGTGTTCAGGTCCATGGCATTATTCTTCTTTTTGTTATCCCCATCATCGTAATCTCGATCCATAGATGCCGTTCTCATACCAAGACCCTTAGCCAGTTTCACAAGTCGCTGCTCTCCTGCGTACAGCTCCAAGATGGTGTAGTCATTCCGGTTCATGTCAACAAAGCTAAGGAATCCCGTCAGGAGGACCGTCACGACAAATACCTAAGTGATAAAAGAACTATTGATATTATTACCCCACAGTTGTTTGAACATCAGTTGTTAAAAAGCCTAGCTGCCTTTGGGGCACCAAGCCATATAAGTCGTCGGGTTACACGTTCAAGCTTCTTTGGCAAAGGTGGGGCATCAGGAAATGCTTCAGTCTTCACCCTTTTCATCCCGAATCTCAACCCACCAGCAGCTCTCTGAAAGCCCAAATGTTGCTGTTACAAAAAAATCATTGGTTTTCATGGTGTGTATCACATGGACATGGCAGTCATGGATCAAATACCGGCCCAAACATGTCAGGTTTGCCATGTTTTGGATCTTCCGTCACCAAGCCATGCCTGATGTAGGGTCCCAAGCCGCTTCGGCACTTGGAGGGCATGGTACCTGGAGGAGAGATGAATGGACAAAATTGAAAAATTGGGTTTAGGGTGTTAGGCTTGGCGAAGATTGGTGAAATCCTTTTTTCTCCCCACATTTCAAGTCTCCCAGCAGGTTTGGCCTGGCACTAACTGCTAGGTTCTGGTGACCCAAATTTCTCTAAGATAAAGATTGGTGCCTGCAAACACATCCGTATACCGTACTCCCCAGCTACAGTGCAGTGCCAAAGGACCATTCACATAAAACCGGGTCAGCAATCCCAACCAAATCTTTCCAGACTTTCACATAGAGTCATAGAGTGTTAACATGTTTACCTTAAGTTGCACTTGCCACCTGCCACATTCCAGGGTCCGAACGTGCTCACTAAGCAGGCAAAACCCACAGCTACGGCATCATGTCGTAGGTTCGAAGTCTCACTTCAGCATACCTCAACTTGTGACAACTCAGGAATCAAAATCTACAGTAGTTGGTGAGGTTTCAAGGGTCTGAGTCTGAGCTGACCCCAAAAATAAATCATAAAACATTAACACTGCATATGTTGGCCAAGTACGTTTGACGGTGTCCAAGTCCTCAAATGTCAGGACGCAAGTCTCAAAGAAGAAGTCGTAGTTGGACACAGGGCTGGAAGCATTCTTGAGCTGCTTCATGCAATAGTTCCAGAACTCCACCTCTCAGAAGGGAGTAGGGCATGTACCAGTAAGACATGTAATGTGGTGGAATTGTGCTGTTGTTAAAAGCAGCAGAGAAATAAACAGGGGAAAAGAAACAACACTGGGCCTCCATGGTAGATTCCTTGTTGAATCGGCCAGCCAAGTGCTTCTTGAAGGTGTTCTTGAGAGAATCAAAGCGGGAAGCCGGATCGCTTCTCGAGGGCCGAAATCGTCGGGCAAATGTCTTCCTCTCATCCTCCTTGGCATCATCGAGCCCATCATCTGCAGCATTGCTGGCAGCAGAGCTGCCAGAACCAGCAGGCACTTTCAGTGCAGGGGCCGAGGAACCCGATCCATCAGCCATCACAACATCTTCAGCAGGCACCGGGCTTGGGGCAGGCGGATTTTCAGGCACAGCCGAAACATTCTCATGGTTCTCTGCACTGGGCTGGGACTCCTCCAGTTGCTTGCGCTTCTTCTGACCGTTCTTGGTTGCTCTGGTCTTCCCTTCGGCCTTCTTTGCTTTCTTTTTTGCTTTCTCTGCTTCTTTCTTTGCTTTCTCTGCCTCTTTCTTTGCTTTCTTCTTTGCTTTCTCTGCTTCCTTCTTGGCCTTTTCAGCTGCTTTTTTTGCTTCGGCCTTGGCCTTGGCCTTGGCCTGTGCTTTCTTGCTTGCCTGTGCATTTTTCTTTGCCGTTTTCTTGTCAGGCACACCCTCTTCAGGGTGAGGCTCCTCAGTCTTCTTCATCTCCTTTTTCAAAGCATCTCGCTCAGCAAACTGCTGTTTCCTTGTCACTGGCTCAGCAGTGGCATGGAAAAGATCTTCATCACCGTCATCACCTGTTTGAATCTCACCTTTGTCGCAAGCCACAAGTGGCTCCTTTGACAGCTGGTCAGAAGATCCCCCCACAACTGCCACCTCATCGGGAATCACCTGCTTCACCTCATCAACATCTTTGGGTGTCTCAGAACCAGCACCCACGGAAGATGCCGAAGGGGCACCACCAAGAGCCATCGTCTCCTCTGAAAGAGCTGGCCTGGCAAACCTCTTCGGCGAAGACGGGTCAAGTGGAACAGCCGGCGGGTTGGCCTGCCACTCTTTGGCTATTGGTGACATATCACACTGGAGGGTGTCTTGCACATCAGTCACCTGGTCCCTGGTGTGAAAAGGCCTGGCAGCACCCTTCACATTCACATGCTGCAGTCTTTGCCTGAGCGGCTATTGCGGCTATTGGATGGTGATTGGTTGGTTCATGAAACCATTTTAGCTTGTAAACTATCCCGAAGGAAAACCCATGTGGAATTGAATGGAAAAACGGAATAAATGCTACAAAATCCCAAGAAGTTGCTTGAGGTATTCGATCTTCTCCTGCAAAGCACGTAAGTCTTCTGGGGAATGCTTGCTGGAAGTAGGCAACCCATTCGTGGCGACCACAGGGTGAGGAGATTGCTGCGGCTGTGTCAACACAACAACTGACGCCTTTGCCATCTCTTCCCGGGTCACTGGGGCCGCTGCAGCCATAGGAGGTGATTCTGGCACTTCAATCACACTGGCAGCCTGGGGAGTCATCTCCAGCTCTGTGGGTGTGATGGGAGGACTGGCCTTTGCGGAATCATCAGGCGACTTTGGAAGCTGGGAATCATCAGGCAAGGTGGCTGGGATCTCATCCTCCGCTGGCTGTCGATCGGGAAACTCCATGTCGAGGCCAGCAGCAGAGTCAGCCGGGATCTGTGAGTCCGGCACCGGTACAACAGGGTGGGCCACCTGAGGAATGCCCAGAGCTTCTGCCAAAGAGGATTCCCCGTAGTCATCAGCCAACACTGGAACTTCACCTTGGTGGTTATCTAACCCATCCAAACCTGGCTCCTCCACTGATTCCTGGCTCCTGGTCCTAGCACCAGTGTAAGGTGCCCAGTAGAGGTCGATGATGTCGCTGTAAAGGTTCGCAACCAGCAAATCCTTAGATCACTGGCTGCAGAGATGTTGGAAGCAAAGTGCATACCCTCCAAGTATGCCCAATCCCCTGGAAGGAGTTGATTGTGTCTGCCAATTTTGTTTGGCAAATTCTTTCCCAAATAATCTAGAACACCACTAGTGATGGCTAGTGCTATCAAAAGTCTCGACGTTTGGAACCGTTGTGACGTCGGCCCAAGTATGTCACGAAGCTCCTGATGGAGATTGCATCACAGTTCACCTTGACTTCATCCTCTGGAAAGAAAAGCTTTGCACGGAAGCTTCTCACCTAGGAAAGAGATGATAAAAGCAAAACAGATAAGATACATGGGGTATACATGGGGATAAATATAATATATTATTTTTGAATATGTTGTTGTTGTTTTCACTGCGTTAAAAACTTTGGTGGTTGAAATTCAACATGTTTTTTTTGGGTAACCCCACCTCAGCCCTAAGCTGGTCAATGTTGACTGTCTTCACAGACCGGACTTGAGGGCACCAAAGCTCCAAAAGGATGGACAACACTTTGGCATTGTGGGACGCACATTGGAAGTTGATGACCCCAACATGCTTTGGGGTGGGCCAAGACAAGAGAGACCCACCATTCTGCAGGGCATGGCCCCGAATGCATTCGTCAGCCTCCCATGCGTGTCCTAGGCCTTCCAACGAAGTACCCGGGATCGGCTCATCATTGTCAAAGTCCGGGGCCACAGCCATTGGACGCAAAGGCAGGCAAGGTTGAAAACTTGGAACACTAGTCAGTCAAGCCACAATGACTGAATGGGGGGACGCTCAGAAAAAATCTTGTGAGAATTTCTTTCAAGTTTGACCCCTATTCAGCGTCTAACTATTTTTGGAGGTTGATGAGATGACATGACATGACATGTGCAACCCGTTGTATCATTGAAACCAAGTGGGCCGTGGGGCACTTGATGATCACAATCATCTTGTAGGCATTCCATTTGGTAATCACCTGCGTTGGGCCGGTGCACGTTTGAACAATTGACCATAATTTAACTAATTCCAATCTTGGTCTTGGGCAGGAAGGCCCACCTTTTTTTAAACCCCTTTGTTCCCCCTGTCAGCTGCACGGCTGCCCCAACGAAATCTACTCAGGCCACTCATCAGTGATCTTATCGCAGCTCCGAAGCTCAGTGGCCTCAATGAAAGGCTATGGCATGACCGCTAGGGTGTTGAACTTCCGGCATGAGAAAGAATAAAAGAACTTGATGATATTTTGTGTTTTAGAATAGACAATAATTGGTCAAGATACAGGGCATGTTTTTGCCATACTTCCTGGCCACCGATGCCAAGTAGAAAACGATGCCAGCAAGGCGGTAGTTCTCAAGAATCATAGAGGCCCGATACTCTGAAACACAAACCTCAGTTGAATTAACCCCCAAAAGAAGTTGGACAGATCGGAGCAAGTAACAAGCATCATGCAGAAAGTTTCACTTGGCGAGAGACTTCTGGACTACCGCTAAAAAGGGCTCCCTGGGTTGCTGTCCACCACATTTTGGGAAAGTCCAATAGGCCTGGCACAAGAGAACAGAGATGGGCAACTAGTAAATAACGAGTAATTAAGTTACAACCATGTTCTCGGGAAAGATTTGTTGCAATAACCCTGCCTTCATGCTTCAACGCATCCTTTGTTTTGTCGGACACCAGGCGAAAATAGTCCATGGGTAAAGATACCAAACAGCAAAGTAACTGAAATTCTACCACCTCTGATCCAAAATTACTGCAGTAAAATATCATGAGTTCCAATAGCACCAGAAAAAATCCAAATGCCATCTCCCCATGACCAAAGATTTCAGATCAACAGGATGTGCAGGCAAGGCAGTGGGTGGGTGGCACCTCCTCCGGAGGCACTTCACATGAAGATGGCAGGTTCCTAAAACCTTGATTGAGCCTGCAGCTAGTGAACTTCAAAATATGCTAAAAACCCCAAAATATGGATTTCAGCCCGCAGGCTGTTTTTCTGCCCGAAACCCTATTCAGGCTAGAATTCTGTCTCAGGCTGAAATTTCAGCCCGAATGAAGACCTAGGTATATGATTATTTATATTTATTTATCATTAGATGACTAAAGATTATAGTCATCCATAGTTTTTAACAATAAGTTTTGGATTATTTATAATTGGATTGCTATTTTGTTCAAAACTTATTATTGGGAAAATCATTCTTGTTGGATGACTGAAATCTGGGGATGTTCGAATGGAATCCCGTGGAGGTTCATCGAATAGCGACATAGGGGATGTAATGACATACTCTCTTGTAAACTAACAGTCAGCTATGGAAAATCACCAGCTTTAACAGGTAAATCAACTATTTCTATGGGCCATTTTCAATAGCAAACTGTTAAATTACCAGAGGGTATTCATATGATTGTTAATTAGTTTGGGGATGGCTAGACTCTCTGATGAATGGAACCATTAGATTCAATCCAGATTTCATGGGGATATTCGATGGGGAGATAACGAAGCATCTGATGGTTGAGTCGAGGAAGCGATTTGGGTGACGTGATAAAACCGGTAAGAAACCACTTACATCATCCCAAAAAAGGGTATATGGGTATACCGTATACCCAATAATAAGCCCAATTGGGGATGTTTTCCTAGTGTGTAATGCACATTTATTCAGTATTCCCTATTATATAGTTGGTGAGTCTTGGTGAGTCAAGGAGCTGCAGAGAGAGTTTTCGGTCATTCGTGGGCCAAACCACAAAGGGTTGCGTGAGCGGTCCGCATGTGGGTCAATCGCTGCTTTTCCAGCATGTTTTTATCCAAGACTACCTTGGTGGACAATGCGGGACAAGACTCAGTGATCAATATATCATTTCTACTGGATGTAGGCATTTTCCACTTGCCACGATTATGTTTATGTTATATAAGTGAAGTCTGAAGTGCCTGAAGGTGTCCGCATGATATAGAACTATATCACGTGAATATCATGAATACTACATGACGGTTGTTTTTCAACTATATCACATATGAATGTTACATGAATATTACATGCATTTTTTGTACCACCCATGATATCACAATTGTTGGTGGAAAGAGTGAGCTGCTGAGACGTGTCGGTTGATCTCCCACTCAGGTGACCCTGATGAGTGCGAGTGCGAAAAGGAATGGCCCAGGGGGTTGTGAGATTTTCAGATGTAATTGGCGTGGGGAAGGATATAGTTATATGTATATACACATTTACATATGCATATACGAAACCGTATTAGATCATATGTTTCTTTCCAAACATGTGCCAAAATCTATGTTGTTTCTGTAATTTGTCGTTGTTTGCCAATTTCGGATCATCAAACAAGGGCCCTACGGGCCCTACAAGCAATTTACATGGAGATTTCACCACTCAGGTTTCCCACTTGGATGATCACCGGAAGCTAGCACTGGGATCATACCAAGGATCCAAACTTTGTAAAAACATCATGTTTTACCATTTTTTACCACATAGTTACCTCATGTTATCATTATCTCAACCACAATGTGGTACTCCCCAGTTATAAGTTGGTTTATAATCCCATCAACTATAGATATATCTACCACAAGTCTTGGTTATTGGAGATATAAACCAACTTACCTATCTATGGGGCACCACTATGCAGGTTTACAAACACACCTCAGCCGAGGGCGGCAAGTGGCCCTTCTGGCTTTCGCCGCGGCAGTGCATGGTGGTGCCCGTCTCTGAGGATGCTTTCGAGTGCCTCGGATGAGCGAGTTTTACGAGGAAAACATTGGGTTTCATGACTAGACATGATTAGACTAACGCGCTCCGGAAAAAATGTAAAACAATTTTAAAATATTTTAAACCCTTAACTGTCTTAATTATTTCTTAATTTGTTTTTCGAAAAAGTGTTAAACGAGTCTTATCGAGTTTGACTATGTTTGCCTTCAATTGTGTGTGGTGAGGTAGGGCTCGATCTTCACCAGAGATTTCAGTTTCTGGAAGTTTGCGCTAGCCACTCCTGAGTCCCCGAGGTATGCCAAGTACGTCAAGGAGACCCTTCACGCGCGAGGTTTCCATGTGCCAAACTCAGGTGTTGAAATTCACAACTGTATACAACTGTTGGTTGTTTTAGCCTTGTTATTCCATTGTTATTCCCATACACTCCCATGCATCATGAGTTGGACCCATTTCACGCAGAAAAAACCGAAAGAAAATCCATGGCCATCCTCAGACGATGGGATTCGATCCCGGCACGCCCTGCTTTCGGCCAAGGTTGAAGCAAATCTAGGCTTGACACCGAGTTCGGCCGGGGAGTGTCCAAGACATCGTGTTAAACTGTTAAACTCCAATTTCACTATATTATTTATGGTGCTTGTAATATTTGTAAGTATATATCATTTTCTGACTGGTAAGAGTATAATTATTATCTTTGAACTATATACGGTATATACGACTATAGTTTGTTTCATGTTTTTTTGTTAAAACATGACTGGATGGCCGCACGACTGGTGTTATATTGCCCCGGTGCCACCAGTGTCATGTCAGTGTCAAGAGTCGTGGCACGACTGGCGCCGCCTCCGAGAAGAATAGCTCTGTGCATGGCCTCGGAGCAAGGCCTGCTCCAACTTTCCGTGACTGGCCGCCTGGCCATGAGGAAGGCCTGCTCTGTTGAGCACAGTAGGCAAATTACGAAGACACCTGGCTGGTGCGAGATACTAGAGGCACAACTATGCACAACTCATCCAGCTTGGACCCCAGCGATATCACCAGAAATCCTCTTGGATGATCACCCCACATGTCTGCCCTGGTGCCATCTACATGTTTTGGATATGCTTGGGATGAATGAATGATTTAATCACTTGAATGTGTATTTGAGGTACCACATGTCCCTTTGTCATATGTATAACCCTACACATTTTTCATTTTTTATGCATGATATTTTGACATAAAGCATTAGACATAACCCTGTGTAGAATCAGTTGCTTTATCCGTATCATATACCATCTGGTTATTTAACAGTTCGCCATGCACAATTACCATTTTTAGTAGGTAAACCATCTATTTCTATGGACCATTTTCCATGGCTATGTTAAATAGCCAGAGGGTAAATTATTTATCCCATAAACTATAGATATACCTACCATAAGTCCTAGTTATTAGAGTTATGAACCAACAGAGGGATAGGTCAACCACCAACCAGATGATTATTAACCATCATTAACCATATAATAAGCATATAGTAACCACTATTAACCATATAAACTATTTAACCCTGTAATGTTGTAACATATGCCTTGGGGTCGTGGGCTCGGGCCACCTGGCACCACTGGCACCAGGTGATGGCACCCTGAACAAGAAGGTTCGCGAGGCTCAGGTGAGCGAAGCCTCGGGTTTTATCACGGTCAAGCGATTGGTTCGATTCTAGCTACAGTATTCCAATTCCAACTAAAATCTAAGAAAACCTCGTGTTATCAATGGATCAATGGTAAAAAAATGGTACTATCCAGCTAAAATAATGGATTTTGTTGGGGGGCAGGTACCTAAGATTCACCATGAATATGTGGTACCCCAATGGATGAAGACACCAGATCGACCAGACCCTGGGGCTAGCAGGTGTTGGTGACATGGTTACCCGCACGCAAATCTAAAGCAGCACAAAAAGACTTGGATGGTCGTGGATTACTCTTTCAAAGGTTGTTGATATCCTCTGGTAAACGTTCACATAACTATGGAAAGACCCACCCATTTTCTAGCTGGGAAAATCCACGAACTTTCGACTGGGCCATGGCTTCAATGCACCATTGGTCGTTTCTGCTGACCCCGTTTCAGCCGTGAGGTGGCACAATTTAACTACATCCTGGTGGTGGGAAGGGGGCACCCAGTGGGCCCAGAGTGAGACGCGGTGATGGGCGTCTCACCTTGCCAGGTCAGACTTGGTGAAGGGTTGCTTGAGAGGTTCTTGTTTGAGCTATAAATGGAGGAATGTAGAATATACCCTCTGGTAATTTAACACATTACATACTGTTGAGACATGGAAAATTGCTCATTTATGGATGATTTACCTTTTTCTATAGATACTATGCTAGCTGTTAAATTATCAGAGGGTAATCTTCCGCTCAAAGGTAGTTAGTTTCTGTGTGGCATCCGAGTTTGATCAGATCTGATTTGTGATTGACATGGGGGGTTGCCCATGGTTGCCCGCAGCCAAGGACGTGGTGTACAGACCACTTGCAACAGACCAGTGAATCCAAGCAGTGGCCCTCAAAACTTACTATTTAAGTTCCCAAATTTGGGAAGATGATCGTTATAGATGTCATTTTCCCATTGGCTGATGAAAAAAGAGTGATTGCAAAATGTTAGAAAACCCCACCCATTCAACAATAGGTGAATGATGACAAGTGGTGTACGAAACCGGCCCCCTTTTTTTTCTTCCCAAAAGGGTGCTGTTGACACCAGATGGCAGAGGATGTTAGAAATTCATAGAAATTCGCAAACGGGTATCAACTCGACATCCAACTTTATACGATGTCAGAGGATTCGCGTTTGCCGGCAAAATTCATGGCTACCATCAGAAAAACAAACATCAAAATGCAAGAAATGACATGTTGCCTCCTTTTTCCTCCAACTTTCTATGGAAATAAAAAAATCGATGATGTTCCACTAGATTTCCACCAAGCCGGTTTGCCTGAAAATACTTAAAATAGGCTACCTCAAAATTGGATGTTTTATCATGACTTTTCCCATGATAAATGATCATTTGAAGGTATATTTCCCATTATTTCCCGGTGTTCAGACCCAAATTTGATTCTGACCGCAGTTGTTGATGACTTTCCACTACCAGTGGAGTCCAGTGGGCTCCAGTGGATGAGGTAAAGACGAAGAAGACCAAATGGCCGTGAACGTTCGCGCACGCGGAGAGCGGCCCGGAGATGTCTAGAGCGAACATCTTTCTCCCTTGGGAACCCCCCAAAAACAAGCTGATTAATCTGGGGTTAACGTCAAAAATTGTTTGCTAAAAAAAGTAATTGAACATGTGAAAGGTCCCAGTAAAGGTGGTGTTACCTTTTCATCCATCCCGAAACATCTTCCACAAAATCAAATTTACAGATATTTATTGCTCAAGATTTATGAATACTCATTGGAGGTTTCAAGTGTGTATGTGCCGTTTCCAATCTCACATTTACATGATTCTATCTCATCATGTCAGTTAGATGTTGATTTGCAAATCCAACATCTTGTAGCCAGCCACACATCACCATTACTTGTTACTTGCCATCAAGCAGGCAGCTGCTTAATGGTTTGGGTAAACTCATCCATAGCTAGGGCAATGATTTTTTATGGTTGCCCCGCAATAGTTTAACAGATCCCAAACCATTTATATGTGCCTTGGCCAAAAGGTTGATAATATATCCATATTGGGGGATGGTCATCAATCCATTGATAGGGTTCATATACCCATTGAAAGGAGTCCCATTATGGGATGGTACCACGTATCATCTTTTCATCACTGAACATATATTATGAGATATATAGTGAACCTCTGGCGTCTGAAATGGTCAGCAATGTTGTTTTGAGGTTCATGAATGAGATAGGTTGAGGTCCATTGAGGTGATAATGAACTCTTTATATCATTTTATATCTAATATTTGTTTGAGGACCCCTGAAATAAGATTTATACCTTTTCAGATGAACTAGTCACCCACATACGTCGGAGCCAAGGAAGAGGCCCATCGGCACCAAAGGGCTGAAAGAGTTCATGGAAGAACTGCAGGACGATTTCGGCAAAACTTGGGGAGACGCAGAGAAGGTACCCTCTGGTAAACTAACATAGCTATTGAAAATGGCCATTTATAGTGGATTTTCCCATAAAAAATGGTGATTTTCTATAGCTATGTTAGTTTACCAGAGGGTAGAGCTTGATTCTGGTTGCAGGTGCTGCAGGTGCTGTAGCTGTGACTCTGTTCATCCCACGAGGTCCCACGAGGTCCCAATGGTCCCAATCCCAAGGCAAGAAATGCCAAGAAAATATGGAAACTAATATGGAAACGTGATGAAACCTGACTACATGTTTTACATGTTTTGGGATTCCTTGGCAAATCAATCCCAAAAAACATTTATTATATAAATTAGATCGGTGTCAACATTGAAGAAGCGAAATATCACCAGGACTGGTTTTGTTACTTGTATCAGTGATATGAGTTCTATGCCATTACTTTCCATTAGGTCAATATTATCAGAATCAGTTTTATCAGTATTACTTTTACCATGAACATTCATTAACTACCATTATATATATATTATATCAGTTATATACAGCATCACTTATACACCAGTAGTAAGGAACGTGATATACTATTTCATGGTCCTTACTATTGGTATATTTATACCCACCTTTTATACACACGAAATCCATCCACACGGTTGGTCCTGCGGCCGCTTTGGATCGAACGTTCACAGCACGTTTGCGAAGACGTCGCCCCAGAAACGTCGCACGCGTGGCTGACCGACCCGTGAAGAGGATGCGCGTCGTTGGGGGTCTTGGTTTTTCATTGCAGGGGGGGACACCAATCAATAATGAGACGTTTGACTGTGTCGCAACCTGTCCATTTTCGGATTAATAGATTGGGATAAATATAGATTTTTATACATTTTTAACTTGTATTTTACTGGAATCTAGTGGGATAATATGCCTTAAATGGGTGATTTAACCGATAACAATATCCGTTCATATTCAACTCCCCCATTGCATGGTCCCAAACATGTGATGTCATCCCCTAGTGAAGCAAGGTTTCTGGGGGGTGTTCAATATGTTTGATCTTTAATATTTCAACTTATAAACTGGCGAAGTGATTAAGATTGATTAAACACAACGAAAACTATGTGATAAATAGTTATCAGATAGAGTGGTTTTGAGCTGATTTAATTATGATTAAGACTGATTAAGCACAACAGCACAACTGTTTATCATTGTTTTGGGGACCCACCTTGAGTATAAAACCAACTAGGGTTCCTTTGGGGATGACCTAGAATGGTTGGCGAAACGATGCAGAGCTGCGTTTATGAATGGGATCAATCAGCCCAAGTCGACTTAGGTGGCCCTCCCCTAGCAAAAATGGGTGGAAATAGCTAGCTTCACATCTCAAAAAAGACAGAACAAAAGGATACAAAAGGTGTGTTTCCACTATTTTAGCAAGATGCTTACTATTTACCCTCTGGTAATTTTCCCATTAAATCCCATTAAACCACCATTTTCCTATGGTTTTCCTATGGTTTTCCTATGGTTTTCCTATCTTTGTTGGGGGGTTATAATAAACCAACATGTTTCACCGGGAACAGCTCGTGCCCCGAGGTGACGTTGCTGCTGTTGGGTCTGGCCGCGCCCTGCGTGGCCATCACTTGGGTCCGGCTGCTCAAAGCCGGGCAGGTGCTTCCAGTGATTCAGGCTGAAAAATCTATATATATATGAATGCAGTACATTTCAATACATATACAATAGCATATATCTACAATATATATATATATATACAATAGCATATATATATATACAATATATATAATATATATATACATACAACCCGTAACTGACGTTTGCCGCACAATGTTTTCACGTCCCAGGTGAAGGGCGCTGCGGGGCAGAACTGCGACAGCACCTGCGCTTCGCGTTCGGGATGCCGTGAGGAGGCCTGGCCGAAGAGCGAGGAGGAGTTCCAGGTGCGCAGGGCAGGGAGGGAGCTGCAGGGCCGATTTTTCCCCAATGAAGAGAAAACTGGTTGGTGGTTTGGAACCAGCAACAAATAGGGATTTAATGGGGATTTAATGGGGATTTATATATAACCATTATAAATGGTATATCATAACTGGTTGGTGGTTTGGAACTTGAATTTTATGACTTTCCATATATTGGGAACAATACTCCCATTTGACGAACTCATATTTTTCAGGGGGGTAGGTCAACCAGCAATTAGTATATATATTTAATGGGATTTAACCATGAAGAATATGGATTTCAATGGGTTTTGATGGAGGGGCTACCATCAACAGTCATCAATCAAGAGGGATTTTTCATGGTGGAGCTCCGGCCGGGATTTCATGGAGGTTTAATCAGCAACAAATCGAAAATGTATGGGGAGTGGAACATGAACAAGAGGGATTCAATGCAGGATTTAACCATCAACAATAGGGATGATTGAACCATATGTTCACCATCAAGAAAAAAAATAATGAGATTTCATGGTGAGTTAATCACCAAACACAAGATATGGTCAATGGATTGGTTTTCTTATTCTAAATAGGATAATAATGGATAACAGGGTTCTCTGGTTTCAATTCAATTTTCCCATCATCCAATTCTGTGAGTTTTGGGGATCGTGCATATGGGGGGGTAGCTGACATTTCTCGCCGGGAAATCCACCCGAAATGATTTGGGGAATCTATAGGGAACATGTGTATTTTTTGGAAGCTCATTTTGAAGCAGAGTACATTGATGGGAAAATGAGGATGTATATTTCCTATAGGGAACCTACTGGGAATCTATAGCTTAAGGAAATAGTACCTATCTGGTTGGTGGTTTGGAACATGACTTTTATTTTCCATAATATATGGGATGTCATCCTTCCCATTGACGAACTCATATTTTTCAGAGGGGTTGGTTGAAACCACCAACCAGGTTATTATTAACCATCATTAACGATATAATAACCATAGAAATGTACCATTTTTAAGGAAATAATAGCCATCAATGTAGGATGTTTTGAAGCTCGATGTATTTCTCAGTTCCCAGGGTTCCCCTTTGAGCCTCAAAAGGCTACAGATTCCACCAGGATATTGCCTCCCTGGCTGGGCAGAGCTGCGAAACAACACAGGCAGGTGGTGCCAAGCACCTCGGTGGATTTTTCGTGGGAAATCAATGGAAATAGCCTGGTAAACTAACAGTCAGCTGTGGAAAATCACCATCTTTAATAGGTCAACTAGAACTGTGCCATTTTCAATAGCTATGTCAACAAATTACATCAAATTACCAGAAGGTGAGGGATATTTGATGGAATCATAGGGACATCATTTGGATGAAATGGTGTATTGCCAAACAATCAGTACATTGGGACAACAATAGTGCTAGCAATATGTGTAAATACTGGTGAAATATTGGGTGCATGATGGGGATATAATATGATATAATGCGATTTGATTAGCCAACTTCAGCCATATGTGTTGTTTGATAATTTTGTTGAGAAAGGGTATATAATTAGGAGATAGTGGGGATGCAATGAGGATATCATGAAATTTAACTAACCGACAATCTGGTGTTTATTGCATTTGAATGGGAACCATGTTTTTGACAGATCTTTTCGATGAACCATGGACCAACCCCTGAGCTCAGCGCGTAAGCCCCTTGAAAAAGGCCCAGGGGGCATGACAACACTTCCACAGAAAGCTTCCGATAGCTCCAAATCACCAACCAGTTTACCAGTTTAGATAATAATGTACCCCCAACATCCCCAACCAAACATGATCTCCAGAGTTCAGTCGTTCATATCCCTGTGCTCATAGTACATCCCAATTTTATAAATTTCTCATAATTTCTCCATTAAATCCTCATGTAAACATGCAAAAATGATAGGTAAAACATGGGTACCCTCAGGTAAACTAACATAGCTATGGAAAATATGACCATTATATATAAAAAATAGCTAGATCATGGTAGATCAACTACAAATGGGCCATCTGCAATAGTCAATGGCCATTTCAGGAACCCAAATTGGAGGTACCTACCATATATTAAGGCCTATATAAGGCCTATGTTTCAGGGAATATCCCCACAAAATATGGCCAAAAATATGGTACACTACCTCCATTTTAGGATCCTGAAATTCCCCTTGAATACATCACTAGATCACTAAATCACTATGGTTATTGAAGATGGTGATTTATAGTGGATTTTCCCATTAAAAATGGTGATTTTCCATAGCTATGTGAGTTTACCAGAGGGTAACACACTCGAGGTACGATCCCAGCACGGACGGACACCACTGCGGCTGGTCGGGCCCCGACCATTCGGATGGCGACAGCCGCTGCGGGGCAGCGGGAGACAGTGGCACCTACCGAAGCTTGGGTTCTTCTTTTAAGCCGTTGGGGTGAATCAAACCATGAAAAATATGGATAAAATATGGAATTCATATGGATTTATATGGATCTAGTGATGATTTCATGGGATTTCATAGGGGATTTCATGGGATTTTACTGGGGAAGGATTTGGAGCTAGGGGCATTCATATTCCCAACAAAGACGGAGCTCAAGGACGAGCTATTCGATCAAACAAATCAGCCGAAACCAACTCATTGATGTTGCTGAATTTGTTGGTGTCTGTCAATTCCAAGAGAATCAACTCATGTTTGGGATTTTGATGGATTTTCTTGTTTTTCAGGTTCAAGTTTCAAGTCATACCAATACTCCTGGTCGACTGTGAAAAGGTAACCAAGAGACCTTGGCTATGCAATGATTTGGTCGATATTTTGTGTAGAAGCGTCGGTTCCTTCTTAGGGGGGAGTGCTGTAATCCATTTGAAACCGTAAGAAAAGCCAACGGGCCAGTGGCGAGAAACCCTTCGCAGTCCAGCCCGTCGCTCAGGATTTTGCCCCTGCAATTCTGACAGGGAGTTGTAAGTGATGCAGATGTCATCCGGGAAGCTTCCTCCACACTCAAGAAGAAATAGTGATGTGATCAGCAAACCATGACCGCGATGTTTGTACACGTTCGAAACACGCAACCATGTGATTTTTGCACCATCAGAAACCAAGGTAACCAAGACTGTCATGTTTTTTAGAGTTGAACACTTAGTCAAGACAACCCACAAAGGAACATGCTGGAACCGCATCTTGGGATGCGATTGATACGGGTTGCATCCCTCAAAGTTGTGGAGTGCTATAACAGAGGCCACCGTCATGGGGCCATTGCGAGAGTTCCCGCCGCAGACCTCGAAAATGTTGGACTTCTTGGGAATCACTTCGAAGTCAGAAGGCCAACAAAACATAAACCAGCCTGATCAGGATAGGCTTATAAGTATATATATATGTATGAATGATTATATAATATCTGTGTATGTGTGATTATGTGTGTGATATAGCAATGATAAAAACCCTGGCACCAGCGTGCCACGGGGTCAACCAACTGGATAGAATGGTGGCATTTACAAACTAGTTTCATCATGTAGCCCTTCTGGGGACTGAATCGATTTTCTGTTTTGCAATCCAATTTTGCCCCGTGGTAAATTAACAGTTCGACCCTGAAAATGACCAATTTATAGTGGAAACTAGTCTTCCAACCCCTATCTGGCAGGGTCTATGTTAATTTACTGGAGGGTACTTGTTCTTGTTGCATCGTTTTTGAAGGGTAGTCTTCGATTGGCCAAGCCGCTTGTGGGTGCAAGAAATCGTGTGGCAAATCCATGGTGCTTCGAAGTCCAGCGAGGGGTGGGAGACGGCTCAGAAACCGCCGCCGCATCGGCGGAGAAAAACTGTGCGGATTTCAGCAGCCACTGGTGCGGACTGGAGGTTTCGGGCTGGTTTTGAAGGTCTGTTGATGTCCAATATCCGTGAAAAAGTACAAGAATCCCAGTGGTTTCCAACATTTTCCAACATCCCTTATGTTTGATTCTTTGTTGTTTTTTTTTGATTCTATTATGTAATTATATTGGTAGGTTTCCAAGTTGGATGATACCAGAGCATGTGCAGAACGATGGTGGCATGGCACGTGGTGACAAGCCCTTGAAATTTGTTGAACCATTTCTGCAAGAGGCACCTGTAGACATCGGCATTCAAATGCTGGTATTGGTTGGTGAATAGTTGCCCAAAGAATATCATCCCCATTAAAGATTCAAAACATGCCAGAAACATCTGGTCGGAATCTCAACATGCCTTGCCTCCATGGTGTTCTTTCCTGTGTCCCACTTCCATCATGGATATGTTGACATTTGTGCATACAGGTGTTTACGTCTTTTTTTGATGATATTGTTTCCGAGAATTGGGTTCAGGAAAATTGCAATTAAAAGATGCCCCAAGACTGTCATAGTTTTTGAACATCCAGGGAAAATTATTCAGGACACCCCGACATCCCTTCTAATCCTCATAGCCAAAAATTGGCCTCCTGCCAAACACCAATTTCTTAATCGTTCATGATCTTCCCCTTGAAATCATGATACCCTCTGGTAAATAAACATAGACCTTGAAAATCACCAATGTGTAATGGACACTAATCTTCCAACCCCTATCTGGCAGGGTCTATGTTAATTTACTGGAGGGTAAATCATGCCTTTTTGGGGATCCCAATCAACATGCCACACGAACACGGAGCCCCTGCGATGAGCGATCATTGGCTTCTTCCAATCCCAGCAGGAGGAGAACACGCCGAGAGCCCTGAAACAACCGAAGGAGCGGCGTCAGTTTTGTTGAGGGATGTAGTAAATCCATGTTTTTTCAATGGGTTGAACCATGGAAAATGGGATGTTCACCAGACACAATCATGGCTTAATGAGATATAAGAGATCATTCATCTAGTTATACTAGTTATACTACCTTTTTTTTTGGCGGGGGGGCATGATTGGCCACCTGCTAGTGCTGCTAGTTTTTTTGGGGATGTCCCTGGCGTTCAAGTCGAGAAAAAATTAGGGAGCGGACTACCGTGGGGGGCGGAGTGGTGAAAGTGTTGATGTTGCATTTTTTTCCAGGAGCGGAAGCAGATCAGCAGACAGGATGATTTTAAGCAGACAGTGCAAGTCACATGCGCGTTTCTACAATGTGCACGCCTTCACCCCCCATGATCCTCCCTTCTGAAAAATGACCCTCTGGTAATTTAACATAGCTATGGGAAATCACCATTTTATAGCTGGGAAAACTCACTATTTCTATGGCCATTTACCAGTTCGCAAACTGTTAGTTTACCAGGCCGGGTAAGTGACATATCCATGACTTGATTCTCCGGTGAGGGCCTCGAGCCTTTCAGAAGGAGTTGAACTAAGCCAGGTGACCGCGCTGACACCGTGACAGGGGGCTGGTATGGACACGCCAGAAATCTGGGCCAACTGGGATAGTTGAACCCAAATCTGGGCGGAGATTTTGATGGAACATATGCCAAAATATCAGCAATGCATGTGTTTTTGTTTTTTTTTTGCAGGGTAGTATCTAGATTGGACCGTGAAAAAGAGGGATTCCATCTGCCTTTTTTTTGGGCGGGATTTTGAGCAAAATGATGACCAGCTCCCATTTTGGTCTTATTTGCATGGCAATAGCCACGTATTTGGATGGTCTCCCAGTTATAAATTGGTTTATGAACCATTATAATCCCCATTAACTATAGCTATATCTATCATAAACCATAGAGTTAAGCCACTTATAAGGCAACTGAACGCTATCCAACGGGGGCCCCATCCATATCATCCGCCGAAAAAAATCCAAGATTCCTGGAAACCTTTGAAGAGTTGGATTGAAGTGTGCCAGTGTCCCTCAACACCTTTTTCGGATGTTATTCAATCCCTTCTTCCTATTACTCAAACTCCCCCAAATAAAAAAAAATAGGATTTGTGATGATTGGTGTGGCACTTCTGTTGTTTTTTGGTTGGGCACAATTGGATTCTTAATTGTGGTAATTGAGAATCAAAAGGAGAACAGGATCGTGAAACAATGGGTTCAACCCCCTATCAATTAAAAATAGATTGCCACCTGGAGGTTTTTTATTAGGGCGGGTCCCATCTCACAAGTTTATTTTTTATTTCCCCACATCTTTGTGTGGGGTTCTTGTTTTTGATTCTGTATCCCGTTCCTCCTCCTCCGCCTCTTTGTCACACACAACTTGCTCACAGACAACTTTGTCACACACATCTTTCAACACCAACTTTGTCACACACAACTTGCTCACACACACAACTTTGTCACACCGCATCTTTCAACACAACTGTTTCACATGTTTCACAACTTTGTCACACACTCTATTTCACACACAGCTTGCTCACGCACAACTTTGTCACACGCAACTTGCTCACACACACACAATCTTTCAACACAAACTTTGTCACTAACTCTCTTTCACACACAACTTGCTCACACACACAACTTTGTCACACACAACTTGCTCACACACAACTTTGTCACACACAACTTGCTCACACACAACTTTGTCACACACCATTTTTCAACACAAACTTTGTCACACACACACACAACTTTTCACAAACAACTTTGTCACATACTTTGTCAACACACACCTTTGTCACATACCATCTGGCGGCACTTTGCGTGGCAGGCGTGGCACTTGGCGACATCCACCGTCACTTTGCGTGGCAGGCGTGGCACTTGCTCACATCGACCTTCGTTTTGCGTGGCAGGCGTGGCTCTTATGGCACTGGGCTGGCTCTGGTGGCGCGCTTGGTCGCACAACTTTGTCACACACACAACTCTTCACATACAACTTTTTAAATTATGGATCCTCCACCATCTCCATTGTCCTTTCTGCTTTCTCCGTGCCGCTTCAACCACTTTTTCTGATTATTGGAAGAAGTTGACTTGTGGGATCATCCAGTCCTTTGATTTTATTACTAAATACTAGTAGTACCGCACAAGGCGGTGGCGGAAGTTTCAAAAATAGGAAACCTATAGGAAGGGTTGGTTGTTTTGACTCACGGATGGCAGAGTGAATCTACTGATGGACCGAAAGGTGGTTGGAGTAATTAGTGTTGTCTGGAGTGGTTGCAATGGTTGCAGTGGTCACCTCACCACAACTGCTGGATGTAGTGTGGTGTAGCGCAGTTGTGGTTGGAGTTGTAGGTGTAGTTGTAGTTGTAGTGTAGTGGAGTTGTAGTTGTATGTTGTAGTTGTAATGTAATGGAATGTAATTAGTGTAGCGTAGTTGCAGTTGCAGTGGTTGTTGCGGTGTGGTGTAATTAGTGTTGTGTATTGTACTGTACTGTAGTGTTGCGTACTAGTAGTAGTAGTCGTCGTCGTCGTCGTAGTCGTAGTCGTCGTAGTCGTCGTAGTAGTTAGTAGTAGTTAGTAGTAGTTAGTAGTAGTAGTAGTAGTAGTAGTAGTAGTAGTAGTAATAGTAGTAGTAGTAGTGGTGGTGGTGGTGGTGGTGGTGGTAGTAGTGGTAGTGGTAGTGGTAGTGGTAGTGGTAGTGGTAGTGGTAGTGGTAGTAGTAGTAGTAGTAGGAGTAGGAGTAGGAGTAGTAGTAGTAGTAGGAGTAGTAGTAGTAGTAGTGGTGGTGGTAGTAGTAGTAGTAGTAATACAAGCAGTAGTAGTAGTAGTAGTAGCAGTAGCAGTAGCCGTGGTAGTAGCCGTTGTAGTAGAGTTGTATACATAGTGTAATTAGTGTAGTGTAGCGCAATTAGATGTAATTAGTGTTGTGTAATGTGGCGTGATATGTTTGTACTTGTAGTTGTAGTAGTAGTAGTGTAGTGTAGTGATACTTGTTGTAGTTGCCGTCGTAGTTGTTTATCTATCTATCTGTCTATCTGCAAGCTTGAAAACGCAGCTATTTTGCGACACTTCCTCACTTTTTGAACTTGGCAACATCAGAAACGAAGCAATTCTGCGAGACTGCCTTCAAAAATGGAAAGTTGAGTGCAGAGCTGACGGCCTCGTACCAATGCGTTTTGCGATTTTCCACCCCACCTGTCTAAAGTATTGCGCTTGCCACGCAAAAGTGATGCCAGGTCATACGAAGTGCTGCACATGTCACGCAAAATCATCTTCCCAAAACTGAAGATCCGATGCTCCATAATGCAACCCCTCTCAGGAAATCAGCGCCCGGACCTCCTAACAGCTCTGATGAACATGTCTCTTGCACTGCGCCTGCTACGGAAAATGCATCTTTGCAGATCCTCTTCACATGTCCCACGCCTGCCATCCTTTTTGAAATGCTACAAAACCCTCACGCTTTGCTCACTTTTGACAAGGTCCACAATCCCTTGCGCCTGCCACGCAAAACGACGCTTCAACGTCCAAAAGTGGCGCAAATATATGGTCAGTATATGGTGCTTTGTAGATTTTGACTTCGACATGTGCTTCGCGCCACAACGGCGTGCACTTTTTCGACCTCGCAACTTCTAAAAGTGGTCCGAAGCTGAAGTGCTTTGTTCATTTTCACTTGGAAATGTGCTGCGCGCCACAACGGCGTGCACTTTTTCGACATCGCAACGTCCAAAAGTGCTCTGAACTCATCAGCTTTTAACACTTTTGACTTGGAAATGTGCTTCTCGCCACAACGGCGTGCAATTTTTCATCTCTCCTCTGGCCAGCTGGCTCCGCAGCCGCCGCTTTAGCGAGCCTACTTTTCGACCCTCCGGAGCCACAAATCATTTGAAAAACACAGTGTTTCGCGACTTTCCTGCCTTTTCACGCACCTGGATCTTCTTTCTTCTCAATCTTTCTCTTGTTGATCTTATTTCTTCTTCGCTCCTCTTCTCTGACTCTTCCCATTTCTGCTTTTCATCTGTCCATATTGTCGGAAGTTTGACTTCTAAACTTCCTTCGATAAGCTCCGTATGTGCTCCATATAAGCTCCATAATATGAGCTCCACATAAGCTCCATATGAGCTCCATGTTTGTATACTTTTATTCGTTGTTCTTTATGTTTGCATCATAGTTTACATTTTCTTCTTTGGTGCAAGTCATAGGAATCCCTGAAAGATTCTTTCGTGAAACTCCAAATGGTTGAGGTTTGATTTAATGATGTATGTACTATGTACAGCCAAAATATGTATATATTCCCTAATATATATATATAATTATGTATGTATGTATATATATTATGCGTATACATATCGAAGTTTAGATATATATATATAAATATGTATATATTTATTTATTTATTTTTTATTTGCTGATATCATGACGCATATATACAGATTTATATAGATACCAATATTAATATAAATAATAAACACATATACATGTATTAGTTAGATATGTATACAGACATAAACAAATTTAGTCAGATTGACATATAGGTACATACATATGTATATTTATATATATACACACATACAGATTCATGGTCCGATCAGGCGCAGCCGGCGCCGAGGTGCCACAAACCGAAGATGGTGAACTTGAATCCAAATTTCTGGCAATTTTCGTACGAAAAATGTGATGAGAAAAATGGTATGTTAGTTCCACACAGCCCAAATGAATGTCAGCATATTCACCAACATGTTTTTTTTTTCAGCGGTTCTACGGTGGAACCACAGGCCAAATTGATTTTTGAAAGACAGAAATGGATGCATTCAAGTTGGGTAGTGTAGCTGCATGGCTGTTGGTGGGGTGTGGCTGCTGTTTGGGCGTTTGTCCCTTGAAAGGTCAGGCAGAAAACATGGTCAAATTGCAGCAGATCCCAACCATTCTCCCGGCAGCTGTTGTTTCGAAGGGGTTGAATGTAGCCATGTAGCCAGTTGTTGATTTTTGGCATCCATCACAACATTCGTGCACCTTACCGACATGCCGCAATTTCCACAGAAAACATGTGCAACATCAAGTTTGCAACATTTGAAATTCAGTAACAAATATTCACCATGATTTGTTTTCTAAACAACAATCGAGTTTCTTTGCAGTTTCATTGCTAGTTGCCGCGCCCCAGTGTCATGGATTTGGCTATTGTGAAGGCACCAGGGCCTAACACAAGAGTGTTGGAGCCTGTGCGCCCTTTGGCCAAATTCACTCCTCCTTTTTCTACACCTATTGACCATGGGCATACAAAGGCAACCTCTGCTGTGCTTTGCATGTTCTTTTTCGCCGTCAGTTTGGAGAAGCGCAGGCGAAGGAAGAGACACACGGGTTTGCCTAAGCAACTTGCCGAGTTGGGAAACTTTTAGTTTGGCCGGGGCGACCGTGACTGTCACTAGTGAAGGGCCGCACTCATTCTGCTACTGTCTGTGATGAGGGCGGATATCATAGCTGCATAGTCATTCCCAAACCCTCTTAGATCTTGATTCTGGCAGCAACTTGAGGACAATTGCGCGAACTCACAATGATGGAAGCCTGAAGTTGACCCAAATGGCGCAGGATGTCATCAGCAACAGTCCTCTGAACGCCTTCGAGAACGACAGTGGCAGCACCGGCGTTGCAGTGTTGCCAAATCCAACAGTGAATGAGACGAAGGTCAGGATGGTTGTTCGTTGATTCTGGTTTGAAAGAGACTTTATTCCAAGTGCATGCGTTTCTTTCAACAACTTTTGATACTTTTTGTTTCAGACCGCTTGCGGGCCGCGGGATCTATATTCTATTATATAGTTGCCTGCCAACCTAATATTTTTTTAGCTTGATGGAGGGAACTATATCATTTTTAAAGTCAGATTGGCGACATTGCCTTTTGTTTGTGGTGTTGCTGCCACAGGTGCAACGGGATGTGATCGGCGCTTGGCTCACCGGCGTCGCGTTACCCGCTTGGCATGTTTTGCCAGTCTTCCTCGACCTCAAGATTGCAGCAGACCCCGCATTGCCTGGATTAACCCAAGACACTCTTCCAATCGCAACAACGGTGACTTGACTGTTTTGGATCGTGGATTCTCCAGCTGACTTTGTTTGCGTATACTTTTGTCATTTTGCCTTGTCATTTTCTGATCTTAAGCGCAGATGGACACAGATGGGTTGAGGCCATCTTTGTGGGCTGGCTGGCAAGTGCCACGATCTTAGACAAAGCGCTTGAAGCTTGGCATCATGATGCATCCACAGGCTTTTGTTTTGATTGTTGTTTGCTAAGGTTGCTAAATGTTGCTAAGGTTGCCAAGACTGCTAAGATATCTGATCGGCCAAGTGTACTTAGTACTCGTACCAGCAATCTTGATCCTCCCAGTCAAGTACATTTTCGAAGCGCAGAACTGTGCTCCAAGACACAGAGGAGATAAGGCGGTAGTAGGCAGTGTCCCAATGTGGACATGTGGCATCTTCGTGTGGTGTCACTTGTCCCCACCATTTCTGAGGGTTGCATAAGGTTATATACTATTTCGCGGATGTTTTGTGTCCCCTTGACATATATATATATAATCCCCGGTCAATGAAGGCCTATGGAATGCCTAGCCTTTGTCACTATGAAATGCGTATTTTGGTACTTTTTAAGGTCATTCAATAGAGGGCTAAATGCTGGAAGATGTGTGTATCCATGTTTGGGGCACATGCTTGGTGAGTCTAATGCCTAGGTTCTCATTTCATAGAGGATTCAAATATTGATGAGGAATGGTTAGGAAATAAGGGTTCGACATACATTATATAGTGAAATAAGGGGTCATTTCATAGACAGAGAGGGGCTCATTTCATAGAGGGGTACAATCGGACAAGGCTTTCACAAGGAGCGAGAAGTTATGGTTGGCATCGCATTAAAAATTTTCATCGCAAAAAAGTATGCCAAATCCAGGGACAACATTATAAAAACAACATCATAATAATGTACTCCGCCTATTTTTTTTATGGTACCAAAAAATGTTCCTTCAAAATATAACACGTTAACGTTTGGCACAAAGCATTTTTAGTGGGAGATGGTGAGATTTTGTGATATGCGGCTGGGTCAGATATCTAAAATCCCCGGGCTGGTGCCCACTGGCTATAGCCAGCTAAGAATTTAAGCCAGGCAAATCTTGAAGCCCCTGGGGGTAAGGACAAAGAAAATTAGCAGGGTTACGTGGGAAGACAACAAGATTGAAATCATTTGCTAGCATGATGCATATGAGGAGCTAGTGCCCCTGAACTTTAGCTAAAATTTCATTGCAACACCTTGAAAATGAACCAGTGAGTGTTTTAAAACCGACTGTGGACATAATTCGGGGATAGAAATCTCATTTTTCAAGAGATTTTGGCAACATCTTTTGAAAAAGAAAATCAAATTTCATTGCAAGACCTTGAAAATGAACCAGTGAGTGTTTTAAAACCGAACGTGGACATAATTTGTGGATAGAATTTTTTTCAACATATTTTGACCAAAAATTTTTTGAAAAAATCTTTGAAAGTTTCATTGCAATGCCTTGAAAGTGAACCAGTGAGTGTTTTAAAACCGATTGCGGACATAATTTATAGATAGAAGTTACTTTTTAACACTATCGAACACAATCAGGTTTTTCAATTTAACCACTATAAATGTGACATTTTCATTTTCTCGTTGTTTCCCGCCCGTTGTAGGGTTCCTCGTTTACTCCGTTGCGTTACCCGGGTTGCGTCTAACTTTCATGCCTGGATGACCTTCGCCCGTTGCCGGGTCGAAGTCCTCGAGCCGGGACTGTGGACCCGTCACCACCGTTGTGCCTCCTGGCACCACCTCCTCGAAGAAGAAATGTAGTGGACTTATTCTGAAAACGAAGACGTAGCTTAAATTGTTTAGATATAATAATATAAATATTGTGTAATCTATAGATATTATAATATAAACGGGGTGGATCCAATTGCCTGCGAACCGACCCGGGGTGTCTCTATGAAATGGGATTCCAAACGTTTGTAGCTTGTATATGCTTGTATCACAGGTTCACCGGGGTCATTTGGGTGGCGCGTGTCATTTCATAGTGACCCAGATTTCCTATCCCGAAACATCTCGAAAGATCCTGAAACATCCTGAAACCAAACCACTTTCAGCCTCTGGTTCTCTATGAAATGGGTTCCCGAACATTTGTAGCTTGTATCACAGGTTCACCGGGGTCATTTTGGTGGCGCGTGTCATTTCATAGTGGCCCAGATTTCCCATCTGGAAACATCTTGTAACATCCTGAAGCCACTTAAACCACTTTCAGCCTCGGGTTCTCTATGAAATGGGTCTCCAAGCATGTGTAGCTTGTATCACAGGTTCACTGGGGTCATTTGGGTGGCGCGTGTCATTTCATAGTGACCCAGATTTCCTATCCCGAAACATCTCGAAACATTTTGAAACATCCTGAAACCAAACCACTTTCAGCCTCGGATTCTCTATGAAATGGGTCTCCAAGCATTTGTAGCTTGTATCACAGGTTCACTGGGGTCATTTTGGTGGCGCGTGTCATTTCATAGTGGCCCAGATTTCCCATCTGGAAACATCTTGTAACATCCTGAAGCCACTTAAACCACTTTCAGCCTCGGGTTCTCTATGAAATGGGTCTCCAAGCATGTGTAGCTTGTATCACAGGTTCACTGGGGTCATTTGGGTGGCGCGTGTCATTTCATAGTGACCCAGATTTCCTATCCCGAAACATCTCGAAACATTTTGAAACATCCTGAAACCAAACCACTTTCAGCCTCGGATTCTCTATGAAATGGGTCTCCAAGCATTTGTAGCTTGTATCACAGGTTCACTGGGGTCATTTTGGTGGCGCGTGTCATTTCATAGTGGCCCAGATTTCCCATCTGGAAACATCTTGTAACATCCTGAAGCCACTTAAACCACTTTCAGCCTTGGGTTCTCTATGAAATGGGTTTCCAAACAGTTGTAGCTCGTATGACCGGTTTATCGGGCTCATTTTGGTGGCGTGTCATTTCATAGTGACCCAGATTTCCTATCCCGAAACATCTCGAAACATCTTGAAACATCCTGAAACCACTTAGACCACTTTCAGCCTCTGGTTCTCTATGAAATGGGTTTCCAAACATTTGTAGCTCGTATGACAGGTTCACCGGGATCATTTTGGTGGCGCTTGGCATTTCATAGTGACCCAGTTTTCCCATCCCGAAACCTTCTATCTAGATAATGAATGAAATTAGACAACGGCGGTATGATTTTATAGTGCAATGGCAGGCAAGATGTGCATGTTAGGTGTTTATCTTTACCCTTTGGCTTTCATTTCGCTTATGAACACCTGTCCATTTCGTAGTGAGAAGGCTTAAAGATATGTCTCAACATTAGGAACCAGTATCCATTTCATACAGAACAGTGATCATTTCATAGAACCAATATATATTTATATTCTTATCTCATAGACGCTGCTCACTGTACATAGTCAAAGCGATTGGATGACAAGGAAGTTTGGGATCCCATTGTATGGTCCACCTTTTTTGGTGAGACAATATAAGCCATTTTTGGTCCTTAATGTAAAGTGTTGTTGCACAGTAGTAATGTATGCACTAGCTTTTCACCCCTCCATACTGTGTTGCACTGGCTCAAGAAACATGCTGCGGCAGGGTTGCAACTAGGTGTAGTATCTGTATCTTATTTGTGGTACATACCGGCTTGTTACCCGTTTCTACAGGTTATCAGCCGTATCGCTAAGCGATCGCTGGTTTCCTTATCTCACACTTTTCGTTCTCTCTCCTATAGGTTTTCGCCATGTCAAATTCCCCTGCGTTACCTGCCCCGGGCGGGAACGCCACGGCTGCTTTAGCATTGGCGAACACATCACAACCGGAGGAAATGGTGATCCACTCAGGTGCGGCTACGACGACAGAAGGTGATATGAGTTACTTGGATGAAGAGTTTGACCCATGCCGCCAAGATCCACGCAGGAACATGCCAGGTGTCGTTGAATCAAGTGTTGAAATCAGTCAACTCAATACCATCAACTTTAACACTGTTGATCAGCGTACCGCCAATTTGGCAGTGGTACAACAGGGTATTGATCCGAGCCTGGCGAACCAACTTATGGCTGCTCAACAGCAGGCATTGCAGAGTGAGGCAAACGTGCGCCACTCTGAGGTCATGGAACGTCAACGCATGGAGCTTGTGAGTGAAGCTCGAGATCAACTTGCAAGCGTCGAACAACAAGCAGCCGAAGAAATATCCAGGAAAAACCTTTTGTTGAACGAGCAGGCCGCCCAGGCGATGAGTGAGCAGAAGTCTGCTCAACTGCAAGTCACAGCGCAGGATCATCGCATCAGGGAACTGAGTGCCGAACTGACTCACGTGGTCAACAGCGCAGGTGTTTTGACGTCGTCTGCGGAGAAGTCCAACGCTGATCTGCAGGAAGCACGTTCAGAACTTGCAGAGTACCGCACTCAGATTGATGCAATGAATCAACACGCTTTGAACATGCATAAGCTGGCCGAATCTCAGAAGAAGGACTTCGAGGCGGAGATTGAGAAGCTTCGGAAGGAGCAGAGAGAGCTCATCCGGAATTTAAAGTCTCAACCTCTGGAGGGAACTCCTGGACTTATGATTCACTATGGTTCAGGGAAACCCATTCCACAATCCTCGAAGCCCAAGGGTCCAACCATTGTAGAGTTAGCTTCGGGAAGCAAGAAGCCTCAGCATTCATCAGATGCTGACGACGAGCATCTTCAGGCAGAACCTTTGAAGCCACCGGGACTCCCCGGCGGTGGACCTCCAGGAGATGACGATGGTGATGATGACCATGACGACAAGAGAGGTCGCAAAGACAAGAAAGACAGGAAGAAGGACCGCAAAACTAGTCGTGGCCGCTCGCGACGACGACGGCGAAGAGATCCTTCATCCTCACCTTCTTCATCATCGACATCCCCTACGACATCAAGTTCGGATTCTGAGAGTTCCTTTGCACGAAAGGTCAAAAGGGCCTTGGAGCGTTCTAGGACTAGTGATACTAAGGCCAAAGAGTCTGATAGGATCCTCGTACCTAAGTTCCCTCAACCCGAAAATTATAGGAATTGGAGAATCCGAGTAAGGGATGCCATAATTGCTGCTTCTGCTAAACCCGACCTAGCCTTTCAGTGGGTGGAGGAAGTGTTCAGGACAGATCAGTCTGTCGATGCCTTGAAGGACTCAGGTAAGTTCGTGACCCTGGACGCAAAGCTCATGTCTTCGCTCACCAACATCTGCGAAGGGGACTTTGCACGGCAACTTGACATCTTTAAAGAAGAACAAGCCAAGTCAGGGACACCAGCTAGGGGACGTCAAGCATTGCTCATGATTCATAAACACTTCAGTACAAGTAGGAAGCATGGTGCAGTGTACGACATTGAGGACCTCATGGCTGTTACCTTGGTCAATGATGATCTCAGAGGTTTCATCACCCGATGGGACGCTGTGATCGCTGGAATGACTTCCGAGCCTGATATGATGTGGAAGCAAGCTTACTTTCACAACGCCATCAAGAACTTCAAGCCTCTCTCTCATGATCTGGCTGTGTATGATCGCACACCGGAGGGGGAACCCAACCGCTCTTATGATTTTCTCATGAAAGCTGCAAGGGACTACCTTGAGAGGAGACGTCTTGAGAAGATGCGCCAGGCCACCAAGAAGTCTGTTTCAGGCAAAAGAGATGCAACGCCAGCACCCACGAGGCCTACATCCACGGGAAAGCCCACTGGCATTTGCTACGACTTCCAGGCTGGCAAGTGTACCAGGGGAAAGGATTGCCGATACCGACATGAAAAGGCGGACAAAGGCAAAGGCGGAGGTAAGAAAGGCAAGTCCAGGTCCAAGTCAAGGGGCGATGGTCGTTCATTGTCTCCAGGATCTAGGAACCAGGTGTGCAAGTTTTGGAAGGCAGGTAAGTGTCAACGAGGTAATGACTGTGCTTTCCAACACCCACCAAAGCCTGCAGCTGCATCTACAAAAGATGACAAGCGTGGAAAGAGCCAGAAAAAGAAGAAGAAGAACAGAAAGAAGAAGGGCGATCGCTCCAGATCGTCGAGTCGAGGTTCCAATTCCTCGAGAGGCTCTCAGAGTCTCAAGGACAAAGGGGGAAAACCATCTTCCTCTGGCTCAGCTGCAGTATGCCTGATGCGCGCTCTGATGATGGTCGCAGTCGTCAACCCTTCGACCAGCACTCATCGCGTGCCGGAAGGCATCGCCTCTCCGCATTGTTTCAACCAGCATTTTGCTATGCCAGTTACACCCAATCGCACTGTTTCATTTGGGGGCAACGATGAAATCTTCGAAGTTCCCATCGAGCAAAATTGTAATTTATATCCGTGCCAAGCCAAACAACGAACTTTCAATCCAGTTCGCATCACCAAGGACGATCGTACTCGTAAAGATACGATCGAAGCACGTGAAAGTGATGCAATACTTGCAGCACAGATGTTGCAATCAGCTGTCTTTCGGGAGTTGCATGGTAAGCTTTGCAAATGCAGCTTTGAATGTGACAGTGATATCGGCTGTCGCAACTGCATCCGTTCCGACCTGAATGCCCTGCCAGGACATATGCCGTCCCAGCAGCGTAACGCATCCGCTGAGATAGCATGGATTGCTGACACCGGTAGTGCACAGGACTTAGTTTGCAGCAAGATGATTCCCGATGACATCGTGTATCACTCTCATGAACCCCTTGAATTAATCACTGCAAATGGTTCCCAATCAGCTGACCAACAAGCTTCTGTTCACATTGATTGCATCGACAAAGAAGTTCATCCATATGTTCTTCCTGATACCCCGGCTGTAATATCGGTAGGGATGAGATGTATTCAAGATGGATGGGATTTTGTTTGGAAAAGCTTTAGTCGCCCATATTTCAAGAAGAAAGATGGAACTAAGATCAAACTTGAAGTCAAAGATTTTGTTCCTTATCTACCATCCAGAGATGGCCAGGTACCCGCTGCAGTAGGGATTCCGTTTTCATGGAACTCCGCTGCCGGGAACGGCAAGCCCATCATCTCACCTGTTCGAAGGTCTCGCATGTCAGTCGTCGGTGCCGAGTCCGATGATGAAGTCGAGGAGGTCGAAGTACCTTACGAGGCTTCCATCGCTGATGACGATGAAATTCCCGGACAAGCTATCGACGACCTCGAAGAATTCTTTCCTGGTGAACTTGCACCCGGGCCGCCAGCAGCCATGACACCAGACGTTGTCGAAGGTTCGGAAGATGAAGCCGAAGCTCCTGAAGAACCAGTTGACGGTCGACTTCAGTTGCCTGAACCAAAACCAGTTGATCGCGGTGAAGCTGCACTACGAGATGAGGCCAGGACCCTTAGGCACATGATGACACACACCCCGAAGAATCCTTTTTGTGAAACATGCAAGTGTGCAAAGATGTACAAACCTACCAAACGTAGCAAAGGGGAATCTTTGACTGTGGAATCCAACAAGTTTGGGGATCACATCACTGGGGATCATCTCGTGACTAGGGATGCCAACGAACAATCAATCGATGGTGATAGAGTTGCAATGGTCATGAAAGATGTCGCTACGAATTTTCGTTGGATCTATCCTTCAGCTAGAAGTCATGCCAAGGATTGTGTTTTAGCTTTTAGGCATTTCATTGCACCTGGTGAAGAAGTCGGAGTGTTCTATTCCGATGCTGCACCATCCATCAAGCTCGCTTGTCGGGAAGTTGGGTGGAGACAGAATACTAGTGTTGCTTATGTCTCTAAGTCGAACGCAGTCGCCGAGAGGAATCTCAGGTCCGTGCTTGAAGGGACTAGAGTAAACCTCGAACAGGCAGGGCTTCACCACTCCTATTGGAGTTATGCTGCACGACATTGGTGTATGGCACACAACATCCAGGACCACCCTGAAATCTTATCTCCTTGGGAGCTTCGTTTTGGGGAAAAGTTCAAGGGACCCAACATTCCTTTTGGGGCTCGCATTGACTACTGGACTGGGCCGAAACTTAAACCCAAGAAAGATTTGCGTTTTGACCCAACTTCAAATCCGGGTGTCTTTTTGGGATATGCCATGCAACCAGGTTTCGTTTGGAGAAATGAATTTCTTGTAGCATCATTGAAGGACCTTATGGAGAAGGATTTCAACGAATCTGTCCAAGTTGTTCGTGTCAATCAACTCACTGTACCTGATGGACCCTTTGTTTTCCCTTTGAAAGGTAGGTATAAGGCCATTAGGGAAGGTTTATACGATTCTCTTAGCCTTGATGCTCCACCAGATCCAAAGAAGATGGACGCTCAAACAATTGAAGACTTGGTTGCCCCAAGGAAAGCTGTTGAGCCAGGACCGGTGGAGGGCGAAGAGGAGTTTGAACAATTGATGCGTGAAGCTGGACTTGAGTCTGATGACATCGAAGTGATTGACCCCAAAACTGGAAAATCAGAATTTATCTCAAAGGATGACCCTTCGTACTACGACGCAAGTGGTTTTAAGGGTAGACGATATAAAGGTTCCTCCAAACCCAAGGACATTCCAACATTCCTTTGGCGGGGGGCCTCTAAAGCGGCTAGAGAAAGGGCCAAGCGTGAAGCCTTGTTGAAAGAGGCAGCTGAGAAGCATGATGCTGCAGTCGCCAAAGAACGTAAGTACAACAGGGTCATAGAACGTTTTGCCAATTCAGCTGTCAAAGAATCCAAGAGTGACGAACCATCAGAAGATTTCATTCCCGCAATGCCCGTCACCTATAATCCGGGGGGCTCGCATGGTGGAAACCATTGCCACAGAGACAAGCTTAAGGATCAGTCAGAGCTCATGTGCTTTCATTTTTCCAATGCTCTCGTGGCAAGACCAGTTGGACAGAAGGAGATCAACAACACTCCGGCTGCCCAAGCTGCACTTGACAAGGAATGGAATAACCTTACTAGTAAGGGTGCATGGGATTATTCCACTGTTAGGGACTGGGATGATGTTTCAAGGGAAGCCATTAAGAACAAGACCAAAGTTCACGTAGGCAAGATCTTCGAGATTTGTGTCGAGAAGGGAAGTGAGCTACCGCAGGGTGACCCCATGCGCAAGTTTAAGGGTCGCACCGTTTTCCAAGGAAACAACGTTAAGGACGAGGCGGCTGATGTTGCTTTGTTCGCGGAGCTCGGAAGTTCACCGGCCAACATGGAGGCAGGAAAAGCATTGGATGCTTATGGCTCCATGCCGGGGAACCGGACATCACAAGGTGATGGTAAGCAAGCTTACACCCAAGCATTGATGCAGGGAATTTTAACTTGGATCAGATTGCCAAGGAACCGATGGCCGAAGGAATGGATTGGTGTGTTTAAGGATCCAGTTGTTCTTCTTATTTTGGCATTGTATGGTCACCCTGATTCGGGGGGTCTATGGCAACGTCACTGTGAGAAAGCCCTTTATGCAGTTGGATTTCACCCACTCTATCCTGAATGTTGGCCTTCAATGTTTTGGCATCCGAAATTGAAGTTGTTGCTTGGAGTATATGTTGATGACTTCAAGATGTCAGGACCTTCCAAAAACATTGACGAAGGGTGGAAGTTGATTTCTTCTCAGATCGACATGGATACCCCAGAAGATGCCGGCAGATACCTTGGATGTGAACATGTATTCAAACAGAATGTCAAGCTTGATGTAAGTGCTCATCCATTTGCTCATGTCTTCGATGCTAGCATCCCAGATCCTTCTAGTAAGCCAGCCAGTCCGGCCCGCCGAACAAAGGACTACTGGGAGCACATGCCAGAGCTTGGAGTTTGTGTTCATCATCACCTGCAACCTCGCAAGAAGTTCCAGGACAAGCCGAAGGACAATACATCCTTCCGGGCGGGAACGCACCGGCTAACCGTGTGTGAGCCTTGTCAAACCCAAGATGAACCCAAAGAGTATGTTCATGATATGGGATCTCAAAACCCAACTGGACTTCCATTTTGGTGGACGGGATCAACCTACTTCGTGGACGAATCCATCAAAGAACCATCAAAAGTTTTGGCAGCTGCTAAGAAGATAAGAGACAAGTCAGGAGCAAAGAAAGCGGCTAGGGCACAAGGATTTACTTTTCTTGATGAACTTGAGCAACATAAATCCAAGTGCATGACAAAGAATGTCAACACGGTCGAATATGATATGCGACAATTCTTACAACAATGTCTTGACCGCTACGTTGAACTAGCAGGACCAAACGTTAAGTTCAAGAAAGTGTCAACTCCTTTCCAAGATGACAAAATTGCACGTCCCATAATGGACGAAGCAGAAGCTCGGGGGGAACTCCAGCCCATAGCATCACGTGTGCTAATGAAGGTGCTGTTCGCAGCACGAATGGCTAGGTTCGATCTTCTCCGTGCTACTCAGGGTTTAGCAAGTAGGGTTACAAAATGGTCACCTGATTGCGACAAGAGTCTTCACCGATTAATGTGTTACATACACACAACCCTTGATCGTACAATGGTTGGTTTCGTTGGGGATCCACCTGAGGCTTGCAAAACATGGTTGTTTGCAGATTCAGATCATGCTGGGGAACATGACAACAGATCTACAAGTGGTTGCCTCCTTGCTTTGGTAGGACCAAACACGTTTTATCCACTCACAGCTTTTTCAAAGAAGCAGACTTCAACGGCTATGTCATCGACAGAGGCTGAAGTCACGGCGGCAAACCTTGCGTTGCGTGCTGTTGGATTACCTTCCTCCTGCCTGTGGTCAGTCATACGTCACGCGGGGGGAGATAGCACTCAACAAAAGCCGTCCCGCAGAGTGGAAACTCGTGCCAAAAACCCCAAAGAGGATTATTGGGAGCACAGTCCATTCACCAACCAAGTTACCAGAGTTCATGTCAAACCCCGAAATAAACTGTATAACCCAATTGATTCGGATTGTCCAGTGAACCTTCAGGGATTGGCAAGGCAAAGGTACACTATCATGAAAACCAAAACTGGTGATGTTGAATTTGATTTGACATGGGACTGGACGACTCCTGATGCTGACATGATCTATGATTTCGAATGGACGGGGAAAACTGTCTTCAGGATACCTGGACCAAACGAAGTTGATTATGGGGTTGAGTCACGGGAAATCAGATCTGCATTAACTGATTTTAAGTACACGGGATCTGAAAAGCGGGGGGATGAAAGTGTGTACATGGCAGGACCCGGTAGTCTTGAGGTCATTTTCCTTGAGGACAACCAAGCAACCATTCGAATCCTTGAGAGTGGTAGGTCACCGTCATTTAGGCACACTGACAAAACCCAAAGATTGAATTTGTCATGGTTGTCTGAACAGTTCAAACGAAAACATTTCAGACTTGTCTATGTTGGTTCATCGCTTCAAGCGGCAGACATCCTCACCAAGCCTTTTACCAACTCCGAGAAGTGGGAATCAGCTCTGCGATTGATGGGTATTTCATCACAGCCCCTTCCACGGAAGGAGCCACAGAAGATGAAAGCCTGCGCAGGGGAACCTGCACCTTCAACAGTGTCGGGATCTCAGCAACGCGCAGGGGAACCTGCTTGCCCTTCAGTGGCGTCTCATAGCAGGGTACTTATTGAATTTTGTTGTGGACCTGATTCAAAGCTTGGTGATCGTTCAAGGAAGCATTCAAAAGATTGTTATGTCGTCAGATGCACAGAGGAAAGAGATGTTACATCTAGGTCGAACAGAATGGACATTCGGAATGAAGTTGTTCAAGCAATTGAGAGTTCAACTGTACAACCTTGTCCAGTTTTAATTTGGATTAGCATTCCCTGCACTGGTGGCACAACATGGTCATATGTGAACTTGCAACATGAATCAGCCAAACTCAAAGTTGAATATCACCGACATGTTTTTGAAAAGATATGGTCATCAATGGTCGATTTTCTCAATCTTATTCGTCATTTGAGTCCCAAGATTGCAATTGAATGGCCAGCCCATTGCATCTACTGGAAGTTTGACCGAGTTGAAAAGTTTTGTGGAAAACATCAGCTCATTAGAGTCACATTTGATGGATGCATGGTTGGTATTGTCAACAAAGAAGGTGAGTCTATAAAGAAACCATGGGCTATTCAAACCGATTGTGATTCAATTGTCACTGCATTTGATGGACTGTCATGTGATGGTAGTCATAACCATGTTCAAGGCAGAGGTCATGACTTGAAGGAAACTGAGTCGTATTCCTTTCAGATGACGGACATGATCCATCGAGCTTTCATTGCAGCGACCAGCTCAAAACCCGAACTGACGACTTCTACTGCACTCTGCGCTGTTTCGCTTTCTACATCATCTACCATGGCTTACTTTCGTCGCTTTCCACAAGCAGAGGTCGAGGAGGCAGACTATTCCGCTGCTGCGGATGCTGCTGGCATTCGACCCGGGGAACCGGAGTCCACTGAAGATGATTCGACTCTGGGGCCCAATGGAAAGGCGTGGTATGCGTTGACTGGGAGCATTTTTGGCTCTGTCACGCAGTGTCGTGTGGTAAACGAAGCTGATGTGATTTCGGATTTGACATCCATCATGGGGAACACTGACCATTCGCTGTTGGCCAAAGGCTACCTCCGCGACGTCAGCCCAGAAGACGCGAAGCTCCTCGACGGCGTTTCAAGCTTCTCGCTGAGAGGCATGGTATGCCCAGGGGAACCTGAGGCCAACTTCATCTTTGCCGGAGATTCTTCGATGGCACTTGTGGACATGGTCGACGGTTACGCTTCTACGCGCAGGAACATCGGCGAGTACATCAAGGAGAAGCCGGACCTCCTCCCACCAGGCCGCAAGACGGTCTGGCACGATCTCAAATGGGGTCGTGGGCTGCCTGACATCATCAAGGGCGTCGAGCACTCTCTTGAATGTTTGCAGCGGAGGGGAACCTCTCGCCCATCTGTCATTGTCATCTCTTATGCTGGCAACGATATTTTTGGGAACTACGGCTTCCTTCTCTGTGATTGGCTTGACAAGGAGATGGCATGCTACTCCCAAAAGCGCCGTGACGCAGCAAACGATCTCATGGAGGAAAGGGTCAATACCCATTTCTCCGCTTTGAACGACCTCGTTAAGCTGACGACACGTGCCGACGTTGGGAACATCGTCCTCATCATGCCATGGTACGGCAGGGGGTATGGGTTGCACCCCGATTTTGACCGTCAAATGATTCGCGAAGCTGAGGCTTTGAGGAAACGTGGGCTCTGCGTCCTCGATGCCACGTCGCTTATCAAGTGTACTACACGATACGACGGCCAGCACATGGAGAATTCGGAGCACAACCGTCTCCAGTGCATCCGCTTCTATTCCGAAGCTGGCGCTCTCGGCTATCATCTTTTTCGACTTCGGTCGTGCAAGCCATTGATTGAGATGGCTGAGATGAAGAAGCGCCGCGAGGAATCGCTGGCCAACCCTCAACCTGAAAACAACCCTCAATGGGAAGAGATGGAAGAAGTGTTGGTCTCCATGGACGTGGACGGTTGGGAGATCTATGTGAAGGAGACCCGACCCAAAGGGCAACGGCTTCCCAATGAAGTTGACCCCGCACGTGCCCAAGTCGCACAGGCTCCTACGGTGCAGGATGATGCCACTGTGGCTTCATCAAACTGGCAGCTTTTGGAGTCCGTGGATGCTGCACTGCCGGGGGAACCCGAGCACTTTGAACCGCATGAGATCAAAGAGCCGGAGGTGGATGGTGAGCTCATCGACGCCATCCTCAAGCCCTTCTTGGATCGGTTGCCTGGTGTTTCCGACGAGCGCGACATTGACGAGCCGGACGCTGACGAGGAGATTGTCTTCAGAGAACCCATCGTCGGCGGCTCAGCATCAATGTTTAGCCAGCGGAAGCTGCGCTCCCATCTGATGAACAAGATCCATGCTGTGGACTTCAGATTGGATGGTTCTGGCGTAGTGAACATCTTGGACACCGACGTCACACGTGACCCTGCCAAGCTTGAACTTCGGCAGGAATCCATGCAGCAGACCGAAGATGGTACAATCATCATTCGTCGCTTTGACCTGACGGATGAGGAGAAGCATCGTCAGATGGAACGGGAGATTTTTGAGGAGCCCAAAACCGCCGAGGAGAAACTTCGCGCGGGTGACCCTGCTGCCTCTGTCCAGATCGTATCGAAGGCCAAGTCGAAGGCGGCTTCCTCATCCGAAGCGGCATCATCTTCGACCGGCATCGCCCAGGTGATCGGGGATACTGTCAGTCAATTCATCAAACCCAAGATGAGGGATCAGGCCACGATGATTCAGCCGAAGCCTGTCCCGAAGATCCCAAAGGTCTCGACGGCGACGGGAACGTCTCCCATGGCGTCCCCAAAGCCCAGTCCGCCACCAACTCCGAAGAGTGCAACTGCGTCTCCCAAGCCGGAGCCACCTGCACTCCCAGCGGAAGCTGCGGACCATCCTATGCCCAAAGCTTTGCCCTTTAAGGCACCGCCTGCTTCGTTGACGACCACCTCACCGAGGGCACCTCCGCAGAAGTCATCGGCGCCTGCTGCTGCGTCTTCGTCGGAGCCTGCCCCGAAGATGGCCAAGAAGGAGCCGCCTATGGCCAGTGCTCCTCCCCCGGGAACGGGTGGACCTCAGCCTCCGGCTGAACCGCCCTTGCGACCAGAGGGATACCCCAAGTGGTATTTCTACTCCCCGGGAACGGGCGAGCGCAGGGAATTCATCGTTCGATGTACCGACCTGCCGGGCCTGAGGGACCTTGGAAGACTCAGTCATGATGATTTCAAATTTTCGAAGAGGGTGACCGGGCTTCTCCGTGGGTATGATCACAAATTCCTCGAGGCGCACCATCGCCATATTCCTCCTGAATTTGATGAGGAGCTGTACGTGAACTTTGAGTCCATGTACACGTACCTCCGAAAGCGGCATCGTGCTCAGCTTTCGCGACAGGACTTGTACCTGATTCTTCGAACTCAGGACAGGTTCATGTGCCGTATTCAGGCTGGAATTGTCGGGGAACTGACAACCATGGACATGCCATACCGCATCACCCACGTGAAGGCCTGCCAAGGCCATGACCAGTCGCTCATTGACAAGGTGGGACGGCTCCATTGGTTAAGCAAATCATCTCGCTTGACTACCAGTTCACGGTCGAGGACTTGAAGAAGGGATTCTACCCCCAGGGTCCCCATTTATCCTCACCTGGCGGAAGCCGAGGTCCCAGAAGAGTTTAAGGTTATTTACCATTACACTTCATGGGACTCCCTCCAGCAGATCATTTGCACGGGGATTTTTCCAGGGGCCACTTCATGCAAGGGTCATGCTTATATGACCCGCCATGCGCCTTGGGAAATCGAAGGCAAGGATCCAGGCGTCAGAACGAATAGACCGCTGTGCATCGCGATCGACACCGATTGTGCTCTGCACTATGGTCTTCGCCTGGTGGAAACCTTGGCCGGTGCACTCATCACTGAGGACTGGGTGCCCAATCATTGCCTCATCTACGCATTCGATTGCGAGAAGTCGCAATACCTTTGGGCGAACCATGGCTACAACGGCGTGAAGAAGTACCTTCGGGACAAGGCCTCCGAGAACGCTCTCACTTGGCAGGAGAACGAGGCTCGGAAGGGCACTCCCAACTACGACGAACTTGAAAGGTACGAGGTTTCGGACCTGGAGGTGTTGAAGAACATGTTCGTGAATGAGTACGATCAGTGGAAGGATGTCATCACCTTGCGACGTCCGCTCATTTACAAGGAAGTTCCGACACCATATCCTGTCGTCGATAAGTTGCTCCCGAAGTTCAAGCAAAGGCCGCTCAACTTCACCAATCTCCTTTGTGTGGCACGCAAGCCGACGGCAACTGCTGCTGGCTTCGACATCGCCCCGGACAACGCGCGGGAACGCCGTTCTGATCGCTTCGATCAGGAGGCATTTGACCCTTCCGCGGAGGGGAACCTCACGCGCTGGCGGTATGTCTCGATGTTGGCTATGCCAGAATTGACATGCCCCCGGTGCAGGAAGATCTTTCCTGAGGGGATGTTGGTGTGCCTTGCATGCGGCTTGTCGCTTGCGACTATGTCTGACATGCGCCGTGCGTGCCAGGTGTTTCGCTTGGAAGAGTTGGCGGAGAAGCTGGGCTTCGAGCTGACGTTGGACCTTCTGGGCGACGACGACGTAGCAGGCACCACCCAAGGTGCCAAGCAGATCAGATCTGCTGCGGCAGTCCTCAAAAATCACGCCCGTTCATATATGAAACAGGCGAGAAAAGCTGGACTGACCTTGCTACAGCGTCTGGGAACGGACGCCCATTACGCCTTTAATTGTGCGGTCCAGGACCTTACACCTCGGTGTATGCATTGGATTACAGTTTTGGGCACTGTGGTGCTTCCCTCCATCAAGCGCACGCGAGAGGAGATCCGAACTGGAAAGATTCGGCAGTACAAAGCGCGTATGTGCATGGTAGCATACGAGGAGGAACAGATGAAGACGATCATTGTGGATGATCATGTCCTCATCTGGTACAAGAACCGCTTTTACAGAGCCAACCAGTTCGCGGCCGCCTATGCCTTGATTCCGGTGGCCGAGCGTTTCGAGGTCTTGAGCGTCGCCAACACGACGTTCCAATCCCTTGCGTTGTCCAAGCAGGATGTGTATGCCGACATTCTCAGCTATGTCGATGACATCTTGCGCCCCCTCACGGAGGCCAAGGACACGGAAGGCGGAAGCCGACCCCTGCCTGCAACGAAGAAGCAGAACCCAGATGTCACCAGGTCCTCGCGTCCTGGCTACGGTTCTCATCAGGGGCCCACTCATGGCTACAGTCAGCAGGAATGGAATGACTACTACAATCAGTGGACTGACCACGAGTGGGAAGAGTGGCGCCGTCGAAACCAAGGCCATCAATATCGGGATCGACGTTGGTCGGGCTATCGCTGAGGCACCGCGGAGGGGAACCTCTCGCCTGGTGGATTTATCTTCATCTGAGGCGGGGCATTTTCCTCTCATTGCACGGTGTCGCACAGCGGAAGCTGTTGCCTTTTCGGATTTAATTCGGTTAGGCGATTAGCTTCATTTGCACAGGTGGGTGAGCGATTCCACCATCATTTCCAACACAAGTGTGCTAAGTCGGAATTTTTGCCAACCTAGTCAAGTTCACAAAAGTTTCATTAATGCTTTGAATGTATATAATTTGAAGCAGGCATTTGGCACTCATCTTATTCTTGCCATGGTTCCTTCTTGCATAGCACACGGCTGGTAGTTGCATGAACCGCAGAGCGGAAGCTCTTGCCTTGCGAAGTTAAGGCATCTTTGAAGCATTTCTGAAAGCTTCCCTGCGGGTTCACATCGAAACCGAATTCAGCATTTTGCTTTAATTCATAAAGCTTTGCTTTGGCAAGCTCCCGGGCGTCCACAAGAACTTTTGATGCCGCGTGGAAACGCAGGCCTATGTAACGGGCCAAGTCCTTTTTCCACTGTGCATGTTCGACCGCAAGCCCGGTAGAGCCCAAAACTTGATACTGCTGCATTCGACCGAATTGATGTTCACTGCATCCGTTGGCCTTAATACTTGAAGTCGCGCCGAACGTTATGCATTGTCACTTTTGCTCTTGTTTGTCAACCTTTGCAACACTGAGGTGAAAGCACGAAAGCATTACCGAAGGATAGGCGATGGTCGGGTTTGGGGTTTTTGTTGTCTGTTTCACTAATTGGTTAACTAACGGCATCCCTTACTGACTGTACATAGCCTAATTTGCAGCTTCATCTCCCGTAGCGGTAATTACACTGCACGGGGGGTGTTGTTGCACAGTAGTAATGTATGCACTAGCTTTTCACCCCTCCATACTGTGTTGCACTGGCTCAAGAAACATGCTGCGGCAGGGTTGCAACTAGGTGTAGTATCTGTATCTTATTTGTGGTACATACCGGCTTGTTACCCGTTTCTACATAAAGCAAGGTCATTTCATATAAAACCTGGGTTTTACATTTTATAGAGAAAATACCCTTGGTTATGCATTCTATAGCACCTATTTTCTCTATAAAATGCTTTGCTAATGCTGCAGGGTATCAAACACAGGGGATTATATATATATTTTATTATATATGTGTGTGTGCATGCATGCAGGCAAACATACATAGATAGGTTATGTTCGACGATAGTGCTGCCAGCGTGTTCGGACCTGGAGTTGCTCAGTTCACGGGGTCTTGCAATGTACCCGTGTGCGCAGTATTAGGACTTATATGGACTTACTTGAATGAGGATTATTCCTAGAGGCTTAGTAGAATAGCTGTGCGCCCTTTGTTCGCATGCTTGTGTATGTGCGTTCCAAGGCCGGGGCTGTGTTTGCTTGAATCACGTTCTTCGTCGTGGGTCTTATATGGTGTGGTGTGGGTTTGGGGCGCGGTCTGACTTTCTGATAGATGTTGCAGCTAAAGGATGCCGCGGCTGCATCCATGTTCGTTGTCATGGCTTTGTTCTACAGGATGCTGGTGTTTATGATTGTGAGCGGTCCGGTTGTGTTGTGATGGAGGTCGCAATGCTGATGGCACGGTGTCCGCCCTGGTTGGTCGTTGTGACGCTGTCCCAACATCACAGCAACTGCAGTGTGGAGCTGCGCAGTGTCTGCCATGCCCATGATACAGGCTTTGTGGCTTGCGAGGAAGTTTTTCGAGGTGTGAAGAACGCCATGCGTCCGGGTCCTGCTGACAAGGACGGTTTGGGTCATGATGCCTTCGATCTTGTCGTCTTGTTTCTTAATGCAGCGCTTGGAGAACTTTGAGCATGTTCTGAATGTGCCTTGCCATGATGAATCCCTTCATGTGGCAAGTGATGTTCTAGTCCTGTCAAGTGCTGCATGATGCAGCAGCCTTGCAGATACTGTGACAGATGCGGGACCGACGTGGGGCCCACAGCGGCATATTGCCATGGCCATGGTGGCGTTGTGTTGGGAGCATGCTGTGAAGTTGCAGAAGGATGATACGATGTCACATCGTTGGAAGGTGATATCATGCTCGTGTATGTTGTGACAACGTTGTATTCTCTCAGGCCGCGTGATGCATTGCAATGATTTTTGTGTTCTAAATCATCCTGGTTCGATGATTTCCGAGGCTTCAGTCCTGGATGTGTTGCACTATCCCGGAAACTAACTCTGTGAATTTTGCGGCTTCATCATCCGCCACAAAAGGGGAGGTTAATGGCAGGTGAATCCGAATGTATGTTGGTCACCTCCGAGGAAGTGTTTGACCAGAAGCAGCTCCTTGTGCTGCACATCATTGGTCTCTTGGTGGTTGTCCTGGCAACTGTGACTCTGCCGTATTTGACGGCGGGGAATCTGATTGTCTTCACGGCTATCAGGTGAGGCTTTCAATGGCTGTGATCATTAGATCAGTGGAGGTTCCCTAAGTCATAGGGGTACCCCAAGTCATCCAAGTCATGGATGACCATGATTTAGTTTTATTTGCAGTACTATTTAAACCCATGGTGACTTGGGGTACCCCCCCATTTTGGGAAACTTCCATATCTTTGTAGCATTGAGCCCACTCAGATTCCGGTTTCCATTCCTTTTCCAGAATCTCCTGATCAAAGAAAGGAAAAGACTCCTGACCCAACTGAAAGCAACGCACATGAATGAAGCATTGCGAAACGCAGGGAAATCCTGGCACTTGGCGCAGGTTTATCTATGGTCTTTTGATGAACATCACAGCTCTTCAGTGCATCTACGTACAAGAGCGGCTTCCCAAAGATCAAGGCAATCAAGCGCTTGTCCTGAGCAGCATCACATACAGTCTTGTCACCATGCTGATGGCTTGGTCATGCAGCGGACTCACTTTGGCGATGGACTGGAGGTTGGAAGCTCTGTTTTGGTGCAGCGCACCCCTAATCTTCGCTCTTGCTGTTGGTTTTCCTGATTGCTGGAAGATTGTGCAGTCGCTCCCGGTGGCCGTCCGCAAAAAGCTCCGCAACATTCAGAAACCTTCCGTGGCAGAAATTGAAAGCGGCGAACGTAAAAACCTGACCTTTGCAGAGAAGAGAAACATGGTGTTCTGGCTTTGTTGGTAAGACGTAATTTTCGTTGCGAACTTAGTCTACAAATTCACAACGTAGGACTTGCTCCGGCAAGCGATTTGTTCTTCAAACTTCACTCAATGGAGGAAGCGTAGTAGATGGCCTTGAAACACGTGAGTCGCGTGAGCCGCAGTCATAGCCTACCGTTGCGTCACCAACGACCTCATGATTTCCTATAGCCACACTGTAGTCACTGTAGTCACTGTAGTCACTGTAGCCATGGCTGACAAAGCCAAAGTTGAAGATCACTCATCGTGATCGATGAAGTCGTAGAGGATGTTGATATAAATCTAATCTAAACATTTTGCGGTTTTGTTTTTTTAAATCATTTTAAACCAATAGGTTTTGTACAAAGAGTGTTCCACAAGAGCCATCATGACTGCTGCAGCAGTGTGTTTATGACTAGTTAAAATGCTGGGGAAAGATTGCGAAAGTGTTTCTCACAACATGCAATTTGTGTCAACTTGGTGCTCAGTCCGAACAATACGTTCCATGCTTCAAAGCCAGTGGCAGTAGCAGGAAGATTGTAGCCCACCTTGAAGCCATCCGAGGCAGCGTTGGCTGTTGCGTTTCTCGCTTGTGGCTGCGGCTTCTACGGTCTAACCTACTCAGCTGGACAACTCTCTCCTGACATTTACATGAGCTGCTGCTCGGATTTGAGATGAACATATTGGCCTTGCCATGATCTCTGCGCGTCTTTGCTTATTTTTTGGGTTTACTTTGACGAGCCTTTGAGAACAATTAAGGTATGCTTTTGCATGGTGGTGACATTCTCGGCTACTTGCTGGCTCTCACAGCAGACAAATACGGAAGGAACAATGTCCAGGCGGCTGTCTAGAGGGGCGCAGGGTGGCCCAGGAACCTTTAGCTAAGTTTTCAAGCCACCACGCGTTAGCATGTACAAAGGGAGAATGTTCATGGAAAATCCAAAGCTCCGGGACCCACACAGTGCCAGGCGTTTTGCTTCTTCGCAGCTTGCATATGCTTAATGCTTTGCAGCGCAGGGGAGCCCGGAACTCCCTTCGTGCTATCATTTGCGGTGGTCGGGCGTTTGTGCTTGGACGTTGGCATCACGACTATCTATGTGGCTTTGGCCCAGATCTTTGCTGGTCGCGCTTCGAAGGTTGCCTTCACCACATGTGAGCCTACATTACGTCTGGGTGGAATCATTGCTCCCTTAAGTGGAACATGGCCCGCATCGGTGCCACATCTGACACAGCGGGCATGTCTTTTTCCTTTGTCCTTAAACCTGTATAAACTCATACACAGTTCCCCGTGTTGCCTCCGATCTGTTGCGCCTGATCAGTGATCAGATACAGAATGGCTCACAAAATGTAAATCTGAATCTAGAATAATGTCTATAGTCTATAGACATTATATAGACATTTAAGCAATCTTGCTTTTTGATGCTTTTTTTGGGTTGTTTATGGTCCCCGCGTTGGTTTGCAACCATTCAGGTATCCTGTCCGCTCTTTGCCAGCCTTTGCCTAGCGGCAGCTTGCTGTACAATGACATTGCCTGAGGGTGCCCCGGATGTCAACGATGGGAATGATGAAAAAGCACAGCTTTCAAAAGGAAACAGCGAGAGCAGTGAACTGGCCTTGGTGAATGAAGAGACACAATTGTTTACAGACGTTGTGGCTTGACAGACCACAGCAGAGACACATGGCCAGTCCTTGTGTCCAAGATTTATTTGCATTCGATTAGTGCCCCTTCGGATTGAGGCAGCTTGATGTTGTTGGAACTAGCTAGGAGCCAGGCTTAGTTGGCTTCGTTAGCCTAGCATGAGGGGCACGACCTATCTGTTTTAGGACGCATCCAACGAGTCTTGATCTTGGATGTGTCGCTGCCGCGCTTTTCCTTCCTGGGTTTGCGATTCCTCATTCGTGAACTGGCCATTATTGCCAAGCAATGCTGGTGCCGGGAAACGTGGTTGACTGTCATTGTGCAGCTCGGAAAAGACCGCGTGATTTGATTCGATGTTGCTAACGTGATTGTGGGATATTGCGGGGGCAAATTATTGACCACATTGACCTGCCACAGCCATTAAAACTTTTGATGTATAATTTCCAGTAGAACCGCACAAGGCGGTGGCGGAAGTTTCAAAAATAGGAGACCTATAGGAGAGATTGGTTGTTGTGAATCACGGATGGCAGAGCGAAGCCACTGATGGACCGAAAGGTGGTTGGAGTTGGAGCTGTGTTTTTTGGAGTGGCTGCAATGGTTGCAGTGGTCACCTGGTCGGTCACCTCACCCACAACTGCTGGATGTAGTGTGGTGTAGCGCAGCTGTAGTTGTAGTTATAGTGTAGTGGAGCTGTAGTTGTGGTGTAGTGTAATTTGAGTAGTGTAGTTGCAGTTGCATTTGTGGTGGTGTAATGAGTGTAGTGTAATGTAATGAGATGTAATGTAATGCAATGTGGGGTAGAGTAGTGCAGTGTAGTGTAATTGAGTGTAGTGTGGTGTGGTGTGGTGTAGTGTAATGCAATTAGTGTAGTATAGTGTAGTGTAGTGTGGTGTGGTGTAATGCAATTAGTGTAGTGCAGTTGTAGTTGTAGTTGTAGTTGTAGTGTGGTGTCGTATTATGTAATGTATCGTAGTTGCAGCTGTAGCTGTAGTTGTAGTTAGTGTAGGGTGGTGTAGTGTAGTGTCGTGTGGTGTAGTGTAGTGGAGTGTAGTTGAGTGTAGTGTACTGTAGTGTAGTGAAGTGTAGTGTATTGAGGTGTAGTGTAGTGGAGTGGGGTGTAGTGTAATGTAATTAGTGTAGTGTAGTGTAGTCTTAGGTAGTTGTATTTGTAGTTAGTGTGATGTAGTGTAATGTCGTGTAGTGTAGTGTAATGTCATGAGTGTTGTGTAGTGTAATGAAGTGTAGTTGCAGTTGCATTTGTGGTTGTAGTTGTAGATGTAGTGCAGTGTCATTCAGTGTAGTGTAGTGTAGCGTAGTGTAGTGTAGTGTAGCGTAGTGGACTGTAGTGTAGCGTAGCGTAGTGTAGTGTAGTGTAACTAGTGTAGTGTAGCGTAGTGTAGTGTAATGTAATGTAATGCAATTTAATGTAATGTAATTAGTGTAGTGTAGCGTAGTGTAAATGTAGTATTGATGTAGTTGTAGTTGTAGCTGTAGTTAGTGTAGTGCAGTGCAGTGTAGTGTAGTGTAGTGGAATGTAGTGTAGTGTAATGTAGTGTAGTGTAATTGAGTGTAGTGTAGTGGAGTGTAGTGTAATGTAATTGAGTGTAGTGTAGTGGAGTGTAGTGTAGTGGAATGTAGTGAAGGTGTAGTTGTAGTTGTAGCGTAGTTTATTGGAGTGTGGTGTGGTGTAGTGGTGGTTGTAGTTGAAAATGCTACAAAACCCTCACGTTTTGCTTAGTTTTGAGAAGGTGCCCCATCCCTTGCGCCTGCCACGCGAAACGACACCTGAACCTCCAAAAGTGGCGCGTACATGTGGTGTTTTGTACATTTTGACTTCGACATGTGCTTCGCGCCACAACGGCGTGCGCTTTTTCGACACCTCAACTTCCAAAAGTGGTCCGGAGCTGGTGTGCTTTGTACATTTTGACTTCGAAATGTGCTTCGCACCACAACGGCGTGCACTTTTTCGACATCTCAACGTCCAAAAGTGGTCCGAGAAGAGTGTGTTTTGAACATTTTGGCTTCCAAATGTGCTTCGTGCCACAGCGGCGTGCACTTTTTCATCGCTCATTTGGCCAGATGGCTCCGCACCCGCCGCTTTAGCGAGCCTACTTTTCGACCCTCCGGAGCCTCAAATCATCGAAAAAACACAGTGTTTCGCGACTTTCCTACCTTTTCGCGCATCTGCATCTTCTTTCTTCTGACTCTTTCTCTTCTCTCATCTTCTCTCTTCTACTCATCTCTTCTCTCTGACTCTTCCCCTCTCTGCTTTTCATCTGTCCATAGTGTCGGAAGTTTGACTTCTAAACTTCCTTCGATTATTCAGGTTTTCCTTGGACAATAGGGGAATGTTTCGAAATCCACTTTTTGGCAATCTATTTTTCTATAGATTTTTAATAACTATATAAAGGGATTTAGTCATATTTGAAATCGAGTTTCTTTCTTTTTATTTTTAAGTTTTTTCATTGGAATATTAGGGGTGCCCTAATACTAAATACCCCTAATAATAAAAATAGATCACCGTGTTTACCATTTGGGGGGTTAGTAATAAGTAGTAATAGGGAGAGAGGGTTATTTAAGGAGCACTAGGGAACAGTTTGAGTTGCTTCGAAATTGGGTTTTGCCTGGCTTTGCCTTCTTGAACTCTTGAACCACCAGGCTTTATCATGTATAATCAATGCGGTAAACACAATTACTAAAACCGTCCCCAAAATCAGCGTAAATTGGAGGTATAAATCCACATTATGCATTTTAATCCCTGCCGACCGCTACACCCAAACAGTCACAGCCAGTTGAGGTGAGATCCCCCTTTGTTTCTGATGGGTTTCCTATCGTTTTTCGGCGCTGTCCTGATCCGCTCCTGGGTGAAGCCGGGCCAAAGCGGACATCATGAAATTCACGTGGCATTTTCAGCCCTGAAAAGGGGCAATTTGTTGTTTCGGTCCATCCCTTTTCGTAGCACTTGCGGAAGTTTGACTGTCGATGCCTGTCTTGAAGGAGGGGACGTTGCAGGGACTATTCAAAAGGTAATCAATGCCCAACCCCATATTGGTTGTTGCTGGGGTAGGGTCATACCATCCGGTCGAATGAGGATCATTGACAAATCATTGGCAAATCCAAGTAAGTCTGAACCCCTATCAAACCTACTTCCATCTTTCACGGGATGAACATCCATCAGCATCAGCTAGTTCGATGTCAACACATGTCAACTACAACCATTTGGACCCCTATTTGGATCCATTTGGATCATTTGTCACCCGCCCCCGAGGCAGAAACTTGATATAACTGTTTGATTTTTTTTGAGAATAGCATCTCTAAACATAGTTTCTACATGCTTCTACAAATGGTAACAACATGACTGGTGGGTCACATAGAGCAGGCTATGTTTCTCTATGGGGTAGCGTCCCTATAGAGAGTATAAGCATATGCCAACTATTGCCAGCTGGTGGCGTCACGATTTCTGAACATAGTTCTCTAAAGGGAAACCATAGCCCTCACATTTCAACTAAACAAAACAACCACAACCCAAGACAGACACATCAGACACGACTGCAAGGGGTGGCATGACAGCACCCTTAAGCTAAAGGCGGTTGAAGCTGCACCTATGGCATTCTCACCACGTGATGACACCTTTGACATTCTGGGACAGCCAAATTAACGTGACTACCAGCTTCAAGGAGAAGAATCACCCAGTTCGATCATAACGCCAAACATCCCCAATCAACCTTCCGGGTATAAGGGTCCAGTAGGGATATATCATCTTGAAGGGTGCCGAAATGCAACCCGTTCGAGGGCCTAGCACTCTATAAACACCACCACCTGAAAAGGAGAAAGGCACGACTTTGTGACATGTGTTCATATCATGGGTATTAATCGGACTTGCAGGCCTCGACTCAACGATTTTCCGCCGTTGGTGCCGCTCCCAAATTTAGAGATTTTGTCGGAAAAAAGTGCTGTCAGTGGGACAATTGGGACATGCCTTGGGCCAGGTTGAAACAAGCGTCATCTAAAAGTGGCTCAAGGGAAACGACCACAAGTGCCTAAACGTTGTGGGTTTTGAAGACTACATTAGGTGTAGCTGCCAATTCAAGGTGCCAGGTGCAAGTTTCCATGTCCATCTTGGCTCTGTTTGGATGTGTCTGGTCTTCTAGGATAGATGGTTCGCGCACCAGGGAACCAGGCAAAGTTTTGCACTGCTTGGATTGCTTGGATTTTTCGGGGGCACGAGTTTAAATGTAAATGTAAACATATATGTAAGCTAGTGTAATCAGTGTAATCAAATGTGGCAAGGCGGCTGCGAATTGAAATTTAGGCCCCCATACAACTTCAAGATACAAACTGCCAAGTTGAAATCACAGTTAAAATCAAAAGTCTCTCAAGATGCCATGGCTGTCACCTCTGCTTGTTGGATTATGGCAATGGGCCAATCGTATTTTGCATGGGGTGGGAATGTGTGGCAATCGAACATATCGCGATTTTCTTGACCTGTTCGCACCCTTTTTCGAAAAGAAATAGCCAGGTCTCAGACATCCAGTCCGTGACACTACACTATACTTCTTCCAAATTTTAGATGGTTAGTTACTACAGTACTAAAACTATGAGGTAAAACACAATTTTTTATGGGTACTTGGAGGGTCTAGGTACTGGAAAAAAAACAAGTTCGATCAGAAGATCATCTTTCACGCCCATTTTCTCCCATGATCCTTCCAAGCACGATAAGGATCTTTCCAAGACAAACATCTGCAAAAAGCTAGAAATTTCATTCTATCAGTAGGTTGACCTGAGTGCATGTGTCTCCCGTAACAGTTTTTCCACACTGCTCGGCTTCCGTTTCAACGTTTCGGCACCAGACCGCCGCAACGTAGCTAGATGGGCCGCGAAAAAATGCAAGAATCAACAGCCCAGGAGTCGCCATACCGCATTTGCCTACATCCTTTTTGTTTAATTTCTGTGATCATATCTGAAGCACCGATTCTGGTTCCATTTCACTGACTTACCCATCTCAGCAACTGACCGGTACGTTTTCAGTATGTCATTGCATGCCACAAGCACAGCCACTGACATTCGATCCGCGGAGCCTGTCGATACCAGCCGTGCCATCGATCAAATTGCCAGCAGCCCAGCGGCGTGACATGGTGGTGGTTTTGGGATGTTTCCTGGGGGTCCTGTTGAACTTGGACATTTGAAAGAGGGGTCCCTGCATTTTTTGTGGATGAACTATATGGTTTTCATTCTTTTTGGTGGAAACTCACCGGGAAACTTAGCCCAGAAACATTGAGGAAACCGAGTGCCCTACCCCAGCTGGGTGCTCTGTGAAACTCATGCGGCAGCTGGGTTGAAACCATGCAGGTTGAGGGTTCAGGGGCTGATTTACCCAACAGAAATGGTGGAGGAATGGCTTTATTGGGCAGGATTTATCCTATAAAATCGACCGTGGTTTGGAGATCCCCAAATCGTTTGGATCGTAAGAGCTCCTGGCGAATTGGGTCTACGATGCCCCCATGACAGGATAGTAGTTCGATGACATGTTCCCCGTCATTTCCAGGTTTCCAACCGTTCTACCTTTTGGAGTATTACACATATACACATATGATCTATTTATATCTATCTTTCCCTATATATATATATATCTCCCATATATCTATATATATATATATATCCCATATATATATATCATAGATTGTCATAGTGTAACTAATGGGATGCTTTTCCACTGCCGAAGCGCCAGCGCCTTTCTCGAGGTCGCCATGGTCGGAGACTCAAGGAAAACAAGTGGATCAAAGGTCAACACTTGTCGATAGAAGTCTTCATGACATTAATGACTTCATTTCTTGCCAGAGATGGGACATGGATATGATATAATGTGGTGAAAACAATCATAAACCACCCATTTGGGAATGGCTTCCACCTATTTATGGTGAAATCGGGAATTGTTTATTTTGGTTTTACACCAACATTACTAATCAAAACAGCGTTTTACATTTTTGTTCTTGGCAAGATGTGCAAGATCAAGATGGCTGAAGACGATATCATCGGGGCTTCTCGGGGCAACCTTCCTAAAGGAAGGGGGCGCCACACGATAGACAAGTTGAATTCTAGCATATTATAGCTATGTTAATTGGACTGTGGGGGTTCTAATGCTTATGCCATGATATATCTATAATTCGATTTGATGGGTATGCCAATCCAACAAACATCATTACAGCGCTGGCAACCGCCAGTGAAGCTGAGTCCAGAGACCCTGTCGGAATCTGTAGGATAGGAATATGCGGATATTGCAACCCCAAAAGATAGAAAAGTAAAATCCAATTTAAGAGGTGGTGAACTACTTTTTCGCGTCCTTTTGGGCTTACTGTAAATGATGGCTGGTTGTCAAATGGTTTCATGACATGGGGATACGTGAACAACAGTTAGCACTTAGCAAAGTTGGAGGCCATAACTAGATTAACTAGGATTCGTGAGGACGTTTGCTAGAAATATCGAACTAGTTTAGCGGCTTAAAAACCATCTTACAACATCCTACCTGGGGGGCACCACCTTGTAGAATGGTGATTTCATAGGAAAACGCCAGGCAAAGAGAGCATGGCAATACATTTGGGGAATGAGGTTCCAGGGCTGCCTGGTGGTGCCCTCACAACTATGCTAAGTTGGTTTAGAAAGCATACTGACTGGTAGGAACATATAGTAAAGATATATCCACCATACACCCTAGTTATTGGAGATACGTTCGCCAACTTAGCGAGAACGAAATGGGCGATACCACCTCCACAGAAGATACGAACCTCCGCCTTGGGCCAAGGTGTTCCCCATGGGCCCCATGTTGGTGCAGCGCCCGGAGAGTAGAAAAGGGGGGAACCTAGGAGAAGTACTTCATGCAGTACTTGACAGATCTTCATAGGTCTGGAAGGCTAGGGATAGCTTGAAACGATTCAGCAACAAAATGAAGATCAAACAGCACACAGGCACACAACCCAACCGTCTAAGAATGTCTAAGAGTCTATTCTGTGAATGATTGGGGTCAAAAGGGTACCAGGGTGAACTGGCTTGTGCCCGAACATTGGTTCCAGGATCCCTGGACCGGTCAATGTGACCTACAACTGGAGGATGGAACATCCCCTGCAGATAAGCGAGATATTCTGGAGAAGTGGATGTTCAAATGCCATGTTCAAGCTACCATTTGGTTGGGAAGCTGCTGGTCTCCCCATTTAATAGATAATATAGACACCCCCTCCTTCCTATACTGGATAGGGCATTAAAAAGTGGAGGATGATTCTAATTCTAATATATTGTAAATTGCACTTGAATGGCAGGCTCAGCATCAGCGGGTTGGGGTGGTGACCACCTCATTTAGCTTCTAAATTTAACATGGACCCCAAAAATGATCAAACGTAGACCCTCCAAGCACCCTGATAAACATATAAACATGTGCTCGGAAGATGACGTTCCTATTGATCATGGCTGTTTTTGGGGTTCCATGAGAAGGGGTTCGATGGGGCGTATTGATTGTTTTTATATATATATATCACCGTTTCTGTAGCTTGAAGCTTGCCTCTTTTGGTCGGTCACAGCGATGCTTCCAAAATAATGCTTTGCTGCTATACTCAACCGAAGGAAGTTTAGAAGTCAAACTTCCGACAACATGGACAGATGGGAAAGCAGAGGTGGGAAGAGTCAGAGAAGAGAAGAAAGAGAAGAAGAGAGAAGATCAGAGAAGAGAAAGAGTTAGAAGAAAGAAGATGAAAAGGTGCGCGAAAAGGTAAGAAAGTCGCGAAGCACTGTGTTTTTCCAATGGGTTGTAGCTCCGGAGGGTGGAAAAGTGGGCTCGCTAAAGCGGCGAGTGCAGAGCCATGTGGCCAGATGAGAGATGAAAAGTTGCAGGCTGTTGTGGTGCGAAGCACTTTGCAAGTGAAAAAAAGCTAAAAACACTTCACGTTCGAAGCACTTTTGGAAGTTGAGATGTCGAAAAAGTGCGCGTCGTTGTGGCGCGAAGCACATTTCCAAGTCACAATGTTAAAAACACACCACACGGACCACTTTTGAAGGTTCAGATGTGGTTTTGCGTGGCCGGCGCACGGGACCCTGCACCCTGCCAAAAGTGAGCAAAACCAGAGGGTTTCGTAGCATTCCAAAAACGATGGCAGGTGTGGGGCATTCGAAGAGGATCTGGAAAGATGCATTTCGCCTGGCAGGCGCATTACAAGAGACATGTTCATCAGAGATGTTAGGGGCCAGGGTGCCAATTTCCTGAGAGGGGTTGAATTTTGGAGCGTCTGATCTTCAGGTTTGCTGAGATGATTTTGCGTGACAGGTGCAAGCACTTCGTATGACCTGTCATCACTTTTGCGAGGCAGGCGCGGCACTTTACACAGGTGGACTGGAAAAATCGCAAAACGAATTGGTACGAGGCCGTCAGCTCCACACTCAACTTTCCATGTTTGAAGGAAGTCTCGCAGAATTGCTTCGTTTTTGATGTTGCCAACTTCAAAAATTGATGACATCTCGAAAAATTGCTTCGTGTTTGACGTCATCAAGGTCAAAGATTGAGGAAGTCTCGCAGAATAGCTTCTTTTTCAAGCTTGCATGTAGACAGATAGATAGATCGATGGATAGACAACTACAACTACCACTACCACCACTACTACACTACAACTACAAATACAAATCACTACGCTACATTTCACTACGCTAGTTGCACTGCATTACACCAATTACACTACACTAATTACATTAAAACTGCAACTACTACTACTACTACTACTGCTACTACTGCTACTACTGCTACTACTGCTACTACTACTATTGCTACTGCTACTGCTACTGCTACTGCTGCTGCTGCTGCTACTACTGCTCGTACTACTGCTACTGCTACTACAACAACAACAACTACAACTACTACTACTACTACTGCTACTGCTACTGCTACTACTACTACTACTACTTCGACGACGACGACGACGACGACGAGGACTACTACTATACTACTACTACTAGTACTACTGCTACTACTACTACTACTGCTGCTACTACTACTACTACTACTACTCCTGCTACTACTACTACTACTGCTACTACTACTACTACTACTACTACTACTACTACTACTACTTCAAGTACAACTAGAACTACACTACATTACAGTACACGACAACTACAACTACAACTACACTACATTACCCTACACTACAGCTACAACTACAAATGCAACTACCCTACATTACACGACACTGCGCTACACTAATTACACTACACCAGAACTATGACTACAGCTGCAACTACACTACTTCTCACTACACTACACTGCACTACACTAGACTACGCTACACTAGGCTACATTACGCTAACTACACCACTCCACAACTACAACTGCAACTGCAACTACAATTACACTACACTATGTACACCACACTACAACTACAACTCCGCTACACTACATTACAACTACAACTACAGCTGCACTACACCACACTACATCCAGCAGTTGTGGGTGAGGTAACCACTGCCACCAGTCCAACCACTCCAAAAAACCAAACTTTAATCACCTTTCGGTCCATCGCTCTGCCATCCATGCATCACAGCAATTCATCTCTCCTATAGTGTCCAATCCTTGAAACTTCCGCCACCTCCTTGCGCGGCACTAGTGGTAATATATGATGTATGCAAGGAGAAAAGTTCATTGATATGTATGCGTAACAGTACTGTATGTATATTATAGTAGGGCTCACTCGATATAGTATTGTCATAGCTGTTAGTGGCCAACCAGGGGGTGTCCTGCATTTTTGCGGAGGCGCAACAGGACGTGCCGGTGCCTGAACTCGTGACCGACAAATACGCCAAGTATTGGCACCTCGGCAACCGAGTTGCGGTGAATTACTGTCCCATACTATCTCATCATGCCCCGGGCATATGCGGCATACCCCCAAAAAAAATCATGGCTAAAGATATCTAAAGATCACATGACTCCAGGATCGAAGAGATTTCGGCATTTTGATGCATTTCGCAACTCCAATCACGGCCAAAATCTCTTGTGGCAGGTGGGGTCTGGGAGTCATGTGCCTCGTTATCGCCGCCTCTTGGCAACGGTTGAGTGACTGGACCCACTGGACCCTCCACCCTGCGGCCCTGCGGCAACGGGTGCAACGGGTCAGGCACTTCAAGTGGATTATTAGTTTGCTGTCTTGGGTAAGGTTTGCCTTTTTTCCCGGAGAAATGTCTTGAAATGATATAAGATGTGTTATGTTTGAATATCATTTTACTACATGTTGCTGATAGTTTCAGATAGCATCACTTGTGGGGAGACCACAATTTAAGTTGGCGGATGGTGTTTGGTACCGTCACAATCATATATCATCACTTGATGGTTCAAATATTTGCAGAACTGGAACACTGACTGGGAAATGGGTGGCTGGTTAGTGAATAGAAATGTGCCGTGGGGGGAAGTGGAAACGTTGAACATCCCAACTCAAACGCTAGAGATTAGTACCAACCGTTACCAACCTACGGGCCTGTGCCAAGTCTTCAAATGAGTCATAGCAGCTTGCACCAATGCAAATTCCAACATGATCCAACATGAATATGCTCCTTATTTGTTGCAAAGTTTGTTGCTGCAGGCACCTGTTCGAATTCTATTGGTAGGTCTTGAAATTATAAATTGTCTACATTTATGAAGGCAGCTCCCGCATGAAAGTAGCCGCGTTCCAGGAAGTACCTGCGGTCAGCCCTGACCAGATGATGTCTTAAACCCCATTTGGCATGGTTAACAAGATTGTTGAACCACCATTTCATGATAGTCAAACATGCTCAATGATGGTTAAACATCAGTACTTATCGTTAAATCTCTGCTGACATCCCCAAGAATCACCAGCCTGCGAAGAAAACTTCGCTCCAGGCCCTGCAAGTGGTGGCCATTGACATCATTGCGACCTTCTTTTATGCGATGATTGGAGGTAGGGCGGGGTGGATCCCATGGCGTCACAAGTCCCATAGGTTTCATGAAATGGGGGTACCCCCAGTCATCCGTTTCTAGATGGGATTTTCCGATTAATCCATCCAGCTATTGGATTACCCCCATTTCAGGACCTTTTTTGCTGAGAGATGGGTTGGATGGGGAAATGGGAACATCATCGAAGTGAATCGGTAATGTCATGGACATGTCCACTGCCTTGTTTGATGACCTCAGGGTAGATCATGTTCGGGATGGATTGCCATGCACTTCAGGTTTTAGACTTTAGACATGTTTATCCTGGGTGCGGATGGGTAAGCACCATTTGTTCCATCGAAAGTTAAACAAACTTGGCAGGCGCCCAAGAAGCTTCTAACTTCTGACCTGGGATGCAGGTTGTTCTTTGATGGCAACATGGTCAGTTGGGGCTGCAGCTTCGATGGATCTGGTTATTGATCACCCATGGTGTAGGCTAAGATTTAAGTGACATTTATTTACTCATGGGGCTTCCTCATGATTCCTCCCTTGCCGGCCTGAAGGCCATCATAAACTAGCACTGAAGACAGAACGTTGCTAGTTTGTGCTGGAGTAAAAATTGCTGACCTGTTTACAAGTGGATGTACAACCATAGTTAGACGTGTTATATCCCAACATATGAAGGCTATTGCCATTGTAACATTAACCATTAATCCCAAGTGCACCCTCAAGATCCCTCAAGTGCGCCACTCGCTCAGGCATCATCATTTACATGGTCGCCACCTCAGTGCGACCGGGCAGACGCTCCACCAACCCGTCATCGGAGTCTGGGAAGTTCAGATATCGCGTTTGACAAAATGCCATGTTTGCTATTTTTTCCATGGTTTTTTTCCGTAGGACTAAGTTTCAGAGTGATCTCTGGTTGATTTGTCACATATCTGGTGAACTCCCCAGGTGTTTTTTTCAGCGGTGTACTGCAGTCTACCCTGCCCGCTGAGGTGAAGGACAACTGCAAAAATATGTCTATGTCCTTGGCTCAGAACGATGAAACTGTGGATGATATGATCATTGGATAGGTTTTGTACGGAACATCGAAGCCGGAAATACGGGAAATCCAACATGTGGGCTTTCCGGTTAAAATGTTCCCAAAAAAAACAATCCATTAGGGAAACTTTCTTCAGAAAGGCTGCCCGGTGCCCTGGAAACCTAACGGGATGTCATAGGTGATTTGATTGCGCTCCAGGCTGCGCCCCGTGTGATGACTTTTTGATGGAAGGGGTTGGGGGATGTGGACACTAGTTTCAACGCAACGTCGCGACGTGCCTCTGATTTTATCTAACTTTCAGGTGTGCAACTTGTTTCAAAATCTTTTTGGCGGTTGCTACATCCAAAAATCTTGGGATATTTTGGGTGAGTCGTAAAGCTGATGCACCTTCCCGGTCCGTCTTCACATGGGTGCTGACTCTCAAAATCCACTAGTTCGCGGCGAGGAAGTGCCATACCACCATGGATCTCCAACTCTCTGGCAATTGGCTTTAAGTGGGGTGCACCCCAGTTACATCGTGAACGGCTACGAACCATATCATGCCCCAGTTATATACCCCGTATATAGCATGTTGTCCACGGATATCATGCATTATCATGCTATATACGGGGTATAAGCCATCGACCTGACATGCATATCGATGGATCCATCCCCCACCATCCCCAATTGAGGTATTGTTTGATGGTCAACGGACTGGTTTGCAGCGTTCAGGCCGCAGGGTCAAAGTGTGGGTAAATGTTGGAACCCAAACCTTTATGGGTTCGACCCTCCCTGGTAAACTAATATAACTGTAACATCTCCATGGAAAATTACCATGCTTACTCGGTAAATTCAACCATAAATGGCAATTTTCAATAGTTATGTAGCAAACTACCATAGGACCTGTGTTTCTTTTAAGTGCTGTTCTTGGTTGGTCCGGGCTTCAGGTGGCCTGGTGAATCTCTGGAAGCTTCCGCAATTTCATGAAAAATGGGGGACAGCATGGGATACCCCAAAATAGTTGGTTTTATCATGGAAAATCTGATCACAATGGATGATTTAGGGGTATCCCTCCGGTGTCATCAAACGTGGCTGGCTGGAAATCCACTAGACATGGGGTTTCAAAAGGAAAATCACCGAACTAAATAGTGTATTTTCCATTGCCATGTTCGGAGGGTAGCCCCATTTCAGGAAACTTCTAAACGAACGCATGCAGAAAGTCAAAAACTCATCGTGGGGGGCCCTTGCAGGCATGTTCGCTTGCCAGTCGCACTTTGTATGGTACAGAATAACTTTTGGAAGTTTTAGATTGGGTTTTGGGGACGCAACAACCATGTCAAACAGGTGTCATGTGAGACGTTCCTCAGGGATGGATGAACAGATCCACGCTGCTGGTTTAGGCAATGCTTGGCAGAAACGGCGATTTTTTAAATGATTCCGACATCCCACTTGCACTGTCATGCTCTGGGCATCAATTCTAACCAGCTAGATTTTTTGGAGGGGACCTAAGATTGGTCAAAGATCCATTCCCTGCCAATATTAGATACCCTAGCTATATGTAGGATTGATATGTTTTCGGGAGGCAGGGTGCCAACCTCTTAAAGGAACATAGATGTGCAAGACCCACCATGAATGGACACCATTGTCCTAGGAAAACCTGTGGTTTTTCACATCTTTTTGCTAGTTTACCAATCTATGGATTCCCATGAAATTTCCATTAAATCACAATCGTTCCTAGCTAAGTAGCTAAGTCACCATTTTCCTGTGGCTTTCCTATGGATTCCAACGTGAAAATGAGTGTATCTAATGATCCTTGACCATTCCCCATTAGTTCACCGCGGGTTCGCCAGGCCATCTTCGATACACTGCATGTGCTCACCTGCATTTCAGGGCGCAGGCGCGGCCGTGGCGCAGCCGTGGTTTCCACCCAGTTCGTTCGTTGCAAAAACGCAATATTTTTTGGAGATGTTTGGGTGTCACCAAAGTTGAACGTGTCAAAACTGGAGATGTTTTTCGACGTCGCCATCATTCACTATGAAACATGGGAAGTTAGCCGTCAAAAGATTATGATTGATATGGATTGAGAATCACCAGTACGGAAGTGCTTGCATTGCCATGAAACAGTGTGTGAACATAGATTTGGTAAACGCACCATTTCAAGATCGTGTGTCTTGAAAACCCGTTTGTGTTACACACACAGACAAACACACACAGACACAGACACAGACACACACACACACGGACACACAGATATAAAATAAATGTATATATTTATATACATACATACCATGATTGAATGATTAAATCTCATCAGATCATACTTTTTATGACGGCTCTAACATCATTGAATGATTGTTCAATCCCTCAAAAAGACAATATTTGTCCATGCAAGTGTTTCTTGAAATATGTGGAACTGGGCTGCCCCTCATGACCATTGGTTCGCCGTTCAAACATGACAAATCACTTTGATGATAACTTGGGGCCCCCCATGATTTAAGAAACTCTCGCATCCATCATTGTTTGCAGGGTGGTGCACCCTAATTATAAGTTGGTTAAACAATGCTTGATCCATCTGTTTGCTGCCTAAATCACTATTTACTTGTTGTATTTGTATCACTTTGCAGGAAGCAGATGTCGGGACACCCCAACAATCTCACCAGGACGACGAGTACCATCGTTCAGCCCGGCGCCAGCAGCACGGATGCCTGGCTAACCGTCCGACAAGCCGCAGCCACAATGGTGGTCCACCACTAATTACTTGGAGGATCATCCTAGGGATTATAAGTCTGGTTGGTGGTTTGGAACATTTCTCCATATATTGGGAATTTCATAATCCCAACGGACGAAGTCATATTTTTCAGAGGGGTAGGTTGCAACCACCAACCAGAAGTGGTCAATAACCATGGTTCATGTTAGGTTCACCCTGAGAGATGGTGACAGGGATGATCCTGGATTTGCTGATGATGAATTTTCCCAATGGGAAATCCACAAGGGAATCTGCAGGGAATTGATAGCAATTCTTGGAGGTTCCTGGATCGCAAATCCAGGACCAGCTGAGGCCAGCATCGTGATGTGAACGTTGGTTTACAACCCTATGAACTGAAGGGGTCTATAGGGCACATCATGGTAAAAAAAACATAAACTCAAGGATGTCAGCCAAGTTATGTGCGTCAACTTAAAGCAGTCGTTTTGGGACCTCAAATTGCAGGTTAACCGTTGGGTTGATGGTGATGACAATACGCCTAGTGGCCCTAGTTCGATGGTGTTAACTATAGACCACTGGTACCTTTACAAGGCACCACCTTGCACTGATATTGGCCGATATTTCGGAAGCTTTTTCCGCCCCATGACTGAGGCGATGTGACCACATACACCACCAAGGCAGCTGGTGGCTCCCTTTGTCACCCCAATACTTGCCTTAACGGTGGTGAAATCACCAAGTGAGAGTGCGAAAGCCTCGTTCACGGAAAGCAAATTTGTGGTTTGGTTGATATGTCGCCTTTTTTGGCGGCATTGTCCCATCTAAAATGGTTGAGTTATGTTAAATTGCCATTTTTGCGGCGCTAAAACCAGGATTTCAGGCTGTTTCCCAGTCATGCTAGGTTTGTGACAGCCAGGGTTTCCCACCTTAGAAATCTCTTTAGCTAAGTTTATGGCTCGCTGCTTGGGTCCCGTTGGTTTGAAATCCGGAAGGTTCCCCAGCAAAATCACCAGGGAAGCAGTGGTTGAAGTTGAACTTCTAGGTCCCATGAAATATCCGCATTGATGATTTTCCCATGGATTTCCCCATTTAGAGATGACTTTTCCCATGGGATTTTTCCATGCTCCGCGGACGAGCTCGGCAGGTGACGATGCACCCCTTCTTCGACTCGGAGCTGGGTCTGGCGTACAATGCCCGGTGGCCGAGCCGACCGAGCCGACCGAGCCGACCGAGCGATGGGATACCAGGGTGCTTCGTGGGGAATGGGGGAATGGGATTAGTGTTGATATATGTGACCTATATACATATGTGGTGGGTTTTTCCCCTATTCCTTACCAAATGTACCAGAAAAATGATGATTTCATCGGGCATTTCATGGTCTTTTTTCATGTGGAAGTTATTTGGAACAATGGGGTTTAATGGTCAGATTTAATCAACAAAAATGGTGGTAACCTGATAGAATGCAAAACACATGTTGGTAACATATCACCTAGACCCTCCAAGCAACTATAAAGATAGGTAAAGATGGTAAAAGTACAAAAAGCATGGTGTAAGATGCCCATTTGTGTGGACAGTTGGAGAGTGTAAACAGATGATGTTCGTGCCCAGAGAAGCGATGAACAAATCTGCAGAATCAGCCGGGTTGGTGGAAGGGAGTTCACATCAAACATAGGAGTTTCCTCTAGGTGTCGATGTTCCCTTACCGGGTCAACCTTGGTTAGATGCATTAGTACTTGAATCTTTTGCCATCAATGAATCAATAGTAAAATGTACGAACCAGCTAGAAATTAAATTTTGTGGCAGGTACAATGACAGAACGCATTGGAACTCAACATATCCCATGACCAATATGGGGATGCTTCAGGCGATTGCACTGAGATGCTGGTGATGAAATAACCATACATGGGATCCAAAAACAAAGATAGCTAGGGGGCACCACCTTTTACCCTTGCATAATCAAACATAGCAATGGAAAATGCGCCATTTAGTTCGATGATGTTCCAATTCAAACCTCCGTTTTTGTTGGGGGGATTTCCCAGCTAAGCCATGCCGCAGCGACGCCGGCCCGAGGTTCAGTCCGGTCTGTTGATTCTGACGCCTTTGGTCGTGGCCCAAAAACCTTTGAGCTTGGACACCTTTTCAAAGAGTCCGATACCTTCCAGTGAAATTCACATTGAATAGATCTGGAAAGTTCATGAAAGTCCATGCAATGAAAACCCGACCATGTGTAGAGAATGTCCTTGAAATATTTTAGCCAAGGCTAGGGAGCTGGTGAAAACTTAACAATTTGCTAGGGGAAATTTCCCCCTTTGTAGATAGTTACCTATGAAAAACAGTGGTCTTCCATAGAAAACTTGTGGAATCTTTGAGAGAACCGGATTGATTGAGGAGGTGATTGATCGAAGCCACTGATGGATCGAAAGGTGATTGACCTCTCTGACTCTTTCTCTCTCTTTTTCCCTCTTTCTCTGAATATCTACTTACCCATCCATCCATCCATCCATCCATCCATCTATCTATCCATCTATCCATCTATCCATCTATCCATCTATCCATCCATCCATCTATCTATCTTTCTATCTATCTATTTTTCTATCTATCTCTCTCTCTCTCTAGCTATCTATCTATCTATCTTTCTATCTATCTATCTATCCATCCATCCATCCATCCATCTATCTATCTTTCTATCTATCTATCTTTCTATCTATCTATCTCTCTCTCTCTCTCTAGCTATCTATCTATCTATCTTTCTATCTATCTATCTATCTATCCATCCATCCATCCATCCATCTATCTATCTTTCTATCTATCTATCTTTCTATCTCTCTCTCTCTCTCTAGCTATCTATTTTTCTATCTATCTCTCTCTCTCTCTCTATCTGTCTGTCTGTCTGTCTATCTACCTGTCTATCTTTCTATCTTTGTATCTATCTATCTATCCATCTATTCATCTATCTATCTTTCTATCTATCGATCTATCTATCTATCTCTCTATCTCTCTCTCTCTCTCTAGCTATCTATTTTTCTATCTATCTATCTATCTATCCATCCATCCGTCTATCTATCTATCTATTGATCGATCTATCTATCTATCTTTCTTTCTATCTATCTATCATGCCCCTTGGAATTTCCCCTAAGAAATGGCGGGCCTGGGCCCCACGAATACTGAGTGATTTGGATTTTATGGGTTTTCTATCTTTGGCCACTTGCATTCTTTAGAGGCATATTACTCGCTATTTGACCCCATCTGGTTGAAGCTGGAGGTTCCATTGTGTGTTTTCAAAAAACGAAGTTCCATTTTTTAGAGCACATTGGTTTAATGACATCACGAGGCCCTCCATTTTATAGAGCTCACTGGTTCAATGACATCAAGGGGTATGTACTGGGGCCCTCCGTTTTATAGACAAAAACGTGCGGAAACACTGACATATCATAAACAGTTAAAAAATATTATAAATCTCTAAAGAATGGTGGTCCAAGATCTTGAAATACAAACAATTTTTTCACATAATTTTGCAACTTCTCTGTTCACCATTTCCTAGGGAAAAAAATAGACGGAAAAAATGAAATTAAGCACTTTTCAAGCCAATCACCGGTTCTTCCATTTTATAGACATGCCTCTGTTTGTAGGACCCTCGGAGGTTCCATTCTATAGAGATTGGGGGTTCCATTCTATAGAGATTTGTTATGATATGTTAGTCCGGTCCCTCCATTCTATAGAGCTTGGGGCTCCATTTTTTAGATGTCCCACTTCCAGCCCCCCCTGGGTCCACTAAAGAATTGACCCACCCACCCTTCTTACTTAATCCAGAGGGGGATTATCTATCTATCTATCCATCTATCTATCTATCTACCTATCTATCTATCTATCTATCTCTCTCTATCTACCTATCTATCTATCTATCGATCTATCTATCTATCTATCTATCTTTCTATCTTTGTATCTATCTACCTATCTCTCTATCCATCCATCCATCCATCCATCTATCTATCTATCTATCTATCTATCTTTCTATCTATCTATCTTTCTATCTATCTATCTATCTATCTATCTATCTCTCTCTCTCTCTATCTGTCTGTCTGTCTGTCTGTCTATCTACCTGTCTATCTGCAAGCTTGAAAACGAAAGTATTCTGTGAGATGTCCTCAAGTTTTGAACTTGGCAACATCAAAAAGGAAGCAATTCTGCGACTTTTTCGAAGTTGACAACATCAGAAACAAAGCAATTCTGCGAGACGTCCTTATTTTTCGAAGTTGACAACATCAAAAACGAAGCAATTCTGCGAGACTTCCTCATTTTTCGAAGTTGACAACATCCAAAACAAAAGAATTCTGCGAGACTTCCTTAAAAAATGGAAAGTTGAGTGCAGAGCTGATGGCCTGGTACCAATTCGTTTTGCGATTTTTCCAGTCCACCTGTCTAAAGTACTGCGTCTCCCACGAAAAAGTGATGCCAGGTCATACGAAGTGCTGCACCTGTCACGCAAAATCATCTCAGCAAACCTGAAGATCTGATGCTCCAAAATGATCAAAATGCAACCCCTCTCAGGAAATCAGCGCCCGGACCTCCTAACAGCTCTGATGAAGATGTCTCTTGTACTGCGCCTGCCACGGAAAATGCATCTTTGCAGATCCTCTTCAAATGTCCCGCGCCTGCCATCGTTTTTGGAAATGCTACAAAACCCTCACGGTTTGCTCACTTTTGACAAGGTCCACAATCCCTTGCGCCTGCTACGCGGAACGACATCTGAACGTCCAAAAGTGGTCCGAACCCCTGGTGCTTTTAAACTTCTGACTTCGAAATGTGCTTCGGGCCACAACGGCGTGCAATTTTTGGACATCGCAACTTCTAAAAGTGGTCCGAAGCTGAGGTGCTTTGTACATTTTGACTTGGAAATGTGCTTTGCGCCACAACGGCGTGCACTTTTTCGACATCTCAACTTCCAAAAGTGGTCCGAAAGTGATGTGCTTTTAGCTTTGTCACTTACACACGTGCTTCGCGCCACAACGGCGTGCACTTTTTCGACATCTCAACTTCCAAAAGTGCTCCAAAGTGAGGTGCTTTTAGCTTTTTCACTTGCAAATGTGCTTCGCGCCACAACGGCGTGCACTTTTTCATCTCTCATTTGGCCAGATGGCTCCGCACCCGCCGCTTTAGCAAGCCTACTTTTCGACCCTCCGGAGCCACAAACCATTGGAAAAACACAGTGTTTCGCGACTTTCCTACCTTTTCGCGCATCTGCATAAAGAGTCTTCTGACTCTTTCTGTTCTCTGATCTTCTCTCTTCTACTCTTCTCTTCTCTCTGACTCTTCCCGTCTCTGCTTTTCATCTATCCATATTGTCGGAAGTTTGACTTCTAAACTCAATGTTTGGTCTTTTTGGACAAAACTGTCCAACGTGTCTATTCTGCAAAGGGCATTGCCATATCCTAATCGCATAGGAAAGTTTGCAAACATTTATGCCATAATTCTAATCTCTTACCTCGGCCCCTGGGGCGTTTTTCTCCAAAATCTCCAGAGATGCAAGTCTTATCACATCCCAGGTCCTCAATGTGCGGTATGTTTCCGATTTACTGCACATATTTCAGACTTTATCCAAGGAAACATGTGCAGGAAAACCGTATCTGTACCCTCCAGTGTCATCAAACGTGGCTGGGAAATCCCCGTGAACTGGAAGTTTGAATGGAGAAATCAATCGAACTCTGGCTGGTCGATTTTCCAGCATGTTTGATGACGGAGGGTGGAAAAGAAGCAGGGTAAAGCCTGCTGATTCTCCCTGAAGCCAATCCGATGTTGATCACGTGCAACGTGGGGAGATCTTGGGATGATCCCAATGATCTCAATTTCCATAACACCATGGCTACCATCTGACCATTGTGATCAAACAAGCTGTTAGCAGAAACATACCAATCTTCAATAGGAAGGATGACACCTTTGTTTGTGGTATGTACCACTGCCCAAGTCTCTACGTTCATATTTTTCGCCAACAAGAAAACAAATAGCTCAGATTGCCAATCATCATCATATATCATGATCAATATGATCAGATCATCTAAACTATAGATTTATAGATTCTACATTTTCCCACCACCTGTTTGGGTCAAGTGGATCCAACGACGACGACCAGGTGATGATCTGCATCGCAGTCCTGTCCTACTACTCCTATCGTTTCTTGACGCCCAGCACGAGCGAAGATTGTGGGGCATTGATATGCATTGATCAGTGGGACGAACGTTACTGTTGTACTCATGAAAAGAAACTCCTTTAATTCTTTATTAACTATTCATAAATCATGACCATAATATACCATAATATACCAGTTATAAGTAGATATATAACTATGATATACCATAATTATATGATATATGGGCTATATCCCAACTTACGGGGTTTGTTACTATAGTTATACCCATTCATAACCCCGACTTATCATTCTTTGACTATTGATTATTGAAAAATAAATAAACACATGTTTTGGTCGCGTTTTATTATTCATCAGGTCCTACTGCAGGTCTCCCCCATATATGGTTGCCGCCAACAACTTTGCACGGGGCAAGCTATTGAAAATTCAGCCGGAAACATCGAATAGGAAGATGGTGCAGTCTTTGAAAATAACAATGTGCCAATCATGTGCATCCATATCTTCTGCATATGTCTTTGTAAACATCTATAAATACATATCACATACATACATCATATACATATATTTTATATATATACATTGGTGTGGCACAATCATTTATGATTATACATATTTCGTTAGTGGCCTATAGGCAGTGCATCCACATAGCTGGGTCCGGGTTGAAGTTTCTGTGATGTAGATCCAAGAGAAACTCGTCTCGTATTTCACCTGTACTGTAATGGTGAATTCCCATGGAACCTACTGGGGTTTACTCCAAAACAGTGGATTTGATCCACAAACATGGTTGTTTCATGGGAATCTAATTTAATATTCATGCAATATCAATGGGATATGAATGGAATATTGGTTGATACCTTCTGGTAATCAAACATGGCAAAGGGACATTCATTCGAAATTTGTTGGCTTTCCCAACCTGAATGTTCGGGAATTTCCCTGCCAAGCCACGATCGCCACAGCCCCGATCTCAGATTCGTACACTTCCTCACTCTTCCCGGATGAAGAGCTGGCGGTCCCAGAGGGAACCACGACTTTGTCAGAGCCATGTGGGCTGGGACCAATATCAGACAGATAGATAGATCATGATAAGATAGATTAGATAGGTAGATAGACAGACACAGAATGTCCACATCTATGCGTGCGGCACGTGAATCATGCAGAGTTTGCAGCGGTTGCATGGCCGATTTTTTTCGCAGTTGGGTTGCTGTGGTGGTTTTTCTTTGATCAGCCAGCTATCAGCTCATGAAAGGTGGGATGATGATTCCATCAATGGGGGTACCTCAATAGCTAGATGGTTTATGTCATGGAAAATCCCATCTAGAAAAGGGATGATGACTGCGGGTACCCCCATGACTTTGGAAACCCCCAAACTATACCAACATCAACGGCTGGTGCTTGCTCTTGGCCTCGCAGGGGTGGTCTTGCTGACAACGGCTTCGGGAACAACTTCGGTGCTGGGCCCTGGGGTGACTGGATCAGATGGTCATGGATGTGGCATTCGCCAATGATTTTACCACTACTGACTAGTGAAGATCATCATCCCAAAGTTGCCTGGGAAGCTCCTTGAACCAGCTTTGAGATTCTTTGGGCACAAAAAAACATGAAGCAGCCATGGTTGCAGACCCAGGAATTTGGAGCATCATGGTATCTCAATCCTCCACGGGGCGGGGTCAATTTGCGAAGAAAACCAACTCAGAGGGTGCGTGGAGATGTAGGGTTTACTCTTGGAGATTCTAATCAGAACTATTTAAGAAGTGCTTAACAACCCTGGTAATTTAACAGAGCCATTGAACATGGCCATTTATAGTGAGTTGTCCAATTAAAAATTGTGATTTTCCATAGTTTTTTGTAAGTTTACCAGTGCTTAACAACCCTGGTGATTGTAAGCCCCCATCCATTCAGTGGGTTCTCCCACAAACGGGTCATAGCCCCACCTATAGTGCCCAGTCTCAGGCACTTACGGCGCTCCTAGTTATGGTGTTTGGGTGCCCAGCCATGCGCTTTCGAGCACGATGCTCTGAAACAGGGGGGTGCGGGGGGATGTGAATTGAGATTTAACCTGTGGTTATTTCTTTGCGATGGAAAATCATAATTTTCAGTGGGTAAATCATGAACATCAAGTCCAAAGAACCCATATTAAATTAGCATGTAGCAATCCTGATAAATGTTCTGTCCCGGGAAACGTGGGAATTTTCCAGCAGCTGGCTGTCTAAGGGCATGCGACCAGCAGAGCAGAGGCCGTAAAGGGGACCGGGGGGTGCGGTTTGCTGCTAGGGATTTACTCGATAGCACCGTAGGGACCCTTGGATGATGCATGAATGTTGGAAATTTGCTCAAGGATGTTCAAGGCAAACGGTTGGTTTTCATGAATGACTTGGAAGTGATCAACATGGATGACTTTGTCTGCTCTCCCACATTCTCCCACTTAGAAGTTGTTGGTTGCCCAAAGTTGGCCCATGAAGGTTGTGCATCCCATTGCAAGACCACAAGTGAAGTGGGTTTTGTTAGTCAGGTGGGAAGAGACCTAAATTCGGTCGGGGGTTCGCTTGGAGCGCCGATAAGTGGATCGCTTAGAGCGCCAGAAAGTGGATCGCTTGGAACGCCGAAAAGTGGCATAAGAGATACATAGCGCATCATAGCGCTAGAGTTCCATATATGCGCAGAGGCATATAGACACGCGATAACATTCGATGCGATCCGCTTTTCGGCATTGCTTGACGAAGAAACGTATCAGGAACATCTTGCAAGTTACTTGACGAAGATGTTACAACGAATCAGGAACAGCCGGCACGTTACCTGAAGAAGAGTTTTCAACGTATCAGGAACGTCTCGCAAGTTATATACTTATATAAAGAAGATGTTCCAACGTATCAGGAACATCTGGCAAGTTACTTGAAGAAGATGTTACGACGTGTCAGGAACATCTTGCCACTTACTTGAAGAAGATGTTACAACGTAGCAGGCATGCCTTGCATGTTACTTGAAGAAGATATGACAACGTAATACAACGTATCAGGAACGTCGTGGAAGTTACTTGACGAAGAGGTGTCAACGTATCAGGAACGTCTTGCAAGTGACTTGACGGAGATGTTAGAACATATCAGGATAGTCTTGCAAGTTACTAGACGAAGACGTTACGCCGCATCAGGAACGTCTTGCAAGTTACTTCAAGAAGATGTTACAACGTATCAGGAACGTCTTGCAAGTCACTTGACAAAGATGTCACGACGTAGCAGGAAAGTCTTGCCTGTGTGTGCACAGGAACATGAACGTTATTACCCCACCCCACCCCACCGGTAACTGATCATGAAAGAATAGTGCAGTGCCCGTGTCTGCAGGACAGCAAGAAAGATGATGAGGTTGCCTGTGTCTGCACAGGAACATGAGCGTTATTACCCCACCCCACCCCACCCCACCCCACCGGCAACTGATCATGAGAGAGCAGTGCAGTGCCTGTGTCTGCAGGACAGCAAGAAAGATGATGAGGTTGCTGTGCCTGACTCCATGTCCCAGCCCCGAGTCCCCAAGTGTTACCCTAAAGGTATGATTCTCTGGTGCTCTAAGTGATCCACTTTTTTGGTGCTCTAAGTGATCCCATGGTGCTCTAAGGGATCCGGCGCTCTAAGTGATCCACTTTCCGGTGCTCTAAGTGATCCCTGAACCGCCTAAATTCTGCATTTTTTTTGGGTTAAAGATGGTTGATCCACAATGGATGGTGAAATCCCACGAAATCCCTTTTCTTTTTGGGTGAAGTCCCATGATTTCACATCAAGTCCAATTTTTTGTGTTTATGAAATATGAATCCCATTACATTTTAAATCACCATGGATATGATGAAATCCCATCGCATTAAATCATCATGAAGTCCCATCAAATCACCATGAAACATCCCATGAACTACCATCGAATCATGGATAATTACCCTCAACCCAGCCCATTAGAACCCCATAGATCCCCATGAAATCCTTCCAGAACTGATTGACAGACCCTCCTCGAGCCTCGGAGCCTGGCATCAACCCATCTTCAGCGGGTCCGGGCGCGCGGAGTTCAGGGCAGAAATGGGGAGATAGTAAGCACTTGATCATGGTTGACTAGGGTCTATGATTTGTAATGCACCGATTCACCCCTTTCCCCCAATAATCCCTTCCCCGTAATACAAAACCACCCCAAAATAATAAACACTTCAGGTAGTTTTTAGTATTAGGGTTGTATTTATTATTAGGGAACCTTATTTAAAAAAATTAAACATCAATAAGAAAAACTAGTTTGTTCGATTTCAAGCTCAGTTAAATTTCTTTATATTACGCGATTAAAATATTGCCAAAAATTGGATTTCGAAGCGGACCCTATTAATAAATTTAAACCCTTAAAAATAAAAACTATTTTGTTCGATTTCAAAACAAATTATATAAATTTTCTTTATGTAACGCGATGAAAATATTTCCAAAAATTGGATTTCGAAGCGGGCCCTATTAATAAATTAAAACCCTTAATAATAGAAACTATTTTGTTCATTTCAAAACCACTTAATTTTTTCTATATAACGCGATGAAAATATTGCCGAAAATTGGATTTCGAAGCGGACCCTATTAATCCATTAAAAGCCTTAATATGAAAAATAAAAATAAAAAATCAGACGGACCCTAATACTAAACATCCCGGTGTTAACTAGTTTTTATTATTAGGGGGCAAAACCCACAAATGGTAGCTTTATTTTTCATATTGTTTTCTAAAGGGGATAATTAAAAGTCAAATTGGCCAATCTGAATTTTTCCGAAATTAAAGATGGACCCTAGTTTTTAGTATTTGGGGGACGTTTAGTAATAGGGGGAAGGGGTTAATGGTAACATACTGAGAAATGCTAGAACCAAATGGGATTGTCATGGGAATATAGCCAACAATGTGGGAATAGAATTAGTTAATGGGATCCGAACGTAATGCATTGTAGTGATATATGATTTAATTCGAATTTAAATATTCTTGTTCGGGGGACCATTTAGGGAGTGTTTAAAATTAGAATGAGCAGCACACATGCATAGAAGCGGATACCTATATATAATTATATGTATAGTGCATAATCTTAAATAAACTGCAATTTTACATATTTGTAGCTATATTTCTTTATTTTAAAGGTAATTGTAAATTGTACAATAATTTGTTTAGTTTATATTTTTATTTGAATATGTATAATTATAATTTATTTATTTATTTTAAAAAATATACATATATATATATATATACATGAAATATATCATGCATACATGCACGCGCAGCTGTTCAGGACTGGGCAGCGTTTGGGCGGCTAGGCCTGGCCTGGAGTTCCTGCTTTTTCCAGCGTGGGGAACAGGTACAAACCTGGGCAAACAATGGGTATTTTTCATGGTTAATGATGGTGATTAATGGTGATTAATGGTGATTAAAACAATGGAAATCCCCTTAGAGAATGGAAAATTTAATGGGAATATAGAATATACCCTCTGGTAAATTAACAGTTTGCTATTGAACATGGACTATTTATAGTTGATCTACCTATTATATATATATATATCCTATTATAAATGGTGATGTTCCATAGCTATATTGGTAGTTTACCAGCGGGTAATAATGGTGTGAAATGGTGGATTTCACAATGTTTACCCATTTTAATCATGGACAATCATGGTCTATTTATCATAGGCTGAGTAGTAAGGCAATGTGCATTTTTAACTGGGCTGTGAGCCACCAGTGATTCTATTGGGTGAGGCCATGGCTTGGTGTGGGGCATTTGAACTCATTGTGTTGTGGCGAACATGGCAAAAACTTAGCAGAAGGAATGGATGTTGGAATGTTGAGGACTGACCTACCGCATTGGTTCGCAGGGAGTTAGTTTGCTTTAGTTGCAGAAGAGTAAAACGCCTCAAAAAAAGACGATGGTTTTTTCTTTGGTTATTGATGAGCCGCCTGGCACACCATTTTAGGTCGCCATGGCTGAATCTACCACCGGCAATGATAAAATGATAAAATTGTCCCCATTGTCATGACACCGTTGTTAGTTTAACATGTTTTAACTACACAGTAGAACAAGGTATGATTTATGATAAGATATGATATTTGAGTTGTAAAAACAAGGTATAATTGTTTCAACTACTCATCTGGTTGGTGGTTTCAAACCATTTTTTATTTTCCACAATATGCGATAATCCTCCCATTGACTTTCATATTTTTCAAGATGGTTAAAACCACCAACCAGTCATGATCATGATAGAATGATCCCCTTCTGGTTGGAGAACTCCACGGGTTTCTCACCAGGGCACTACGTCAGACCTGGCGAAAAAGTGCCTGGCGCAGCTTGGAGTTTTCTCCATGTGCTTCGCCAAGCCGGTAAACGAACAGGCATAGCGAACTGGAAAATCACCATTTTGAAGTTCGGTAAATCAACTATAAATGGGTCTTGAATAGGTGAAAATCACAATATATATATATATATGTTACATAATAGGTAAATCAACTTTTTCTATGGGCCATGGTTTCAATGCTCTGTAACAAATTACTAGAGGGTATCCGAATGATTGTAAATGTACGTTCTAAATTCATCTAAATCTATCCTGTGTATGTTGATATGTACCGCGTGTGTGCTTACATGAGTTAGACAAGTATGAATGAATGTTTTTGCGTGTGATTATTGTTGTAATTTTCAACGTAACCACCAGGGTCAGATCGGTCCAGGATGGATATGATACACACGTATCAGACATCGTAGACGACATACCAGGCTAAGGGTAATTGTTTTTATCTCCTTCATTTCTAATTATACATGGTTGGTTGGATATTCAAGTTGATATAGATACAGTATCTAGAAGATGTTCATAGATGTTCATCATATGCCTTATATTATTTATGATATCTCACCTATCTTTTGATCTTATGGATATTCATGATAACCCTTACCCCTCCACTGCCTGATCGGTTCATATTCAGCTGTTTTCCGAAGGATGGCATGGCTCAACTGAGCTGGTGACTGGATATTACCCTCTGGGAAACATACAAAAAACTTTGGAAAATCACAATGTTTAATGGGTCAATCCACTATTAAAAATGGCCATGTTCAATAGCTATGTTAGTTTACCAGAGGGTAACGATTATTAATGGTTTGATGAATTAATAGAGGAAAAAGAGGAACAGTTAACATTAACTTGCACTTCGTGGCCAAAGAAACAGAGTTGGATAGTTGAAACATGTAGAATCACCATCTTCAAGAATGAGCTACATGAATCACCATCATATTGAATGAGGTAATCATCATGTTGAATGAGGTAAAATTTACGGTAAACCATGGTAAACCCAATGAGCCATCCCCACTTTTGCCTTGCAGGTTTTCATGGCATTGGCTGCATCACATTACCGAAGGTAACCTCTGGTTCTGCATAATTGTATGGCAAATCACCCGTTTTAAAGGATAAAACATAATTGTTATCATCTATAAATGGGCCATGGCTTCCATAGTTTTTAAGTATAATCCATAATATAATTATCAACCAACCATGATTTATCAGTTATATCCACATGTCTCCCTACAGTTTGTTCAAAATCCATCAAAATCCCTATGTTACATGACTATCATCATCAACCACCCATATATAAATCATCAACCAGACGGGTACCCGTTGTACATGGCTATTTTCACCACGAAACTTCCTGGCCATTCTTCCCACCGTTGGTCTCGGCTCCAGCGTAAGCACCGGAAAAATCCGGTGTGCTGATCCCGGTGATCCGTAAACACCACGGGTGTTTCGCGAAAGTCGCCGCAGCTTGGAAGCGGCGAAGGGTAGGTGAAGGGTACATTTTGTTCTAATGGCTTGGTGGTTTATCATGATGTAAACCATGATGTAAACCATGGGTAGTTCATCTACCTATTTTTTATGGTGATGTTCCATTGCAAACTGTTAGTCTACCAAAGGGTAATAATGGTGATTAATGGTGTGAAATGGTGGATTTCATAATCTTTACCCATTTTAATCATGGACAATCATGGTCTATTTATCATGATGGTTTATCATAAAGTGGGGAAAAACAATGCCATAAACCAGCCATGGCCATTTCTAGGGCTGTACCCAATTTCATAAACCTCAAACTTGGGGATGGTTTATTACAGTCATCGCATAATCTCCGTTATTGTCCCACTATATTTTAATCCATATTATCCTAAAAATATCCTACAGTTGTGGCCCTGGCTGGAGATATATGGCTAGAAAATGGCACAAACAACAGTCATGGTTGGTCAATTGAGTTAATGGGATGGGCCCCATGATGTTTATGATTGGGTAAATCAAATCTGACATGGGTAACGCCAAACATGGTACTATTGGATATAATTTTACTATTGAATATATGTTGTTATGTTATGTTATTTTGGGGTTCCATGTTCAAGTTTGGGGTTGCAGATCTTGGGATCCCAACAAGCAACTAGATCCAGGTTACCGTTTCCATGTTCATCTATGTCCGGAACCTTAAAAAATAAGCCAAAGTTGATGAACATGGGACCATGGAAATGTGTGGCTCCAGTTTTCTTGGTCACTTTCTGAATGAAAAAAAACATCCATTTTGGCTTGCCATTGGCCCTGGGAGATTTGAAGACCTAAGGCCATGGGAGAAGGCGCCGGCGGCTGGGCATCGTCCAGATCTGGATTTTTGATGATTTTTCTCCTGAAAACGAAAGGTCCAACCCCCCCTTGTTCCATCTTGAGGTTCTTGTATCAGAAAGTTGGTGTTTCTCCCTGAACGTCACGTTGGACCCTGTTGCGAGGTTCTAGGTTTAGTAAAGGAACGGCATTGGAATTGAATCTGCCACTGGGTAAGGAACGGGGTCTGGAGCTGACATGGTTCAATGTGCCTTCAAATCCTCTGTGGGACTAGTTGGATAGGATGATGAGTCAAGGCGTCAACACTGCCCGCATTTGAAAACATGGTATGTTTCAGCTGGCCATAACTCCTTTTGGTGGCCGTAGCCGGTGGACAATACACATTATAATATCTATATAATATATAACATTATATTATATATATATTATGATATTTATATTATATACTGTAGATAATATATTATAAATGTATATATATATATATACATGGATACGTAACTTATACAACTGTAACCATGTAAATTCCTTCCATGGAGACTCACTTTTGTCCGATAACAATTGGCCTTTGGGCGAGCATGTTGCCCCGGCTATGTTGGAGCCTCCAATCTGTAACAAACTCATGTTGAATAGGTCGACCACAATATATATTATATATACATTATGTAAGATGTCTAACTTTGCGGCTTGCACCACATGGTATTGGTTTCTATACCTCATCCAAGGGTTGCCTGGCAGGAAATGTGTAGGAATCTCCTGTAATTGGCTACCTGCAAAGATACATAGATATTTAATACATGAGAAAATCCAAATTTGCTATCATACCCATATGCTCTGTGGATGTGTATGTTTACCCAGTTTACCCTTCTGGTAATCAAACGTGGCAATGGACAATCCATTTATAGTGGATTCTTCAGCTTGCCGGCTTTGATTACCAGAGGGTAACCCCATTAGCTCCTACAAACTCGTATAAAATCCTATAAAATCAAATTGCCCTTTGGTTATTGAACATAGCCATGGAAAAAAAATGCCATTTATGGATGGTTTACCTATTAAACATGGTGAATTTCCATGGCGAACTGTTAAATAACCAGATGGTAAATCCCAATAAATCTCATTCAATCCCATTAAATCCCATTAAACCACCATCTTCCTATGGTTTTCCTATGGTTTTCCTATGGTTTTCAGACATGTGCGGTGATATAAATCATACTTTTCCAACAGCAGAGAGTCGCCCCAGATGGACCTGGCTCGAAGATGTGGGTAGAGCTGGCATGCCTTGACCGTCGAGATCTGGTGAAAAACATCCATAGATATCTGGTGAGATGTGGTACCCCGAGTTATGTTTGTTAGTTTATAACCCCAAAAAAAATCGAGTTCGATCTATCTACCATAAGTCCTACAAAAAATGGAGTTATGTTCACCAACTTATTTATGGAATGGTATAATGACTTTATGGTTTATGACAGCTATAACTATATGGTTTATGATAACAATTGGAGATAGATTAATGATGAATCTGGGTAAATTTGATCGCGACCTCACTGTCCTCCCGAACCCTGGAACCATGGCGAAAGTATAGGGAAATCATCCCGTCTATGGCCGAAGTATTCAGGTTAGTGAAATATGATAATTTACCCAGATAGATATGGAGGGTTTCCATACGTGGATCCCCAATAGCTGGATGGCTTATTATGGAACATCCGAACATAGCTGGATGATTTTTCATAGCCCCATTCTACAGTTATGGCCCCATTTATAGAATGTTTCTCATCCCATAAAAATAACCAGTTAATAGAATAATCCCATAATTTATAGAATGTATAATCCCATAATTTTTTAGAATGTATAATCCCATGTATAATCCCATAGAATAAATGGCCTTAACTGTAGGAATCCTCCATAGATATAACAGGCTGAGCTACTTCTTGTCACCGCTCGCCGCCTTGGGCGGGACTCTTGGGGCGATACCCTCAGGGAGAGCCCCAAAAAAACATGCGGAAAATGATGAGAATCCACTGGAATTGGGGGTAGCCTGATTTCAGACTAACCCATAATATATATATATATATATGTTTAATAGCTATATATATATATACATATTTATATATATATATATAAATATATATAATATATACATGAATATAGTTTTTTTTGAAAGACATGGAAATATATGATGTTCAACAATTATGTTAAAATATCATAATATATGGAAATATATGGAGGGTGTACCCCACCAGGGCAAAAACAAAACGACAATGCAAGGTGAAGCCCTTCAGATAGCTAAGTTGCTTATAACTGGGTTGACTGGGGTTTATAGGGTATATTCATAAGTAAGGGGGGTGCATAAAACAACCTACAACTGGGGGCTTCACCTCGTCGTTCTACCTCATGGTGGACCTGCGCCATCCTGGGCCCCCCGGGGGTGCAGCAGGGCCAAAGGGCAACAGGTGCTTCACCTTCGACATGGTCTTGGGATGTTTTGGGTCCTCGATTTTTGCACAGCCAAAAGGATCATATTCTGGTTGGTGGTTGGGAACATTTTTAATTTTTCCATATATTGGGAATAATCATCCCAACTGACTTTCATATTTTTCAGAGGGGTAGGTATACCACCAACCAGATCATATTTCATCATATTTTACCAAAAATCAGTGGTCAAGTGTTAGGAATCTTATCCCATCGCCGAGCCGAGCCCCACGACAGAACGCCTTCTGCTCGATGTGCGTTGGCATGGTGGTGTTTCCCCTGTCCTTGTACCTCCTAGGGCCTGGTGCCCAAGCCCCCAAGCCCCCAAGCCGGGCGGCGATCCAGGCCTCCCAAAGACAGATTTTCATGGGGACATATGGGGATTCACAGCATTTCTTGCTGATGGGTTTGTAGATTTCACATGATTTGACTGAAGAATTCAGTTTGGATCTTTTTTCAGAACGCAACTTACATTTTGGAGCAAAGAGAAAACGTGGTGACCAATGGCAGCATGGCAATTAGTTGGCTTGAACAATCTTGAACATTAGCTTGCCCCCCCAAAATGGCAGACTTACCGGCTGCCTGGTGTCAGGACACTAAGGCAACCCTGCTAGGTAAACGCTAGGTAAACTTTGATTTGATTCATTGATGGCTTATTCATTGCTGGAAGAAAGACGGATAGCTATAGAATCTATCCAGTGGTCAGGAGTTCAGAAGTTGGGGACTGTATGTCCTATTAAACTGGAAGGAGCTATCAGGAGTTTCTCAACCACTGAAAAAAGTAATGAAGATAAATGATATCTTTGGGGTTGAAGTATAAGCCACATATAACCCTTAAAAGAACCATAAAATTGGGCTATGTCTAGTTTTGGTATATGATTTGTTCCTTAGATTTCCCCACTGGTCATACCTCAGCTGGGCTTGCTGAGGTCCAATGAACAGCAGTACATGTGCACTCACAAGAGCATCATTTTCGCCGATCAGAAGTCCAAGGCACGAACAACTAACCGGATTTTTGGTGCAATTGTGGTGGTGTGATGATTGTTTATGAATGCAAATGAATGATATCAGTTATTTGTGTTTTTAGATTTTTTTCAGTTGATTTAAAAATCTGTTGTGATTCTGATTGAATAAGTATCCTTCAATTGTACTTTTAGAGTGGAATTATCAGACGTAAGGTCCAATGCACTTTGAAACCCTGATCCCTGTAGACCTTTTGTGCTATTGTTCCACCGCAGCAATCACCACAGGGCTGGTGCTGTCGCCTCAATGTGAATAAGTATCAGGAGGGCTAGATCGGTTTGATAGATACGCTCACATTCATTGAATCCGTAAAGAAGAATTATGAGTAATGTATACATCAATAACTTATATGACGAAAGAAAAGTGAATGTACATTTACAGATTACTTATTTCCTTTTCTGAATAAGTAAATGTATACAGAAAAGTTAAATGACGAGCCGAAAGAAGACACGGAGACGAGATGAGACGAGTACCCCCACGACAAAGGCGGGAAACTATAACATCGTCACAGATTGCCACTCCTAGCTGGTTATTGGTGGTTAATACGATTAATTAGTAGGCGTGTATTAAGGCTTAAGACAATGGGGGTCACCTGATATGTCATATGTCCATTGAATCCCATAGTCATCCCATAAAATCTATGGTAAATTCAAAAAAAATAGCATAAAACATATTTAGAAAATTGCCTAAAAAATATACTAAAGTCCATAAAATCCATAAAGATGGCATTAAAAAAACGCCTAAAATCTTCATGGCTACTGGGATGTCTTGTCCCTTTTTTGTTGCCAAAAAAAAAGTGGCCCAATTCCCTCGACGACCTCGCGTATAGGTGATCCAATGTGACCAGCCCGACCTGGCTGACGGGATTGCGTTCATGTCCTGTCCCATCAAGGAGGCGAGAAAGCGCAAGGGCCGTGGCCAACTGGGTCTTTTTTGGGGAACAAAAACAACTGGGGATATAGTTAATAATGGGATAGTATAATGTGATATTATATTATTATTATTATTATTATGATTATTATTATTATTATCATTACTATTATTTTTTAATTATATATATATATGTGTGTGGATTATATTAAAGGATTGTGTTAATCGAGATTATATAGTCTGGGTAAAACAATGTCATAAACCATGCCCCAATTTCACTACGGATAGGTGGTATAAAACCATTCCCAAATGGGTGGTTTGTTCTTGTTTTACCCACATCAATGGATATTATGTAATGGGTTGGACCCTCCAAATACCCCACAGAAATGGCACAAGTATGTACAATTCCTCAAATTATGGAGTAAACCACCATTCTTACTGGTACTTGGAGGGTCTAGGTAGAACCAATAACATTACACTTAGAAGATCTTAGAAGACATTATAACATATTATAATTATTGTAACATATTATCAATGGCCATTTCAGGAACCTAAATTGGAGGTACCTACCATATATAAGGCCTATATAAGGCCTATGTAAAGGAATATCCCCACAAAATATGGCCTTATATGGTACAGTACCTCCAATTTAGGATCCTGGAATTCCCATTGATATTATACCTATAACGATCTACTGGATTCAATTCTCGACTGATCTTATAAGGACCTCACGTCGCGACCTCACTGGAATGACGGTTAGGATCCTTTTAGATTCGAGAAATACTATATACCCTCTGGTAATTTAACGTAGCTATTGAAAATGACCATTAATAGTGGATTTTCCCATTAAAAATGGTGATTTTCAATAGCTACGTTAGTTTACCAGAGGGTAACTTACCCAGACATTGTGGGATACACTCCACAGGACTCCACAGGCAATCAACCAATGGGAATATGATGGGATAGTTCATGAACAAAAAAAAATGGCATAATGAAGTTTTTGGAGGACATGGGAATTGACTAAACAATAGCGATATGATATAATGGGAACATGTTTTTTGGGGCCTATAAACCCAGCCAGCTCCCGCTGGCAAGCCATGTCCTGAGTTGGGATGATGATGGAAACCATGGAAAACTCAGCTTTGTGAACTGTTGTGATTGGAAATGGTCCGGATTGGAGGTCAAGTTTGTGACATGAGTATGTATAAAATTCTATAAGCCACTTGCGACATTTCAGGTGTTGAAGAGACTCGCAGGCTCTCACTGCTAGGCTTCAGAGCTTTTTTCACCCCCATGGTGACCATGGTGACCATCAATAAGCTATTGCGATGATGCCCGATGGGATGAGGATCAAAAGGTGACGTTTATAAAACGGAACCCCAAAAAGCTATTGGTACCCTAGAAATGGGATGATCATTGCTGGGACCGTTTACGAAAGGGGTAAAACGGGGTGTAATTGTCGTGCCTTGCAGATGAGAGAGTAAAACGCAGCCGGAAAAGCCATCGAGTTTAGCCATCCAAAAGCGGATCAATGTGATCATCATGCTGCCAGGACAGTCTGATGACCTTCAACGGAGTCAGCTTTGGCGCCACCGGCATTGGCAACGCCATCCATTTCAAGTGGGGCAGCCGAGCCGAGCCGAGATGCCGGGAGTTGATGAAAGAGGCTATGGGGATACAGCCCTGATGATTTTTTCCATAGGAAACCATAGGAAAACCATAGGAAAACATAGGAACCCATACTGGTTGGTGGTGACTGGAACCATGGAATTTTATGCCTTTCCAGAAACAGTTGGGTATGTCATAATCCCAACTGACGAACTCATATTCTTCGGAGGGGTAGGTATACCACAAGCCAGTTATGATGAACCACAAACTTATGATATCTATGGATATCTCTGGATATCAACCAGTGATGGGATTGATGTATTGTAGTCTTGTGAATTTACGTCATGTGCCGCCATGCCTACTTCAATGGGATGATGGCCCAGAGGGATTTTTCGCAATGGAAAATCCACCACAGCAATGGTCCTTTGCCAGAGCCACCGGTTGCCCCAGTGATGGAGAGACTTCGGCAGATCAATGGCCATTTCAGGACTGTAAAATAGAGATACAGTACTGCACCATATAAAGCCATATATTTGGGGGTATATCTTCTTAGCCCCTACATAAAAAAGACCTTCTACATGGTAGGTACCTCCAATTTAGGTTTGGAAATGGCCATTGAAGAGATGCAACAAATGGGAACACATAAACAACACCTCTCCGCACCTGTCATCCCCATCGGAGGTTGATACTGATTATCATTCATTGGATGAATCCTTGTTGTTTGATGTCAGTTTTGATACTTAAATCATCTTAAATCTCGGTGTTTTTTTTCAATGGCTGAATCAGCATAGTTGCCAGTTGCCAGTAACATATCCAATTATTATGAATCAATCCGATGCCAAATTTTCTGAGGTCAATCTGTCTCAATCCGCAACTTTGCTAGCCATTAAAACGACCAGTTATTTGTTGAGAATTGTGTTTGACCCGGATGGGATATAGAGCTATTTTTCGGTATGTATCATAGGTATGTATGCTGATTGGTGGTTTGGAACATGAATTTTATTTTCCATTTCATAGATGGGATGTCATCCTTCCCATTGCCTTTCATATTTTTCAGAGGGGTTGAAACCTCGCTCCCAGATCCGCAGCCGCCGCCATGAAAGCGGAGATGTTTCAATGCGTCCGGTCGCCTGGATGGCCCCGGGCGTGGAAAAAAAACGGGAAAATGGTGGTTTTGTGGGATTTTATGGGATTTAAGGATGACTTAACCACAAGAATCACTGGATCTTTGCCCTGTTCTGATCACAACGGACGTCCTAACACGATCCAACACGTCCGTAGGTGACAGCTGGGATTCTTGCAAGCCCGACTACAGAGGCTGACGGTTGGGACAGCGCTTGGATTGAGCGGCGTTGCGGTCACCGATCAGCGACCGCGAGCGAAAGAGCTTGGTGGCTACGTGATGCTTGCCTTCGCCTCGTTGCGTGCAAACCGCAGTCCTTCTTTGAAAGGAACAACGAAAACTGGCTCCAGAGAGCCACCGGGTTGACATTTTTAGCTGATTTATGATAGCAAAAGTTGGTTTGTCCAATTTCACGTTTGGGTTCGTTGGGGTATATCGTACTACTGTACGTAGTTAAATAATTAATGGGGAGTATGAACAAACCTATAAAAATTAAACATTGTAAAGATTCACTGGCTTGAGAGCAACGTTTCAGTGACATTGATAATCAATCCAGAATAATTCTTAGTAATTTTTACTTACTTGTCAACAGGTGGGGCTATAACCCACTTAAGGGGACTTATCAGCTAGTTTCAGTAATCACTTGGATTTGCTGAAGATGTGTTGGCTGTATTTTCCCAATCCTAAAATTCAATGCTTGGATCGCAAATCCAAGCTGAGCAGTCTTCAACCGCCCTGTTGGTTGATGATCATGTGATTTTATGGAGGTTTTAAATTGTTTTCAATGATTTTGACCATGAAACTATGGGGATACAAGTGGGTATAGCTGATCAATGATGGTTGGTTTGTAGATTTTACTACTCCTATATAAATATATATATATATAATATATGGGTATGGGTCAATACCTATTAATACCATTTTTTAGTTGGATGAACATCCATTTACCAGCTATTTTGATGTTCACCAGGGGTACAAGGTTTTGACACACTGCCATATATTGTATAGGGGATTATAGGGGATCATCACAACCCAGTATGAGAAATCATAGAAAAAGCAGCCAGAAAAAAAGGGAGGACAGGCCAGAGAGTTAAGAGAACTCTGCACATGTTGGAAAAGTATGATTTATATCACCATCAAATTACCCTCTGGTTATCAATCTACATGATATAACTACAGTTAAATATCCACTATATAATAGTGGTTAATATATCTTAGTCTAGTGAATAATAAGGGGAATAACTATGGATTACCCTCTGGTTATTTAACAGTTCGCCATGGAAAATCACCATTTTGTAGCTAGGTAAACCATCTATTTCTATGGGTCATTAACCAGAGGGCTACGTTAAATAACCAGAGGGTATATCAAGTTGATATTTTTAGAAGACCTAGATTGATTTATAGAAGCATTTCTTCAACTCCCAACTAGTTCACAGTCTCTGGCCAAGCGAGTTTTTATGAGTTTTTCATAGTTTTTCTGCTTACAGGGTATGCATCAAGTTAATTATTGGCTGATTACTCTCTGACAATCCACCATGTATGATTTTCCCATGTTAAAGGCACGCCATGTTTGAGCTGAGGGGTTTGATAAGTTGTGTACCCACCAGGATTCCGAGGCATGATGCAATAAATGGCAGGCATATGTAGAAGTTGATGTCAACAATATGTGATGCTACGCAATTTGCAATATGTATGTATATATATATATTATGTCTTGACCATATTTTTATGTATACATATATATATAGATGTGTGTGTGTGTGCGTCGATATTTGAACATATACACGCTAGCGTTTTTCTCATTCCAAAAACAATTCAGCCATCAGCCATTGGTGACCTGCAACCGGTCCATCCCTCTTCGCTTTTCCCCGCAGCGAAGTGATGCGGGAGCTGATCTAGAATTCATGAGCTGTTTTTTAATCCTGAACTGTTCATCATGAGTTCAATCATGTTACCCCTTTGGTTATTTAACATAGCCATGGAAGCCATGGCCCATAGAAATAGATGGTTTACCTATTAGACATGGTGATTTTTCATGGCTATGTTAAATAACCAGATGGTATATCCCCCGCTAATGTACCTTTATAGAATGAGTTTGTGGTCGTTTATGGAATGCAGTTTTGGGTATCATTCTATAAACCCAGATTTGGGGGGAATCGATCGGACCGGTTGGAACAAGCAAGTACATGAACCCTCCCTACTCATTCTATAAAACCAAGGTTTTGCAACCCTTTAACTCATTCCATAAAAGCCAAAATGCTCCAAAAAATGGATGTTAAATCGAAGTTAACCATCCTGGTAGATGCATTCCATAAATCCCATGGAGTGTAATGTTCGATTCGAGTAACAGACTTGTTTCGAAATGTTTGGACCAAACATGCACTTGACATAGCATTCTATAAACCGACATGTCCTGCTGGCTTTCCTCCTGTTTTTTTTACATGTAACTAGCCAATTCATTCTATAAAGTTAATTTTTGGGGTTTTTAACCATCGAAATCTGAGATCCTTAAACTTGCCGGACCATTCCATAAATATGCCTCAGATTCATTCTATAAAAAAAGAGCACCCTCAGAATAATTTTATAAACCAACATGTTTATAGAATGCAGTCAGCCACAGTCTAGGGCACATTCACGGAGGATGATGGTATATAAAGTATGTTAAACCGACTTTAGGAAAAAAACAGAATGATACCCGAAGACCACCAGTTTCCACTCTCGAACTTTGGGATTTCTTGGTGCTTCGGACCAAGGTGGAATACTCCAAAGAGGAGAAAATCGGCAACACCAGTGTCAAGGCCAGGGTGTTTTGTGTTGCGTCGATAGCAACTGGATAGCTACGAAAGGTACTGAGAATTAGGCCTCGAATGGGAATCATGGAGGGTCTGGGGATCATTTCCCATGATTTTTCTGGAGGGGACTGTACTACACCCTTCATAGCTGTTGCTGCTTTGGGGAGGGTTTCACCCAGCACACATCTTGGAATTTCGGGCTGCAACATGTGAACTTGTTGCTGAAGTTGTCCAATGCAGTCCCTCCGGCCAGAAGCACTGGAGCGATACAGACAAAGCAAGTTCCTGACGATCCGTGAAGTCAACATACGTTATTTTTATTTTAATATGTTAGGTACTGGTAAATGAGTAACATATCATCTGCTACTAAGCTACTCGTTTGTTGTGTTTTCTGCATTCTCCAACCGGAACCGGTTCAGCTCGCCCTCGAGGTTTATAGTTACAAGATGGAATGGAAGGATTCCCTCATCGACGTCTACAAGTTTTCGTGGACGTGTTGCTGGCTTGTCGTGTTGGTCGTGTTCCCTAGGAATGGTTGGGTTTCTGAAATTTGATCGAGACCGTTCCATTGAATCACCAGAATTCAAAAGATAGTTGGGATTAATGTGGCTGGTGATTTACAAGCCCTTGTTGTTGGTTGTTGGGTTGGGATTACGGTTGGATTATTAACCAACAGACAATGATTAAGGGCTTATTAATCATCTATCTGGGTAAATTATAACGACCTCACTGTCCTCCCTCACTGGAAATCATGGTTAATAAGGGGAATCACCCCCAAATGGCCTTAATTCAGGTTAGTGAAATGTTATAATTTACCCAGATCTATGGTTTAGTGGGGTCCCCCAACTGGGAGAGGTGGTTGAATCCCGAAGTGTGGATCCCCATGTCGACTATGCCTAGGCGTTTTTGTTCCGTTGCAAGGTTGATCAAACTTGGCTGTTTTATCGGATGGAAAGGGCACACGCACATTATACACACACCATATATGCATATAATTGCTTATATACATATATACGTGTATGTTTTATTTATAGGCACATCATATGCACAATTATATATCCAATATTATCCATATATGTTTTAAAACCAACCTTTAAAAACATCATGAAACAATGCGCCTCTCGTTGCGTTGTGCGTTGGGCCACTGGAGGATCCCCATTGACGTAAGGAGACGTCGTGACGGGGTTTTTGGTGCCGGTGGAAGCTGATAGATGGTTCAACCGCAAGCGGAACAAGATGGGATTTAAAGAACCGAAATGCTGGTAGAATGGGGGTATCATGGGATATTGATGGAATATCATTTAGATATATATATATATATACCTTGTATATAATATGTCAATGGGATATGTGGTTGATACCTTCTGGTAATCAAACGAGGCTGGCCGGAAGATCCCGAACTAGATGAAGGTTTTGGGCTGGGAAAAAGGGTTGTTTCATCACCAGAAACCGTAAAAACCCCAGCAGTTGACTTAGCTATTGGTCCCGGCTATTTATCAGTTGGATTATCAACCCCATTCACTGTAACAGTTACAAACCATGTTGGCTATTTGTAAATGTGTCGTAGATCCCTTTTTGTTTCCTCATGAATTTCACCAGTTTCCATGGTGAATTTCCATGAAGTTCATGGTGATTTTCCTATGGATTTTCCTACGTTTCATGATTCAATTCAATTCCCATTAAGAATTCCCATTTTGCATGGTGAAATCCCCGCTACACATCGGTGACTGAAAACCCGGATCAAATCGCCAGGGCGCAAGCAATTACTGCGCGCGACTACGGCTGCCCGGGCCTGACACCTGGTGCGGACGCCAAGGTCAGCATTTTTTCAGGTGATTTTCATGGGAAATGAATGGAATTTCATGGGGGGTTAGTGTGGTTTTGATGGGATTTCATGTGATTTTATTGGGTTTTAATAGTGTTTGATGTCTGGTGGTGTTACTGGGACTTAACCATGAGTTTTTGTAGACTTTGTTGAAAACATGGTGTTTTAACTATCAAATATATGGAAGGGTCATTGATAAATGATGGTTGGTTGATGATTTTTGTTGGGTACTCTCTGGTAAAGTAATCCTATCCCCATCCCCTTGATATTAAATATTCCCCTTGGAAACCGTAGTTTAGTATTGGATCTAGTAATTTGTCTGGATCACCCGGGTGATGTTTAAGATTGAATAGGAGGATGGGATTAAAAACATGACCACAATGTCCCAATGAATAGATGAGTTACCTGGACGCTGGGTCCATGGAACTATGAACTGGGAATATCTGAGTTGGGTTTGGGCAAATATCCCTGTAGATCTATATAGTGATTCTTGGTTTATATATATATATATATGTGTGTGTATATATACAGTCGTACATACATAATATGGGTGTAGTGTAATATGGTATACAGTAATCGTGTTCAGCATAATTCTTGGTGACTAGTTTCTCCGTGCCACCTTCCTCGACCGTTGTGAAGAGTTTGGTTGCAGTTGAGTGATTTTCTGTACTTAGCATGGGGCGAAATACTAAGTAACCAAAACAATGTTGGTCTATGTGACTCTGTTTACCTCCTTAAATGGGTGACTCATCAGACACACACCAAGTTTGTTGGTTGCATATATCGCATTCTGTCACCATATCAATATATCCGCGCTGTATCACCATCATACCCCCACTTGTGATAGTTACCATCTGGTTATTTAACATAGCCATGGAAAATCCACCTATGTTCTAGCTGGGTAAATCCACTATTTTGACTGGGCCATGTTCAATAGCAAACTGTAACAAATTACCAGAGGGTATCTTTCATACATCATCGTCATTTCCCATACATCACCATAGTAAAACCATATTTCCATATATTTCCCATAAATCTTCCCATTGAAACCTCCATTAAAACCTCCTTCCATATATTACCATCATGGTTCATCATTGCTGATAATTTCGTCCATATGTTTGATGGGTAAATCGCCATGATTTTTCTGCTTGAATCCACCCCAATTGGTGTATCGCTACAATGTGGGTCCTCCCGGTGATGTGAACGTTGGTTCATAACCCCCATGAATCCATAGTTATTTGCGTATCATAAACCATAGTGACATTGGAGTTATGTTCACCAATTTAGCCATCATAAATCAGCTTCAACTCCCATGAAATCCACATCTTTCTTGGGTCAATCTCCATTTTCCTATGGTTTTCCTATGAAGTCACCATTTTTCCCAGTGGTTTTTCGTTGGTCCCCACGATCAGCTCAGGTCAGGGTGGGCATATTTGGCCCAGCAACGTGCCGCGGGGGACGGTGCAGCACTATGTTTGGGGGCCTGGCTGACAGGCTGAGAAAGGTATAGAATGTTGGTATATATGGTACCCTCTGGTAAACTAACATAACTATGGAAAGATCAATGGGAATTTCAGGATCCTAAATTGGAGGTACCTACCATATATAAGGCCTATATAAGGCCTATGTAAGGGAATCACCCCACAAAATATGGCTTTATATGGTACAGTACCTCCATTTTAGGATCCTCAAATTCCCATTGAAAAGATCCACCAATCCACCATTTTTAATAGAGAAACCCCATTTTTTATATGCTGGTTGGTCTCCAATCAGCAGCCTATTCCCATCCCCAAGATGTTCAGACTCCCATTCTATGCCAAAGATGTATAACTGGTTGGTGGTTTGGAACATGTTTTATTTTTCCATATATTGGAAATAATAATCCCAACTGACTAATATTTTTCGAGATTGTTAACACCACCAACCAGTTGGTATATATGGTATGTGTGGTATATATGATATATCAATGGCAATTTCAGGATCCTAAAATGGATGTACTGTACCATATAAGGCAAAACTGGTTGGTGGTTTGGAACATGAATTTTATTTTCCATGATATATGGGATAGTCCTTCATATTGACTTTCATGTGTTTCAAGATGGTTGAAACCACCAACCAGTATGTGTGGTATATATGGCATACATAGTATATGAATAGTTGGTGGTTCCATACCATGTATACTCAAGTTTGTCATCTTTTTATACCGTCAAGTTGGAAAGTTCTAGAATGGGAACCCCTGGGGATGATGAAATGGGGTTGAGTCAACTTGAGAGGATATGTTTGGTAAGATGCTTTTTGATGCCAGTAAGTTGTGATATGTCATAGTTTCCAGCCTTATGGAGGGTTTATACCCAATTATGCTGAAATTCGGGGTGGATATAGATGTGTATATACAGAGTGTGCATATATATATATATATGTCGTATGGTATGGTATGGTACGGTATAGTATGGTATGGTATGGTATGGTACTATAAAGTAACGTAACCTATATGAACCACTACCAAAATATGGTGAACATGGAGGAAAACCAAATCCAAAGGTGGTTTGATGCGGAGATAAACCAACAAAAGCAGGATTTGAATCCTCGCCTCAAGAATGACAGGACCGGCAAGCACAAGAGGATTTAGCAGACCTTGATTTGTTTCCAGCAAGAGTAGATATGTTGTGGATGGGGTCCATGAACCTTGGTTTGCTAGGTACTTATACTCGTATATATCAATCAATCAAAATGATAATGTCTAACCGTCTAACCAACAAATGAAAATGCTACATAAAGTTGTTGGGCCACGTTGGGGCAAGGGGCTTGCAGGACCCTCAAATGAGGCTGTAATAATACGTGACCCTTTTGGGGGGTTAAGTCGGTTAAGTCACCTCGAATTGGTGGTTGCAAAACTTGGATTGAAAACCAGATGTAGCCTCTATTGTTGGGAAAACCATAGGAAAACTATGGGAAAACCATGGGAAAATGGTGGTTTAATGGGATTTAATGGGATTTAGCCTCTGGTTATGACTAACATCGCCATGGTTTGTTGATGGCCCTAATCGAAATAGATGGTTTACCTAGCTAGAAAATGGCTGGATCTTTCCATGGCAGTGGCTGGATCTTTCCATGGCAAAGCGTTAGTCATCACCAGATGGTACATATGCCCATCTCCCAATTATGTACCATCCCTGGAGATAAGATGATGGATTATATTATATTATATTATACTTTATTATATTATATTTTATTATATTATATTATATTTATATTATACTTTATTATATTATATTATATTATACATATCCCACTATTTTTCCAGAGTTTCTTATGGGTTTCTCTGAAAAATAGGCCATCCCCCAATTCCCATGGATTAACCATGATGAAAAATCATATCTGGTTGGTGGTGACTGGAACCATGGATATTAAGGGATTATGGTGATTGATAGTGATGGTTAATTAATAGTGGTTAATAGGCTATAAATTATAAACCAACAACAATGGGAATATGATGGTGATCTGATTGGTGGTTTGGAAGATGACTTTTATCACTTTCCATATGTTGGGAATGTCATCATCCCAACTGACGAACTCCATCATTTTTCAGATGGGTAGGGCTCAACCACCAACCAGGGTATGTGTGGTATATATGGTATACATATGGTATACATGGTATATGAATAGTTGGTGGTTCCATACCATGTATTCTCAAGTTTGTCATGAAACCTCATAGCCATATATTGTGTTATGTTTTATTTTTCCATATATTGTGAATCATCATCCCAACTGACACTAATATATATTGTTTAGATGGGTAGGTATACCACCAACCAGATATGAAAACCTCATGTTCCCCTTTAAGCCATGGGCCGGCGGTGGCTATCCCACCGCTGTAAGGGAACCATCGCGAACATCACTCGGACCGAGGCACCGGAGGTCCGCGCCGGTCCGTTGATCATCGACTCCGAACTGATGAGAGGACGCCGAACTGATCAATCCGACTCCTCCCATGGAGCAATTGGTCATTGATAACTATGGAACCCTCTCGGAAATGGAACATATATGGGAAATATATGGGAAATATGGGATTTATGGATGTTTACCCTCTGGTAATTTGATACGTAGCTATTGAAAATGGCCCAGTCGAAATAGTGGATTCACCCATTGAAAATGGTGATTTTCCATAGTTACGTTAGTTTACCAGAGGGTATCTGAATTGATAACTATTAATGGATAATTGGTAATTTTGATAGTAACCAACTACAGAACAAAAAGTTACCAACCAAAATAATTATTGATTCAGCCCAGCAACTATAGATAATCAATAGATATCAATAGTTATCAACCATAATGAAATCGCTATAGCTGATTGATAACTATAGTAATTTCACTTATAGATATAAGTATCATAAACCATAGTGACATTACAGTGATGTTTACCAATGAACTATAGTGGACGTTGTTCGATATGCTATTCTAGTTGATACCAGGTTATTTTGTTGTTCGACTCGGCATCTAGATCATCTAGCTGGAATCATGGGGGACCCATTAAGTATAGATGAATTATACCCCCTGGTTATGACTAAGGGTTTGCCATGGAAAGATCCACCATTTTATAGCTAGGTAAACATAGGTAAACCATCTAGTTCGATTAGGGCCATCAACAAACCATGGCGATGTTAGTCACAACCAGAGGCTAGATCTTAACTGCAGGTGAACGACACCGTAAATCATGGAAAGTCACCGTGGTGACATCACGGTCCGTGACGTCGTGACCCTGGAATCATGGTGAAGGACCGAAATTCGGGGTGAAATATTATAGCTTACCCAAAATAATGCTCGATTGATCATCAGTTTGGGCAGTTTGGGGACTCATATGTTAACCATTGTTAACCAATAGATTGGTTTGAATTGGACCCATCGGAACGAAACAGGATGTAAATGATAGGTGCATCAATGTAAATGGTAATTTAACCCTTGAGCTTGAAACGGCAAAGATTTCGGTTTAACCAAGAAGAAGTGGATTCAATCTGGAAAGACATGGGATTTATCGTTATCACAGCTAGATTGGAGGAATGACCCTGGGATACAGTTGGGTTTATCGCAATTATATCTATTCTTAATGGGAATTGTACCCCACATATCCCCAAGTTGTGTCTTGGGGACACTATTGTGCACTATAACTATGGCATGCGGCATACTTGTGAACCCTGGTGATACCGGAAGTATGGCTCATGAGGGATCACATACTGGTAAAGGATGAACAAGGAGTTAGATCCCGGTGATGCTTGGCAACATATTTCTGGTAGCCAGGGTTGAGAAGGGCCATTAAGGGCCGCCAAGTAAAATGTTACAAGTCGGTTTGTTTTGTGCAATCTAACTATAGTTTGTATTTGCCATAAACTCAATCGCTTGCCTGTGATAAACAATCAGATGCCTATCGTTTGGGGGCCCTCTTCCTGTTGTTAAGAAGGTGTTTAACATGTGTAGCTGTATAACTGGGTTATTATCTCACTTACTAACCAGATACTAAGTGAGGATTTTCGTGTGGGGTGTAGTGGTGTAGTTGGCTTTTCACCAACCTTCGAGTCATTGAACACTCAACAGAAGCCACCACAGTTGGATGATCCTCCGGCCGGGCCATGCTTCGTCACATATCCCTAACATATACCCTCTGGTAAACATACACAAAATCGAAAAAATATGGAAAATCACCATGTTAAATGGGTAAATCCACTATTTCGACTGGGTCATTTTCAATAGCTATGTTAGTCATTACCAGAGGCTATCCCTAACATATATCCCAATGACTCAAGTCAACATATGCTTGCAAGAAAGGAGCCTATGTTAACTTACACCAAGCCTATGTATCGTTGGCTTTTATTTGGCCGACAGTCCAATCAGATCCCCGTTTCGCCCAGGAGGATACGCCTCAGGGTGCCGTTTTGTGGGATATGGCAGGGGAATTAAGTAGTAATCACCAGAAAGATAGGAAAAAAGGAACGTATCTATAGATTTAGATGATTTTAGTTGGATTTAACTTTTCCATCTGTTTTTTTGGGCGTGACTGACTAAACATTGTTGCTGGTATATATTGAATTTAAAGTCTGTCCGTGGTCAGGAGGGAGCGGTTCGGAGCGGTTCGGGGTATTCACATGTGTTTTTTCTTTCCAGTAAGTAGGTTGGAACCATCCGATAGTGTGGCGATATATAGAAAATTAAACTATGATATTTGGGGCTTAGAGTGGAAAATATGAATGGCTATGACTTTGTGTGACCATGTATAACCAGGCTACGTAATACACCCCGCAAGCCGAGATATAACCTGTAGGGGCCATATATTGACATAAATTTAGTGGAACTGCATCCCCACTCACTTGGAGCATGTTGGGACCAATTTGCGGTTCTCAGGAAGGATAGACTTGGAATTTCGCGCATTCTTGGAATAGCCTCTGGTAAACATACAAAAAACTATGGAACATCAGCATTTTATAGCTGGGTAAATCAACTATAAATGGACCATTTTCAATAGCTATGTTAGTCATTACCAGAGGCTATATCCCATTAAATCCCATTAAATCCCATTAAACCACCATTTTCCTATGGTTTTCCTATGGTTTTCCTATGGTTTTCCTAGGGTATGTCAACTTGCACCCATCACATTTGGGATCGAGGTACCTTGGGTAAGCCTTGGGTAATGGGCTTCGCCATGGAACTGATACCGGGGAACAAACGTGCCAGCTACATAGCTCCCACTCCCAACATCTATATCATATATAAATCAATATCATATAGATGTAGACATATATATATATATATAGACAGATAGATATAGATATAGATAGATAGATAGATATAGATACATATATAATAGATATAGATAAATAGATTCACACACACATATATATATATATCATGAATATCATATAGTTTTTTTGGACTTACAGGACACCTTTGAAATGGATGTGCAACATGATTTTACAACTAGACGCTGCTATTTTGTTAAATAATTTTCAGCAATTGCTCAGGAGTCCGTCTCTTTTGGCTGCTCCCCTTCTCCTTTCATCCGCGGGCCAGGCTGTCGATTAACTTTGCAACGCCTGTGAACTTGAACGAGTTCAGAGGCAGCTTCGAAGGCTTCGATCAGCTTCCAATGACGAAGCTGGTGCAATCGATGATTCAGCCAGTACCTGGGCGCACATCAGCATCCCCTTTGTCTGACTCCTTTTGAAAAGCAGAAATCCACAAGTACTTGGGAAAATTGCGAGAGAATTTGTTGACCTGAAATCTTGCATATATCCTGCATATATGCCTGTTTGCCCCATATGATTCGACAGCGGACAGTCATCCGTTGCCAAGGCGGCTCACCACGCGTCCAACTGGTACACCCAAGTCGTGAAGAATCCCGTTTTCACCAACGCGGGCGCGGGCGGCGCGGGCGGCCCTGCCAGCCATCCCGGTGGTCACCACCCTGCGCCACACCATGGTCGACGCCTCTTCGATTTCACCAATCCCTTCGGCTCGGGGGCCCCGGGGGCCCCGGGGGCTCGGAGATAACTGCAGCTGGTTGGTGGCAGCAGTGATTGATAGTGATGTTTTTTTTGTTGTTTTTATAGGCTATAAACCAAGAACGGAATATGATGGTGATCTGGTTGGTGGTGACTGAAACCATGGAACTTTATGACTTTCCATATGTTGGGAATTTCATATTCCCAACTGACGAACTCATATTTTTCAGAGGGGTAGTATACCACCAGCCAGGCAGTGATTTTCGGGGCCCACATGCACAGATCGCGCAACTGTACCTTTAGATGACACCCAATATCTGAATTTGTCAGATTGTGCGGGACAACTTTCTTGCACCCTCAATACTCGGCATGACTTGAAGGATATGGCACAGACAGCCAGCTACCTGACTGCAACTATCTTTTGGCAAGCACATAATGGTAGCCGGAAAATCTGTCAGAGAAAGACCCAGAAATATCATGAAATATCCATAAATATGCAGAAATGCTGTAATGTCAACCCTGGATGAATAAATCCAAAACGCTTGTAGTAAATTGTAGGGGCACCAATTGACTATATAGGATATAAGTATATATATATATATATAATATATATATATATCATATTATCACTATTTGGAGCACATCCCCATAAATCCAAGGGTTTATGAATCCGGGGTTGACGTTAGCACAGCACCAGCACCTGTCCCAGGTCATACCGTGAAGACCATGGATATGTCTTCCGTGGGTCCTCACAACGCAGCCACTGGGTGGAAAGGTCGTTGAATGGGGAATGGCGGCTCGCGTGTTTCGCCATGGTTTCTAGAAACGATGTTGAGCATTTTTGGGGGTTCTCAACCATGGAAATATGAAGATGATGGAGGGTGATCCCAACTTTTTCGATCATAGGCCCAACCATCCCAAAGGACTGTCACAGATCCTCGAAAAAGCCATCCAGCCATCCCCAAGTCATCGCCAAAACTCGGGAAACCCCACATTGGAATATGGTTTTCAGATGTTATTATCAATATAAGTGGACAAGGAATCGGGATTGACATGCCCATTTGGTTCGGATATGTTTGGATCCCCGTTGTGGGCAGTTATGGGATGACCAAACCAAATTGACCATGATGTTTTGACCATGGCACATGTGTAAATGGCAGAATCCTAGCCCATTCCTATCGTTTTTGGGCAGGCTTTCTACGGGTAGCTATCAAGATGGCGCTGAGAATCCATAGATTGTCACATGTTGTTATTTCAACACATTATTACATACCCCTCATATTACTACACCTTCTCACACATTATTTTGTTTTGCAACTTATTGTGCAATATTGATATTATAATCTATTTTCTACATATCAAATCAAATATTGGTATTATAACAATATTATAATATATATATATATATATATATTACCTGGTTGGTTGTTTCAAACATGAATTTTATTTTCCATTTCATACATGGGATGTCATCCTTCCCACTGACTAATATGTTTCAAGATGGTTATTGCACCACCAACCAGCCATGATAAAATGGGCTTATTAATGGTTAGTATAGCCAATTAGATACATTTTTTTAACAATATCATAGTCAATTAGTCTGGGTAAATTATAACGACCTCACTGCGACCTCACTGGAAATCATGGTTAATAAGGGGAATCACCCCCAAATGGCCTTAATTCAGGTTAGTGAAATATTATAATTTACCCAGAATTAGTGGTATTATAACAATATTTTAATCTATATATATATCATTAATACCTATTAGATGATATGGTCACTAGTGGTAATGAATGGTATTAATGGTATTTTTGACCATTAGATGGTCATGATATATATATATATTATGTATAAATTACAGTTATCACATATTTTTTACCCGTAAACTTCGCATCTTTTTTTTTCAAATGTTCCCTGTTTCGATGGCTTTTTAAGAACCGTTCTCGAGGCGATCGATGGCTCGGGCACGTACGTCATCACCTGCCAACAGCAACGGCCTGGGAACTCAGTTTTTTTTGGATGAAAATTGGTAGTGTTGGAATGAAAAACGGAAAATCCAACAATGGAATATAGTATACCCCTATGAAAAATGGGATATACTATTTTTATATTAATGGAATTGCATGAAATATAGTATATCCATGTATATCCCATGAATACATCCATCAATGAAATACTAGCGTATTGGTGATATTCCCATGATATGACCATTCAATCTGTCAGTTTTGGGAAGCCCATGTTCAACCATGTTCCGGAAGTGGTCCGAGGATCGGCTGCATTCGCATCCAATTTTTCAAGAACTGGGACACAATTGTCACCATGGTCAGTGCAGTGCAAGGAGGTGCGAGTCCAGGATGGTGATAGGGCTCAGAGATTTCAGACAACTGAAGTACCATCTGGTTATTTAACATAGCCATGGGAAATGGCCCATTTATAGATGGTTTTCGTATTAAAAATAGTGATTTTCCATAGTTATGTTAAATTACCAGAGGGTAACTGTGGAATTTTGGTAAAAAAAAAATCCGGGGATTCATCCAGTGAATGGGTTTTACGCAACATGATTTGGTATCCGCCATCGTGACTTTCATATAATATCATGTTCCAATAACTACAGTAAACCATAGAACTGGCGACTTTACCATGGCTACTAATCAATACTAACCAGGTCCTTTTGGGAAAATCACTCACCCATGGTGATGACGTCCACCCGGCGCTTTAAAGATCAATTCTGAAGTGTGCGTCAACTTCGTTTAATTTCTCAAACGGTACCAGTACCCTCACCTTGTACTAAGCTACATCCACTGGTAATATGATCAGTACGGGTTACTGTATGTCTACTTATATCATCTTATATGCCCATGGGGCCCATGATGTACCCTCTGGTAATGACTAGCGTAGCTATTGGAAATGGCCCAGTCGAAATAGTTGATTTACCCAGCTATAAAATGGGTGGATTTTCCAGTTCGATAGCTTTTTGTATGTTTACCAGGCCGGGTATCCCATAGATGCATGATGTATCCCTTACGAAGCAATCATCAAGGGCCCGTGATTTTCCACAGTGGATCTCCCATGGGGTCCGCCAGGAAGCACCTTGCCAGTGGATGTGCCTTCTTCCTGGGGTGCGCGTGGTTTTCGAGTTGACTGGGAACGGGGGATTGAACCAGCATGAACCAGCCATGGGGGTAGGGCTTTAACCAGCAAAAACAGGGAAGGAATTCTTGTGGAGCTGGATCCCATATGCTCCATGTAGTTATGGAATATGTATCAACATTTACGGCAAACATCACCCAAATGTAGGTACATATATACCATACATGGAGCATCTGAGTATATGTATGTATCATTCGTGATATGTTTCTCTGGGATTTGGGAACTTGAGGATTTCGTACCGAAAGGGCGCCTTGATTCCAGTCTCATCTCTTCGAACTAAGATCTAAGATGGTCTGAGTTAGCCTTTGGTAATCCATGGCATAGATGATTTTCCCATTATTTTCCCATTTAAGAATTTAACTTCGGGAATTCCATGGAATTCGCATTGCCATGTTGGATTAGCCTATCGGATATGTTTCAACTCGAAGTGCTGGAGATAACCGCATTTTTAAGTGACGAAGAGTGTTTTATGTTGATGTCCAATTCTCAGGCATACCCTTCAATAATCTAAGCTGGCTCAAAAAGAGACATGGACTTCGATATATTCCATGATTTTAGCCTCATTCATACAAGGTGGTCCCTATTATCTAGATGATGTCATCAGCCCGTCATCGAACAGCAATCACCTACAAATCAGCCATACATCGCTATTGTTCGAAATCCAACTCCAATCAAGTCCACATTTTCCAACTAATCTAACATATTCTAAGATAAATCTCCTCGAAATGCCTATGGTTCATGGGTTAAATTCACCATGTTCTCCTCGTTCCAGGCTGCGGTACGGACAAGTTCCAAGCCTTGCCCGGGCACCCTGGGAATCGCATGGTATTCCCTTAGAAAACCATGGTAGATGCAAGGGATTTCCACATGTTTTGGGACATTTGGGACCATGCAATTGGGGTGTTTAATAGGGTGATGGGATCATACATGACTGTTTTTAATGGGAAAATCAACGAACTAAACCAACATGGAGAATTTCCAATTGCTGTGTTTGATTGCCGGATGGTATATTGAAACATGTATATATATATATCAGTATTACCCCCAAAACAATAGAAGTTGGTAAAATGGCAAGTTGTTGTTATCCCCATAATTTATCAACATATAGTAATCCCAATTTGCTACGGAAACTTAGTGATAAATTGAACCTGTCCCTTTTTTTACTGCTTCCTTCACACCCACGCACCTCTCGGGTAGCTGAGCGACGAGCGACGCATCAAATACCGTTGGAATCAGGGAAGATACCAAGTCAACTTGGGGAAATCTTACGGGAAGAGCCGCCCTCAAGAGCGTGGGTGAGAACCCCAAACTTAGTGATAAATTGAACCTGTTCCCATTTTTGGAGGGATTATGTTCTAAGCCCCAAGCCACAAAACAGCTGTTTGCAAAGGGATATCATGTAAAATTCCCATGAAGATCATCAAATGCCTTGTTGCAAGGGAATATGATTAAGCCGGCTATAGCCATTGACATTGATGAACTACTTCATGAGCCAACTCATCCATGCAATCGCTGATTAAGCCAGGAAATAGCCAGTTGTTACCACTGAAGCAATACCAGTCATCCTTGATGGACAATGATTCGCCCACTGGGCCTTTCCGGGAAAGCCTGGCTACCATTTTTACCTACCAGGTTTTCCTCCCAACCCCCAGGCCCTGGGGGGAATCCTGGATCCTGGGACGCTGTTGAACCAGGTTTCGTATGTTGTGCTTGGCCGGGATAGTGTGCAGCCTCCCAAAAATTCGAAAATCACGTGTCAGTTCTCAAACTACAAGCATATCCAATCATAACACCCAATCATCTGGGGGTTTCCACAAATGGGGGTTACCAGTCATCCATTTCAGTAGGATTTTCCATCATAAACCATCCAGCGAGAAAGGGGTACCTCCATGGCTATGGAAACCCGCATATAGCCAGTTGAGAGGATTCAGCTACTGCAGTGGCTTGGGGATGCTTGGATGGGAATTCACCAGTATAAAAGCAGCCAGATCAAAAGTGGGGATAAAATAAAGATGTGGTACCCCCCAGTGATGTTTGTTAGTTTATAACCCCCATCAACTATAGATATATCTACCATAAGTCCTACTTATTGTAGTTATAAACCAACTTAGCTATCTATGGGGCACCACTATGTAAAGATGTGTTGCATTCCTCCCAAAGTTGCGTGGTGTTTCGATGCACCACGTTTTGTTTGTCAAATTCCATCAAATTCTTTAGTGAAAAGAAGCCAGTGGGGCAGGTGTTTGTGGCTCCAATCCGCAAAGTGGCTCTCCCTAGTTATAAGATCTTCTGATTTGGTTTCTAGACTCCATGAACTATAGATAGATAGATAGATAGATAGATAGATTTATTATTATTACTAATTACTATTATTATTATATCATATCTATCTATCCATCTCGTCCATCTAGTTAAATCTATAGTTCTGTTATTTCCATCATATTCCATCAACTATTTCGCCAACCAAATCCCGGGGTTCCCTATTCGCTCCTTCCAGGGAAGGTGGCGAGGAGTCCAAGAGCTCCTTCTTCAGCATGATGGAGGAGTCCAATACCGTTGGGAATCCCAGGGTCCGGAAATGTCCTGGTTTTTTTGGGGGTTAAGTCGTTGTGAGAAGCTGGTGACGTGACTTAAAGATTGATGGGAAAACTATAGGAAAACCATGGGAAAATGGTGGTTTAATGGGATTTAATGGGATATACCATCTGGTTATGACTCACAGTTCGCGAACTGGAAAATCCCCCAAATAAATGGAGGTTGATGTCGCTGGGAAAATCATCTATGAATCTATGGGCCATGGCGCCACCATGGCTATGTTAAATAACAAAAGATTAGATTAGATTAGACTCCCGGATGTGAATGTTGTGGATTTGGATGAACATGTGCTGTTGGGTTTGGTGCAGCCATGACCCGAGTCGCCAAGAGTGAGGGCCGTAGGTGACTGGAGTTCTACTGCTGGAAGCCCCTGCAAGGATGGGCCTCACAGACTCTCAAGGTTAACGGATGTGCAACATGTTTAGTGGTTTCGGACATTTTGTTGAAGTGCTTCCTGTCAATGTGAAGGGCACATGTTGTGTGGCATGTTTGAATGGCTCAACCAAAAAATCTTTCATCTTCTTTCGGAATTGAGTTTCTGTGGCTAACTGGTGGTTTGAAACAGTGTTTTTGTTTTTTGTCCAGCCCTGCAGTGTACATGTGGTGTCAAAAATGCCAGCATATCTGATAATGTGGGTAAAACAATAATAAACCATCCCCCAAATCACCATAAATATATAGGTGGTATAAAGCATTCCCAAATGGTTTTGTGCTCAACTGGCAGTTGCTGACCTATTTCTTTTCGCATGCCAGGAGTTGTGTACGTATGGATGAACTCTTATAGATACTTGGTGGTTCATCCTCATTAGCAAGTAGCTAGCTCATTCACAATGTTCATTTACTGTATATATATAGATATGCGTGTGAAATATCAATCCCAATATCAAAAAAATCCGATCACATTCCGATTATTATAAGTACACAATTATACATATTCTATATCATTCTTCTTGCCATTACTATATTTTACATTCTATTTGGCTGAATCATAGTGACCTCACAACGCGTCACCGAAATCATGGGACTTGGGCGCCTCACTGTGAGGTTTGACTCACGGCTACGCCCAGATACTACAACTACTGCATGGTTTACTTAAAAGAATAGGTGGACATATTTTTAGTACATGATTTAATGGCGTATTATCCAGGGTACATTTACTATTATATGGTTGATGTACACCCCATTGTCAGATAACCAATATTACAATACCATTTGTTATTATTTCTTATATTGTATGACAGATAAATATTAAGCACCATTCCAGATAAACAAACATATTATAAGATCCCAGATAGTATTTGCTATTTGCCAGCTTGTATTCCAGATATATCACATGAGAATGCTGCCAGATTGCCAGACATATCCAACTATATTACTATGCTACATAGGATATATTCTTATCATATACTATAACTATAAGTATATTAATTAGTAAGTAGGTGATATATATATATACAATTACTAAATAGGATAGTCCATTACTATTATATGATATTATATACGATAATAGCCAGTATTACATACTATAGTTGATCTTGAGGAACCTCTACAACAAAGTTATGGCTTCCCAAACTAAGAAAAAATATATCCTCAGATCATCCATGCATGTATATCAACACCATTGAGAATAAGTATATACTATATTGGAGTAGTCCATAGATATTGGTTTATCAATTGTTTACCACTTTGTACTATATAAATATGACTATCATATACTAACTATAACCAATTATTTATATAGTTATAATATATATATATATGATAGCACCATCATATGGTATTTCTAGGATATACTGGGTATATCTGGCTATACTATATATATTTATATAGGCTATAGGATTAGTCCATGACCATAGCCAGATATACCCAGTAAAATCCTATCGCTCGCCAAGTCCACCACCTGGATGATGCGCGTCTTCGGTTTGTTGCTCACTTGGGCGGCCGTGTGCCGAAATCGGGCCTGGCCGTTCGGAACCACGGAGCCATTGAGGAAAACCATAGGAAAACCATAGGAAAATGGTGGTTTAATGGGATTTAATGGGATTTAATGGGGTATACCCTCTGGTTATTTAACATAGCCATGGTATAGATGGCCCATAGAAATAGATGGTTTAGCTATAAAATGGTGGATCTTTCCATGGCGAACTGTTAAATAACCAGATGGTACCCCTAATACATGACCCAGTTTTGTAGGTAAATATACCAGCACCATGGTTCGCATATGGGTCATGCTGAACTGAAAAATCCAGGGCTACGACGTGGTACCACATGGGATATCTCTGGATTTACGACTTTTGTGGAAAGGACCGGACCCGAGTCGTACGTGTGAAAAAGGTACTTATTGTTGTTTTTTTGCTGGAAATTGATTTGGATTAATTTTCAGTCTAGATCTCGGAAGGTAACTTGCAAGCATTTGGAAGCCCCGGAAGTGGGATGTAGATTCACCTTGAATCAGGGAATTGCTATGAATTGTTGCTATTTCAGGTTATTTCAATGTTTTTTATGTATCTAAGCTGCAGGCTCGTGAGGTTTTATTTATCTTTATCTATCTTTTTCTACCATTTAGAACTGTTGACAGTGAGTTGGAAACAAATGGAATTACAATTACATACAATTACTATGGGGGCAGGACAGTCAATAAAAATGCATTGTTTCCATATTAAACCATGGTTAACCAACAAGAATGCTGGCTAAAAGGGGGGATATAGTTGGGGATACAATGGGGAGATTTTTTGATAGCAACCGTCGTAGAACAGAAACATACCAGTCTTCGTCATTGTGATTCATTTCGTGCCCTTGAGAACTCGCGTTGACCTCAAGAGTCTTGACTCAAGAGGTTCCACTGTTTTACAGATGAGTTTTCCAAGGAAAATCGTTACAAATTGGGTAGTTTTGATGATGTTTGATGTGTGATTTTGGCAGGGTAACATCAGCTACTTACTTGCCTAGTTGCCTGGGCAGTTGCCTAGTTGTTCTTGTTGTTCTCTGTTTGCAGGTACTGTTGTTTTGCCCCTATTGCTGGGGCCATCGATGTGGTGGGTGATTGTCAGCGATGCCCAGACCGGAGGGGAAGGTAAATTATAACGACCTCATGTCGCGACCGAGCCCTGGAATCATGGTGAAAGTATAGGGAAATCATATCAATGATAGCCTTCATTCACGTGAGTGAAATATGATATTTTTCCCGGATGCATGTTCAATGGTGAATGAGCGTTGTAAATTTAGATAGGAATGTTCGGAATGTTGGTATACCTGTAAGACTGTGCGAATGACTTGCGATCCTGAAATACATTTTTTTGTAACTGTGTGCGTTGCTTCAGTTTCTCTTTTTCTGTGAAATCCCAAACTTTTGTTGGCTAAATCCCTAGGTGTGCTTTTGTGTTTCTTAATTGCCGAGTTCGTGCAGTACAACTCTTGTTGGTTGAATCTCCACTTATATATGTTCAGTTCAAATCGTGCTAGATCCCAAGTCTTTGCCACTCGATCCCGTCTTCAAACTAGTTCATTGCCGACTAGAGCCACATACTGGAAATTACCCTTCAGTGTTATCAAACATGGCAGGTGGCTCGGGAATCCCTGCACTAAATGGGGAATTCTGCATTGCCATGGTTGACCACCAGACGATACTCATTTATATGTACATAGTCAATTATAGGCATATTTGGCCCCTGTACTAAGTATTCTTGTTTTTGTGTTCCAGTTATGAATATTGCTATAGTTTGGTATGTTTAGGTTTTTTTCTGGTCTTATCAGTTGTCTCTTTACTTTGTTTACTGGCAGTCTGACTTTCTTCTATTGCCCCTCTTATGTACATCGATTCTTGAGCATCTAACAGATCTTTGGTAAGTACCCGACATTTTCGTAACGGAAGATTTCTAATCCCAGGTGTTTAGTAGAGAAATGGACCCCATAACTCCTTTTTTGGGGTTGATGATCGGAGATGGAGCACCTCTCATGTCCCAGCCTTGAGGCATTCGGGGCATTCCCTGCTTGGGCCAGTTCTTGGAAGATCTGCTGGAAGGCTGGATCTGGAGGTTGCTGAACAAATGGATACCCCCAAATCATCCACTTTCATAGGGATTTCTTGTGATTTTTCCATTACAACCTTAATCTCTGGTGGTTTCAAACCATGGAATGGATGATAATTTGATTGTCCATTTCTTTTTTTGGGATGTCATCCGAAACCCAATGACTTTCACTCCATGATTTTTCAAGATGGGCACGAGAAAGCACCACCAACCAGATCCACTTTGGGGTATCCCTCCGTTGTCGGAAACCTCGGCGATTGGACTCCTGGGACCCATATGCGAACCATGGTGCTGGTATATAAAAACCTACATGACTGGGTGATTTTGGACAAGGGCAAATGTTGGTATATAAATATTCCAGCAAAATGGGTTGCATATGGGTTTATCAAGACTAAGTACATAATAAAAAAAAAAATAATAATAAATTATTATTATTATTATAAATATATATATAAGTAATATCTCCCTAGCTCCTTCAAAAAGAGACCGATATTGCCTGAGTGATGTCCCTCTCACAACGATGACAAATCTTGGGAGGATCAACCACCGGATAGAGATTAATTTACTACTTTACCCCCTTGGTAATTTCATATCGCCAATGAAGATCACGGTGTGTTAAACGGTACATCCTCTTTTTCATCCTCTTTTTCATGGGCATCCATTTTCTATAGCAAACAGTGAAATTACCAGAGGGTATGTGAGCCTTACCAACTGAAACACTGCAGGGTCTAAGACTGGCGCTTCCAAGACAGCTTCCCCTGGTTGCCGGGGTTTTCAGAGATATAGATGAATACAATATGATGAACCAGCCAACAGAAACATTTGAGGCTTGCTAAACATCCGAAAAAAAAATGAAACTCTTCGAGATGGGATTTACATGCGTACCGTAGGGAGCAAATTGAACTTAGTAGTTGCATGATGTTGCATGTTTTCCGGGGCAGGTTACCTTTCTTCACCTTGCCGTTCCATCCCCTGTTCCGTCGTCAGGGGGTTCCCACGCCGTCGCCAGGCATGGTGACCTGCATCTTGTGTGTGGTCTCGTGCGGCTTCGGCTGCTCCTGTGGCCTTTTCGTCATCGCCGTGGTGTGGCTCTACATGCGGCCTCTGTCCGGGCCCCAAAAGGCCCAGGGCGCCGTTTAAGCGCCGGAGATATGGTGGCTGTGTTGTGGCTGTGACATGGAGTAACCATGAGTAACCTCCCCAAATAGCTATTTCATGTTATTTTCATGTTATTTTCATGTTTTTTTCATGTTCATATCTTTTAATAGGGAACAGTGACGATAAAACGCTGGATTTTGGGGCAACTACCATATTCGCAGGAAAACCCCTTTGTTGGAGGAGTGTTTGAATGCTTCAGCTGAAACCACCAATTAATTCGACAATGTTTAACTGAGTGGGATTCAAAAATGGTGATGTGATGATCCCACTTGAAACTACCAACCAGTTTTGGTTTTTGATTGGGGTATTGTTTTTTCCTTGAATGCCAATCGTGGGGCCGCCAGCTAGCTGAAGTCGACGCAAGCCAAATATGGATATATTTTTGTTAACATACGTATACAATGTCTTGCCATCTACTGTGCTGTATTGGAACTTGACATACGTACTCTAATGTGATCATTGCGTAATGTCATGCTAGGCTTAAACAAATGACGTTACATTCGTGTTTGTTCGTCGCTGTTGATCCACATTTATCTACGGCGACCCCGCCGAGGATTGGCGGTGGGCTCATGCTCTTCTGTGCAGCTCTGGCAGCTGGAGCGTACTTTCTGGGCCAGGGCAGCAAAAATAAGGCGGGCAGCGGCGCCGTTGCCGCCGTTGCCGCCGTTGCGCGGGCTCCGACATGGGTTTGTGTTGGGAAAATCTAGGGGGAAACCGTGGAAAACCCTCCAAATCCCATGCATAGTGGCCTCGCCGGATGTCACCGTCTGTTTGGTTTGAACAGGATCGCGGGTAACCAATGTAACCAGGAAACCATGGAACCATCCACGGTGAAGCCATCACCTGTTGGGATTACAGCAACTGTTGGGATTCTGCTGTGCCATCTCCCATTTCAACTCATCTACCCTCCAGTAGACTAAGATAGCTATTGAAATTGCCTATTTATAGTTGATTTACCTATAAAAATGGTAAGTTTCCATAGCTTTTTGTATGTTTATCAGCGGGTATCCCATAGGGCTGAGCTTGAACCATCACCAGTCTTGCCGCAGAGGATTCGAGAAATTTGGTCTCCGAACTGGTGCCAATGACTGAGGGTAACAATCCAGCTTGAAAACAGCGGAGTCTAAGTCGCGATGGCTGAATTTGATTTTTGGCGATGGGTCAAGATTGTGTGAGATGCGATGTCTTAAGTTTTTAAGGGATGTTGGTTTTGTGTTTTTTTTTTCCGGGACATCTTCGTCATAGTTTGGCGTCAAAGCGTTTTTGGTCGGTGTGCGCAATCAATTTTGATCCACGCCCCCAACTTTCACTTGTGTTCTTGTTCTGGTGACAAAGTGCCCGCTCACGGACCTTGGCTCTGACGAAGAAGATGGGCTGTTGCTTGAAGTCCCGCACTTGAGCATGTCCAGATCCAGACAATAAATGCGTTGGAGTAAAGAAAAAATAAGAAAGACATAGTGACATAGTGGGTTTGTTTCCATGAATTACTTGATCAGATTGTGAATATTAGATCATTAATCCATCAATCATCAATCCATAATAATAAATATATAATAATTACATATAATTACATGTTTCCTACAGGAAGCTGTGGGATTTGGCATAGGTCTCCAGATTGTGAAATAGGGGTCGTGCTCAGCACGACTTCCACAAACGTTTAATTGATTTCTTGGCTTCAAGTGGAAGTTGTAGTATATAATATGTTGTTAAAGATTGAGGGTGGGACTCTGTAAATATATGTCAATATTACATTAGACTATATACTAGTATTAGATCATTCTCATTTGGTAATCAAATATGGCAACGGAAACTCCCATATGCAACATATGAGAGTTTCCTGCAAATGGGGATATCCCAAAAGTGATGGTTTCTAACATCCCATTAAAATTGATGATTTGGGGGTACCCCCCATTTCAGGAAACCTCCATATGTTCTGCGGTGGATTCCCATTGTCATGTTTGATTACCCGAGGGTAAAATTCCCATTTGTCGATGGTAAAGACTGGATTTCTATGATTAGAGATTTTCCCCGATCGATGATTATCCCCTGTAGTGCTCCCTATACTATCACATATCCCATACATTCTCCTTATTATCATATATGTTTGTATGGGGTTTCCTACAATGGGGGACACCCCCAAATCATCCCAGTCATTAGTTAAACTAGACCATTGTATGATCGAAATCTATGGTTTCAGGGTATCCCCATTCTAGCATACATTTGGTTGGTGGTTTGGAACATGAGTTTTATGACTTTCCATTCAGTTGGGAATGGAAAATCATCCCAACTGACGAACTCCATCATTTTTCAGAGGGGTAGGTCAACCACCAACCAGATTATCATTAACCATTTAATAGCCATATATTAACCATATGTTAACAGTATATATTCCATAGTAATGGATCATTAACCATATGCCATATATATTCCTTCAAGGGCTACGATAGGGGGAGAGCGAGGGCCGCCATGGTCCGAACGGCCCACCTTGGCTTTGAGCTGCCAATGTGCAAGGATCAAAACCGACGGCCTGGGCGGAGGAACGAAAAAAGCGAAAACGTGGTGATCATTTCCTGTGGATGGTTGCGAAATTTTACAGCTGATACAATGTGGTACCCTCTGGTAAACTAACAGTTTGCTATTGAAAATGGCCATAGAAATAGTGGATTTTCCCAGCTAGAAAATGGGTGGATTTTCCATAGTTATGTTAGTTTACCGGAGGGTACCCCCCAGTTATAAGTCCTACTTATTGTAGTTATAAACCAACTTAGCTATCGAACTGGGGCACCACTATGTAGGTGCTTTGTCTCATTATTTGGATTTCAACCATCGGGATTCCGTCATGAAACACTGTAAATCATGGGATTTTCATGGGATAAACCGTCTACCAACTGGCGGTGCAAAACTTTCTTCCACGGTAACTGACAGTATCAGTGGTTCATTCCTGTTGATTTTTTTTTTGGTACTTGTATTTATAGTCCTCTTAGGAATATCCTCTATAGAATGCAGGGGACATCCATCGGATGAGCAGTTGTTTATACGCATTTTATCTCTCATTTTTTTGGGCTCGAGTGAGCCCCCCATTTTATAGAGATTTTGGGGGGTGTCAGATCAGCACCTTATATATAGTGATGTTAACCTGGGGTGACAGTCATGTCCAATGTCATGGGTTCCCATCCTATAGAGACCATATACTCTGGAAAACCGCAATTTCCAATATCATAGGTTCCAGTTTTACCGAGAGAGTGGGGAGAGAGGAGTGCAAGGAAGGATCAGGAGATAATTTCAAAATCAGTGTTTTTCAGAGTATATCATTTCTATATCATTTCAAAACAGTCCATACATTGGTGCCATGAGGGCCTCCATTCTGTAGTTAGTTTTGGGCAAGTTTATGAAAATAAAGATAGGCTCGATGGTATCTCATGGGCTGTCCCACCTCCTCCCGCCCCCGCCGCCTCCTCCCGCGGGACCTGAACAGCAAGCCCAGGATCGCAGTGTTCCCCGCCGGACCTCAACCACAAAGAGATGCCAGGAAGAATGCCAGAATGAATGGTTGAAACGATGCCAGATAGAATGCCAGGTTAGATGCCAGAGAGAATGTCAAAACATATGCCAGAAAGAATGCCAGAATGAATGGTTGAAACGATGCCAGATAGAATGCCTGAAAAGATGCCAGAAAGAATGTCAAAACATATGCCAGAAAGAATACCAAGAATGAATGGTTGAAACGATGCCAGATAGAATGCCTGAAAAGATGCCAGAGAGAATGTCAAAACATATGCCAGAATGAATGGTTGAAACGATGCCAGATAGAATGCCAGGTTAGATGCCAGAGAGAATGTCAAAACATATGCCAGAAAGAATGCCAGAATGAATGGTTGAAACGATGCCAGATAGAATGAATGCCTGAAAAGATGCCAGAGAGAATGTCAAAACATATGCCAGAAAGAATGCCAGAATGAATGGTTGAAACGATGCCTGATAGAATGCCTGAAAAGATGCCAGAGAGAATGTCAGAACATATGCCAGAAAGAATGCCAGAATGAATGGCTGAAACGATGCCAGATAGAATGCCTGAAAAGATGCCAGAGAGAATGTCAAAACATATGCCAGAAAGAATGCAAGAGAGAATGTCAACGACGACATTCTCCCCAACATGCCTTGCCAAGCTACAGAAAGAAAAAAAACAAGGGAAAGAGAGCCAGAGAAAAGGCAAGGTTACACGAAAATGCAGAGAATGCAAGATCTGAAGATATAAGATCTGCAATTATAAGATCTGAAGATGTAAGATCTGCAAATATACAAGTTGATAGAATTTTGTGTGATAGAAAAGAATTATATGTAAGATCTGTGTATGAATGTGTATGAAAGAATTATGTGTGAAGGAATTGTACGTGATAGGTTGTATGTAAAAAAATATATGAAATTAAATTAGCTATAAAAGGGTAATACAAAATAAAATTAAATATTATTGAATTTAATAATTAATAAATTATTACGAAAATTATATTATTTGAAAAATAATAAAAATATATATAATAAATATATTTAACATTAAAAAATAAATAAAGATTATATAAATTGAAATTTATATATTTAAATATATATTATATAATTTATCGATAAAATTTTAATAATATTAAATATATATTGGATAATTATTAAATTATAGAAATTAATAAATATTATTAAATATAAATAATATTTTAAAAAAAAATATTTCTAAATTTATTATATATTATTATTATTATATAAATATAAAATAGCATTTTTTTTGAAATATATATATATAATTTTATAAAATTAGAAATTTTAAAATTATATATATAAATTCGAAACATATTAATTATAAATTATTTTATTATATTAAATATAAATAATTTTATTATTATAGATATATTATTATATAAAACGGAACTGCTGTCGAAAAAGTGGGCGCCCCTGTTGGAAACCCGCCAATTGTAGCCGGAATTGACCTAATATATAATATAATTATGCTAAAAGTCCCAAATTTTCCGGAAATTTCGGCCAATACTCCGAATTTTTCCGGAAATTTGGCGATTTTGGATTTCTAAAACTGGCAAATTTTCCGGAAAATTGTTGGTTCCGGATTTCGACGGAATCGCGAAATTTTCCCGAAAATTGGTGCTTTTGGCACAAGCCTTACGCATTGGGGTTTTATTTCTGGCTGCTGCATTGAGGCTCACAGTTGACACTTAGCGTCCTTCTTTAGCTATAGTATTGGAACTTAACAGCATTGTTATAATTTGGCCTTCTTTAGCTATAGTATTGGAACTGAACAGCATTGTTACAATTTAGCAACATATAACAAACATCGCGGTTTTCCAAAACATCGTCGTTTTTTCACGGAACATCGTTTCTTTTTGAACAATTTCTTGGATCTGGTAGTATTTGCCGTAGCTCCTCCGGTGTGATCGCGCCTTCGGTCCCTTCGTCATTATCTCAGACAGGAACTGGGATCTTTGCAGTAAAAGGACTGAAAGGTCCTTCAAGGTGAATGCACTACCATTTCAAGCTTTGTTCGAGAATAAATAGAGACTTTGGATTTGATTCACACTTGCACTACAAAGACTTCAGTCATTGTAAGACAGCCGTACCAGCTTGGTGAGGTTGTTCCCATCCACCCCTGAAGGAAGTCCCAGAGGGCGATTGGAA